>OZ030395.1:10668267-11268267 GCA_964023965.1 Melinopterus prodromus
CAAGAAAACACTGAAAACCACTTACATAACACTTTATAAGTGTGTGAACAAAAACCACACTAATCTACTAAAATAAAAGCTGTTTAAAAGTCATAACAATGATTTAAACTGAACAATATACTACAATAGTACACTCAATACGTAAATAAATATGAACTGCGCTTACTTAAAAAAAACGAATATTTACAGAAGGTAAATGTAGAACATGGAATTATATACATTATGTATAAATACAACGCACCAATGTCTAAATCAAAATTATGATAATTAGATCAGATCACTAAACATGTAGGTCCGTAGAGTTTTATTTAGAAACTCTGGCAATTAGAATTTTTTACAGAATAGTTTTTTATTGCCCTTCTGGAGCAGTTTGCTCCCACTGCTCCTGGTAGCTACGCCCCTGTCCAATATCCATTGGCTAAATTGATAAATAAAATCCATAATTGCCGTATATTTTCGGATATATGTAAATACAAATAAATTTTTGATTAGGTATTAGTTTTTTTCAATTCGGTAAAATGTTACCGCTGGTTAAAACATCAACAAATCCGTATTTTAATCGACTCCAACCTGGCTCCGACTTCTTACGGAATTGAGTAAACTAATAAGTCCATATATAACTTTTTACTCGGAATGGCATTTACTTTCTAGAAAAAAATCGAAAAGTTTCATAATATGAATTTTATTTCATTCATTTTTGTATTTAACTTATTTTTATTCTTCTTACTATTATTACTTAAATTTATTTACGAGGAAGTTAAAAAACAAATAAGTCCATATAAAACATTTTACTCAGAATGACATTAAATTTTTTTAAAATGCGAGAGAAAAAGTGAGTTATATATATTATCAAGTACTGTTATTTTCAACTGGTATGACTTCCAAAAGGTTAAGAATCACATTACTAAACTTTTTAAATTAAACGTCTTGAAATGGAATTAAAGATAGATAACCCAATATAAGGATAACCTAATATTTCATATGAAAAGTCCAGAAAAAAATTAGGTTGGTCGATTGATTATTTTAGAAAAATTTGCGACATAAATACAAGTTAATTATACAAAAAAACTATTCAAGTTGAAAAATGTTGGTGTATTTTTGACCTAAATATGTGTATATCAAGAAAATTGAAATACTTTAAGCGACATACGTTTAAAAAGGTAAGAAAAAAGTGGCAGATAGTTAATAATTGTAATAAAAATTAATTAATACTAAAAAATACGATAAAATAAAATTGTTTCTACACCCCCAGAACATAAGGAGGATCATTAAATAATATTGAAATGTTTCTAAAATAGTCGGGTTACTTCAAGCTATTTCGTAATGAACTTCCGTATCCATTATATGACAACGGTTCTGCACAGTATTACGTATCGACCAAACAAAATAGTCCATCAGAATTATTGTCCCCCCCAGTGTTAACTGAAGACACCAGTCACCATAGTAAAGCTATACACTAGTATATAGCTACAACCTTTTGTTACGGATAGGCTCCGACACGACAGCAGGCTGATTTATTATTTATTTCGAACTAAAAAAGAACCTTTGGAGTCGATTCCATTGAAGCCAAGTTATTATTAAAACTTCGATAGAAAGTCGGAATATTTTCTTTGTTAGTGACTGCCGCGTAGCGGTAAATGACAAAAGAAAGGCGCTCGTTTTTCGACCCTCCTATTGTTTTTGCCATCATAATAACAGATAACAATCGACAATCGTTTGCCAGGTGAACCACGACAACTGCTGTTATGAGGAACCATTCAAATTGTTGAACTATAGGATGTTGAAATTCTCTTTAATTTTGTCAAGTATGCTTTGAATTCGCGTATGAAAGCCTACGAAAGAACACAAATGAATTCAGTTGTCAATTTTCGTTGATTTCGCCATTAGAAGTAAAATGAGGCATCGTAGTGATGTAATAAGTCAGATTTCGTGCTTAAGTTTGAAAAGGGGATTTGAATTTGCGCGCTGGTGTATTTTCTTTTAAGACGGATTCGAGGTTGGCGAGAATTAGCGCGTGAAATTAGAGCGCAAGCTTCTGGAGCTTTGGCGCGAGAATTTAGGGGTGGAAGAAAGCACACAACCATTCATTCGCTTTGGTATCGGGTATTAAAGAAGTTGGCCATGCGTCGACCGTTGTGCCCAATAGGGCAGAGCCCTATCGGGCCGAGTTACTTCAATTGTGCTGTATAGGCAAAACTGGGAGAGCTGAAGATTACTCATAGATTTCAGCTGTTATTTTAGACATACGTTACAGAATATTTCTAAATATTGACGCGTGTTAAAACGAAATAGCATACTTTTCATACGTCTGCTGTATAATTTAAATGGGCAAGACAAAAAAGTACGTCTGTTCTTAGAACCATAAGGACGAATGACAGCGGTGGCAACCTAACCTCCAATTCGAGCGCGAACGTGTGATGTGAACAAGATGTTTTCGTTGGTATGTTTTCACTTTGCTTCTGTTAAACATGCTAATGATGGATATACAAATTAGATAGGACAATTATCACAATTAAATGACAATATATTTAATAATTAAATATTAATCTTGAACGAACTACCTAGTAGGCAACTTAATATACACAGCTAATAACCTATTCACGCGGTACGTTCATATCTTGGTTCATACGATTTTAAGCGATGAATCACCTTCACCTCTCCCAGTTTTGCCTATATTGTGTTTTCTTGTTCTCAACCATTTTAACGCGTAAGTTGTTTATAGAGTTTACTGATTTATATGGTGATCATCTCTGGCAAAATAATATTATTATTGTTTTAGAATTAACGTTAATATCTTTTGCAAGCGGTTCTGCAATTGTTGGTTTATTTGTTAAATAGATTCTAATGAGGTTCTATCTGGGTATTAAAGGTGGGGCAGCTGCCCCCCATTTCGTAATTTTGTTATTATGTTTATTACATAGCACTATTTCCCTTATGGACACTAGGGTGGTTATTATTATTTAGAAATAAACGATCCCCCCAAATCTTTTCGAAATCCAAAAAGAGTGGAAACGTATTTTTTTTGGAAATTTCGGTTTTTAATGGTGCCTCCTATCGAGGTCTCAAATTTACATGGGAAAATGCATAGGAAAGTACATTTTTTGATATTTTTCCAATAATTGTTCGGGGTTTGGGAAAACTCGAGATTAAAGCTATAGGATATGTAGAGGACTTTCCAAGGAAAAGTTTGACCTATTATACATAGGGATTTGACGCCCCTAACCCACCCCCACAGTGCCCTGAAAACTACCCTCAAATGAAAAAATTTACGTTTTTCAGATAATTGACCGTTCTAACCATTTCAGTCTCTTTTTTCTCATAGAGATCATTCCTATAAGTCTAGTGGAATGTTTATAAACATTTGTCAATTAACTACCATTTGGTTAAGGAAATTCAATTTTTTTTTCTCCAAAATCCGTGTAAATTTTGTTTTCTGAGCAGTTTGAAATGGCAGTTTATAAACTTAGAGTGACATTATTCTTCCTATTGTTTAAACAATCAATTATTATATATTCATGTACTACTTGTTTTTCTAATTATGGTAGAAAAGTCAGCTTTGTTTGTGAAATTAACTTATTTATACAATTCATGTTCTAGATATCATGCCTATATTATCTAATGAACCCCCACATCTTTTTAAATAAATGCCGTTTGTTTCAACAACTTGTGTTGTTGTAACAGCTAAAATTATGTTTTTAGATCGGTCTTGCTAACTGTTATTCTCAAGTGACATCATTTATATTTTTGGATGATTTCCATTGTTTAAATAATCAAATATTATTCGTTTTCCATATTTCATCAAATTAGATTACAGTTAACAGTTTCCAGACAGCAACAAATCAACATGATCTTGCGACACAAGGAAATCAGAATAAGAAATGTGAGGAAGTTGAATATTTTTAATAGAAATATAAGTCCCTAATTTTCCGAAAATCGAATTTTAATCAATTTAATTTTTCGAATGATTGAAAACGAATAATATTTTATTATTCAACAATGGAAATCATCCCAAAATATAAATGATGTCACTTGAGAATAATAGTTGGCCAGACCGATCTAAAAATAAATTTTAGGCGATTTGCAAAAACATTAAACTAATAGAATTTGGTTAATCAAGCTTTAAACGTGTTTTCAACATGAAATTTATGTTCTTCAAAAAACCTGACTTTTCCATCATATTTATATATATTTTTTTTTAAATAAAAAATAATTGATTGCTTAAACAATAGGAAGAAATGTGTTAATGAATAATGTCACTTAAGATAATAATTTGCCATTTCGAACTCGGAAAACAGAATTCAGACGAATTTTCGAGAAAAACGAATTATTTGAACAAATAGAATTTGTTTAAAGAAATGGAAATTAACTGACAAATGTTTATAAATATTTTACTAGGCTTAAAGTAATAATTTCTATAAGAAAAAAGAGACTGAAATGATTTGAAGGTTCAATTTTTGAACCTCGTTCTTCCACTGAAAGTCCTTAAGTAATCTTAAGATTTCGAAACCGAGAACAATTATTCGAAAAATACCAAAAAGTATCTTCTTCAATTTCAATCAAACAAATGAACCAAAAATGTGTCCACTTTTTCAATTTGGAAACGACTTGGCGGTATCGTTGGTTTTTATCATCACAAAATTTATGTAAATGCATTTTTAAACCACCCTAGAGAACATCCTTGCCCCAAACAGCAAGTTAAATTTAGAAAACTGCCCCCCTGCCGATTTGAGCCGGACACGCCCATGGATACATTAATTAACAAAATATGATTAATAAATATGAGAAAATATGAAAATTGATCTTTTGTTGATTATTGTAACATGTACAGCCGTGGAAAATTTAATGGTAACACGCTTGCCGCTAGTGTACACCAAACGTAGCTCGGAGATTGTCGGTCGTCGGATACCTACCTGCTAAAGTCGTAAAACCAAAGGGTTACTTTTGTTTCGTTTCGTTTTATTTTTCTGTATCTATGGAATGAAATCGAATTTCGTCTATTTATATGTTTCCGATATCCGAAACTGACAAAAGTGCACTGTAATATTTAATGTATTTTTTGCATGTAGTTGTAAATCGTATTTGCTCCGGTTTCTTCTTTGCTGCAGATATGCCATTTAGAACTGAGTGTTCAGCATTTTAGCTTAATTATAAAATGTTGTTATTTTTATGTTTATTAAAATTATATATTTACGTTCTATAATAACATCCACACATAATTTTCTTTTATGTGTGACATGTAAGGGCAGGATTTACAATCCAATATGAATGATATCACATCAGAACGATATGCAAATAACTTTGAAAAAAATTATAACAAAATCATTGAAATTTCAATCTATATTTATGTTACTCAATCGTTTTCGCCGTATTGCAAAAGTTTCAAGTCCACTAGTTCCTTGTATAATATTTTGTATTGCGGCAGACCTACCGGACGATCAAGCACAAAGGTAGTTATTTTTATTACACTATGGGCCGCGTTTTGTTCCTTAATTTACTTTTTTGCTGGCTTTTCCGGAAATTAGGCAAATATTGAAAATATGTATCACATAACGTTGTGACTTTGTGCCATCGACACACAATTTCGCAGAGTTACAATGCCCTATCACCTATCTAGCTATTTGATTAAAAATCGTAAATTTGTTAGACAACCACAATTAAATCGATTTTGGCTGATACAACAACAAAGGATTTTGCTTGTTTTCTTAGTGCAACAAATTGACGATATATATGTTCCGTTTAGATTGTCATAAATGTATCATTTCCTAAAACATCAGGTTATACCAACCTCAACAACATATGAAATAAAAGCACTCCTGCAAATTTATATCAACCTCCACCCTAACAGAACATTTTTCTTATTTAATACATGCTTATGTTATTCCTATATTATTAAATGTTTGTTTTTATGTTATTACATATATTTATGTTATGTTATTACAAATATCATTTTTTTACTGTTATCTATTATTTTTATCTATACTATACTCATGTTATATTTATATTATTTTTGTTGAATACGTAATTATATGCAATTTTCATTACTTACCATAACGTAAATTAAATAAATATAAAACATTTTGAGATAAATGTATATTCGTTCGGTCTGGGACTAAGTAGAAACCGAGAAAAATTAGTTTTTTCACTTACAGGAACTTCCTATCTGGAATTACCTCCTTTAAAAATTATTGACAGCGGATGTCGGATGTAGTAATCGGTTTGCCTTGATGCATACACCGACGTAGCCATGATGATGAAGTATTTCAATATGTGCCTAATTAAAATTTTTGCGATTATAACTAACGTTACTATGTATTTTAGTATAAATGAAATAATACTGCAATTGCATATCGAAACAAAAATAATAACGGCAGTTTCGCTCCGATATCGAAAATATATTATATAAATACGAAACTCATATTCATACCATCTATATACAGAAAACAAAATGAAATGAAACAGAAGTGACTCTTCGGTTTTATGACTACCAGGTAGGTATACGACGACCGACATTCTCCGACCTACGTTTGGTGTACACTAGCGGCGGGCCTGTTACCATTGAATTTTCCACGGCTGTACATTAGGGTGGTCCAAATTTATACCTAGCAAAATCTCTTTTTTGGTGGAGGGCAACGACCCCCCCCCCCAATCTGTTCCTTTTCCAGAAATAAAAATTCCCCCCAAATTTGAGAAAAATCGGTTAACGTTAACACGTGCCACTTTTTTCTTTTTCTTTTCACGTTTCGTATTTACAAAAAAAAGTTGCGGGAGATAATCAGAAATTGTTTAGAATTCCCTAAGAAACAAATCCACAACCACTATTTTTCTTTTTCACCATCCGCCACCCTCCCCTGCAGTACCATAAATATGAGGCAAAATTTTCTCCATATTTACAATTTTACAATGTTACGTGTTTTTTATTTTTGTTTGCATAAATTATTATAAATGGATTACTGACATGTCCCTTTGTCATTTATGAACTAATTTCAAATTGTTTAAATAATTACAAATTGTTTAAAAAAATATTTAATGTAACTGACACATTTTTATATTTTTTGCAGAAATTATTGGAATATTGGCATTTTTGTCATTGATTAACTAATTTGCAACTGTAAAAAATATACATTATTTAATTAATGGACTTTTTTGTTATTTATTAACTAATTTGCAATTGTTTAAAGAAATACCATTTGGTTAAGCAAAAATATACAATGTCACTGACACATTTTTGTATTTATTGCAGAAATTATTCTTATATGAAGCACTGGATGTCACAGTTTTTTTATATAATAATGTATGTATTTGCTTCCTACTAATAATAATGAATAAGTAAATAATACCTGTATTAATAATAAATAACTAAGTAATAACTCTATTAATAATAAACAACTAATAACTGCATATTGCTTGGAAGCTTATTCCCGATAATTTGGTGATCATAATGATTAATCAAATATATGTTTTTTCGCAATTCTTTAGAACCTAACATTCTCAATGATGCAATGTGCACACACACAAGTCGAAACAGCTAACAACGTAATCAAAATACCGTAAGCACTAAGCAGTACAGGCTAAGCAATATCAGACTAGGGCTGTTCGAGGTATCAAAAAATTCAAGTTTCGAATTTCAAGTCGAGTACAGCTAGTTTCTTTCGGAACCGAACCAAACACGATTCTTTGAGTTGTCTCGCATTTATTCGAGTCTCGATATCAAAGTCGAGAGCTTTTTTTATATGGAATGTTCGTAAAATGAATAGGAAAATATGTACGTAACTTTGTATATCATTGTTTAAACAAATAGTATGTTTAAACAAGTGCAAATTAGTTAATAAATAATCAAAATATACAAATAATCTAATAGTAATTTCTGCAAGAAAATAGAAAAATATGTCAGTAACATTGTATATTTGTGTTTAAACAAATGGTATTTGTTTAAACAATGCAAATTAGTTAATAAATGACAAAAAATGTCAATAATCTAATAAAAAATATAAAAATGTGTTCGTGACATTGTATATTATTGTTTAAACAATTTGTAATTGTTTAAACAAATTGAAGTTAGTTCATAAATGACAAAAGGACATGTCAGTAATCCATTAATAATACTTTATGAAAAAAAAAATAAAAACACGTAACATTGTAAAATTGTAAATTTGGAGAAAATGTTGCCTCATATTTATTGTATTGCAGGGGAGGGTGGGGGTGGCGAAAAAAAAAATACTGGGCGTGGATTTATTCCTTGGGGACTTCTGAACAATTTCTGGTAATCTCCCGTAACTTTGTTTCTAAATGAGAAATAAGAAAAAAAGGAAAAAAATATGCATTTTTGCAATGTATTTAAATGGGAAATTTGAGGTGCTCGGTGGCACGTGTTAACGTTAACCGTTTTTTCTCAAATTTGGGGAGAATTTTTTTTTTCGGAAAACGAACAGATTGGGGGGGATCGTTGCCCTCCAGCAAAAAGTCCGTTTTTTGGACCACCCTGTCCCAACAATATGTTTGAGTTTGTGCAAGGCAGTTCACAGAATAGTATCATACTGGTCTGCCATAAAACAGTATTTTTTAAAACATGGAGATGACGACAGATGACGACAATATATTTACAAAAAATTAGACATATAGTTAGTTGACCAGAGACACATTTATTATGGGGGTTTATACAAAACACATGAATCACATGATCCCTTAAAAAAAACTCTCAGTACATCAAAATTAAGCTTGGTTTAGGTGGTGGTAATACTGGCATTTTGTCTCATGTGGTTGTGTCGTAAAAAAATCGACAATAAGAGGCAGAAACGAAAAAAGGGAAAACTAATAGACATTAATTGAAATAAATTAATTTACTTAGTATGTAATTAACACCGTTTTCTACACTACTATATCCAAATTTCGGCAAATTTTGGCGGCTGTTATTAATTTAAACTTATGCTCCATAATATGATTATTTTTCTCCGGGTCGGCATAGGCACAATATTGGCAACCATAACCATAACACTGTGCTAAATAAATACTCTCCTTCACGGTCAACATCCCATGAAAAGACATACTCTAGAGTATGTCTTTTTTTTTTCATATATGAAACGCAAACTATATGAAATCTGGCAACCTTAGATCTACCGTTTAGTAGCAACTTTTAGAAACTCTATAGAACAGAAGAGCGACGATACTTTCAAATGTTTTAGCTCGCCAACTCTTACTTTTACCTCGAAGATAACAGACAGCATTCGAAGGAAGATGACCCCTTGTACCTACATTCACGCATAAAACAGGCTAGTTTTCATGTTCCGAAAAGAAACCAGTTTTCCCGGCATACATAAACAAATTTCCCTGCATATTTTATACGAACCGATGAGTGGCTTAAGCAATATAGGTAGCAGCATTTTCTCGCAATTAAAGTTGCTATTTTTACACTGAAACTAGTTCATTTCGGCTGTTAACGCTTCTAAAAATACTCGTGTTGTTTGTTTGAGCAGCGATTGTGTGGTTTTTTGACGAAATAAGTGAAATGTTTTGAGTATTTAGAATTTAATTTAAGAATGGGTGGAAGACCTACGTTTTCTATTATCAAGTCCTCGGATTTAAGAAGAAGAAGCATCGGTATGTTGAGGCTGGATTCCTACATAATTACCTGTGAATCTCTAATATACTTTCTAAAACGTTATTTATGTACTGCATTGTAGCGTTAGATTTGAATAAATATTTTGTTGCTGTATTCTTGTAGTACTAAAATTGGAACTATTTGTTATTAAAAATAAAAACCAGCGACACTGATGCTTGGAAAACAAAAGGAAAAAGAATATCATCATGACAAAAATCGTCGAAAAAAGTGGGTAACAAATTGAAATAAAGTGTGTCATACTCCTCAATCATTTTTAAATTTTACATTTTTTGCCCCTCGGTGTAAACATGAACGCGAGAAAAATTAAATATAACATAAAATAATATTAAACACAAAGATTTTGCGGAAATATCCTCGGTACGTTCGTTGAACTGACGCTAAAATGTTATAGCTGTCTGATGTAACGTGTGTTGTTCTTGATTAGTTAGTAAAAAATAGCAGAAATTAGTGACATTCCCGGAGTATATCGTGATCGAAAGGACTCGAAAGGAAGCAGCAGATTTTCAAATAGAACTAATATGACAAGCATCGAATCGTTTGGAACTATAGAGTCGCTTCTACCTGATAACGTATCCACAGTCCACACCTACAAAAAAGTATAGTCGGTTCAAGATTTTACAACGTTGAAGTGGATGACGTTTAATAATCATCTTTTGAACTTTGTTGCGGTGTTTTCTGCTATTTCACAAGCTGTAGTGTGTAAAACGTGCAAATCAAATGCGAAATTGGTCGAAATGGACTAGCCATTCGTCGTAGTCATGATTCAATTGATAAAATGAAGAAAATAGATCTGGGAGACACTGCTCGATACATTCTGACCGATGAAATGCCGCAGCACGAAAATTGTCCACCTGATGATTTCATTTTCACTTTCAAGTAGCAAAGTAATTGTGGATATTGCAGCAAGTATAGCCGTATGTGTTGTCAATGATGCGTTATGAAGCCTTATGCAGATTATGGAGGTATTATGTACGAGCATCGGGCCAAACTGCAATAATTTCTGCGCGAAAGCTGACGCACGGCGCATCATGTTTTCAGAGTCATCGCTCACTGATGCTGCAAAACAGGCCCGTCTGTCGCCAAAATCAAACAGAAAGAAACAAGAGGAGGAAAATATTAATTTGAAGAGATAATTATATGGTCCAGGCATCGCAATTCTATACATCAAAACCACGTTTTCTCAAAACAGTATTTTTCAAAGTGGCCGGAAAGATGACTTCAACTTATCTCCGTCAATTCACTTGAAATTTTATATGCAGCTTCAGAATAACATTATCTTCTAGAGAAGTACGGACGGATTTTGCGATAAGTGCGAAACTTTTGTTGTTATAAACAATTTTTAACCTAATTTTGTACGTAAAAGTGATAATTTGTGTCCAAACGTGCGCCATTTTATGTTAAAGTGGAATTTTCTATTTTTTCAATTAAAAAAAAAAAACAAAAAATATTACACCTTAATGGAGATGAAGCTAACATTTGTGTCAGTAAAGCTACTCTATTTGTCAGAAATTCAACTAACATTTTAAGCAAAAATATGAAATGATTACATAAAAATACATAAGTTGTTTTTGTAACTAATTTTTGATTATTTCAAGTAGTTCTGGTCAACAGTTTTCGTGTAAACGATAAAATTTCGTATAAAGTGTTGTGCAGTAGGTTTTATGACCAATAAAAATCTAATAAAACCCGAACTAGGTCATTCTGGTTCAGTTATTATACTGGGTGTGTCTTCTTCAAGTCATAAATTGATCCCAGAGAGGCGTCACCAGCGTCCAACTGCTTCTTTTCTTTCTGAATCCAAGGCAAACCGCTTTTTTACGTTAACTATAAACAATTCTTTTCTGAACTCATAAGACTTTGGATCACATTTATAATAAAGATTAATATATAAATATATAGAACAAAGACAAAATAAAACGCCTTGGCATATATATTTTTCACTGCACTTAACATTGACAATCGAATACAAATCATTATTACCGAATATATTGCGAAAAACTGGTCGATGTGCATCTTTAATGATGTCTTGAGCTTACGTGACTAATATCAATTAAATGAAATCGAAAAATCGAAGTCAAGGTTCAAGTCTGGGTTGACGCCACGCATGAAAAGTGGGTGATTAAATATTTGGAGGTTAAAACATGGTTAATACGAAGGCGAACCCGCATTTTGGGTAGCACGCTGTGGCATTTCCGGTTGAAGACATAGTGATGTGGAAGTATTCAACGCCTCTTGTGATATACAAAGGCGATAATAACGAACAATGACGTTACTCATTTGATAAGACTGTGGATTATTATGTAAAATAATCGGGGTTAATGTACTCAAATTACGTGTTTTTACTTTATCATACGCAGTAGGATAAAGTATTGTGACGAAAGATCATATTTAGAAACTTAGAGCTGAAAAGCTTTTGGTTCAAAATGGTCCAAAGGAACTGGATGTTTCCTCTAAACATTTTTCAAGGATTCTGAAAATGAGCTGCCATTTTTGTAATTTCGTCAAAATAGTTAAATAATAAATTAAAGTACTTAGAGGAAATTTTTTAAAATTTATGTGTATGACATTTTTTGGTAAAATTAATAGTTTAGCTGTATGAGCAAATTCTTTTTGATCGAGATCGTGTCTGCATTAAAACTGCACAGAGAGAAAAGATTTCTTGTTTCACAGAAATGTATTTGTTTGAATTTATTCTTTTGGGTCAAAACATATTTCTTTGACGCCAACAATATTTACTTCATTGAATACTCTAGTTTATTTGCTTGCAGAGATTAATTTATTTGAAATATTTATTTAAGTGGAATAAATATATATGGATACAAACAAAAATTACTTTCCTTTAAAGTAATATTTTAGTTTTGATTTAAAAAAAAAACGTTTCTTTACACCAATGAAATATAATTTTGATTCTAACATATAAATTTGTATATAAGGAGAGATTTATTTCGCTTAAAGTAATATTTTGTCTTTGGCTTAAAAATAGGTTTACTTCCGCCAAAGAAATCATATTTTGATTAAAATAAATATATTTTTACACAAGAAGATATTTATTTCCTTCAAAGTAATATTTTTGTTTTGGCTTTAAAATAGGTTTCCTTCCACCAAAGAAATCATATTTTGATTCAAATAAATATATTTTTAATGTCATCCAACTGTATTGTTAGATGGCGCTGTAAACTCTCTCCTCGCACTTCGTACATATCGAGAGTATAAAGCCGCGTGATCGACAGTATAGAACTTATAGAGTACAGTGCCTGCAGGTTCAAGTTGCGATTACAAATCAGAGTACACTTTACTAACTTAACCTTGACTACATGTTGGGTTGGGAAGACCAAGCACTGGTCGAGGATGTGCGACATCCCAAAAAGGAGGTGACAATGGCGAGTCTTCCGAAAAATTCTTGTCTATTAATTCCTTCAACAAATTAATAATTTTAAGCATCTTAACTCGACCAACAATTTTGTTAATTTAAAAAAATGTAATTCTTTCACTCAACACAATCATAATTATTTGAAGTAAATAAATCTCATTTCTTATAATACACAAATTGCAAACTTTTTAACTGGAAACATAAGTTGTTTGACGCAAATCAATGTGCTTTCTACCAAACAAATATTTCAAATAAATGCGTTTTTACCCGCAAATAAATATTTCTTTGCCTCTATTGAAACAACAAATTTCTTTGAGTCAATGCATATTTATTTGAATCAAACAAAAATTTCTCTGTGTGTGAGTTAGCGAGGATTTCACAATTATTTTTATTCTGACAGTAGGTAGTGTCAAAGGCTGGGTTTTTGACAATACCTACTGTCAATATTATCTTTTGAGAGGAGTGATGTTAGGATTATTTTGTGAATAAAAATGATCGATTTGTTCAACATTGTTTGTCGTTGTTGTATTTGGTTACGTTCGATTTACTTAAAAGAAATCATCATTCCAAAATAGTGTGTTCCCGGAACACAAGCCATTATGTTCGTATGATTGTGTAGGTTTTTTTTTTTGTTACGAGTATCTGCTTTTATAAAATCAACCTTCAGAAACACGTGTTAACACATTTAGCAAATGTTTATGGAGTGAACGTGACAAATTGAATTGAATTGGTGTGCAAATTGTATCCTCGTTTTTGTTTTGTTTCCCTCATTGTTAACAGTAAGCTTTATTTGCCCAATTTGGCTTCATTTATCATCGACCAAGTTGTTAACTTGTCAGGAAACAACTTGTTTTGGAAAATGTATGTACACAGATAGAAAATTTTGTTCATTCAAATACACATGCATTCACTCAAAGAAATATGGCGTTTAAATACAGGCAAAGAAATATTTATTTGCGGATAAAAAGGGATTTGTTTGAAATATTTGTTTGGTAGACAGAAAGTTTATATGTGTCAAACAACTTAAGTTTTCAGTTAAAATTTACAATTTGTATATTATAACGAACGAGATTTATTTAGTTCTAATAATTATGATTGTGTTGGGTGAGAGAATTATAATTTTTCATCCTTATGGGATGTCGACATCCTCGACCGGTGGTTGGTTTTCTCAGACCTACGTATAGTCAAGGTTAGGGTAGCAAAGTGTACACTGATTCGGAATCGGAACTTGAACCTGCATGCACTGTGCTCCATACTTGCCAAATGACTTATTTTATGAAATTTCATCTAGTTTGTCACACACTATTTTCTAAATCGAAACAACTCTGTTCAATTGTCATGTGCATTAAAATTGATAAAACTTGCCATTGAAATAAAATTCGCCATAAACCTACTTTCAAACAAATTTCTAATATTTGAGTAAATTTGTTTCTTAAACTGGGGTTTTTAGACAATTAAGACAAAAACACAAAAACTGTAAGGATTAGGGTAGGATCTTAGTACGTTTTGCCGTAAAATGTTGCAAAGATAAAAAATACAGCACATTTTAGAACCTAAATCAGATATTCGTAAATTTATGTTTGGTTATTTTCCAATACCTTCGCATGTTGGGTAGCCAAGGACAGCAAAGTGGTTAAAATAATTATCCATAATTGCACTATAATTGCAAATTCGAGCATAACTTGTGGTTGTCATTTTTAGACGGAATTTTGTTGTTTATTCTGCGCAGCTTATTCCTTATTTTGTACTGAAATTTCAAGAATATTTTGAATGTTCTAAACTTCTTTTTATGTTTATTCATTGTTGATATTTTTTAACAAAAGTTTTAGTAGAGATTTTCTAGTCTGTCTGAACTTATCGTTGGCTTCGTATCATTTATGACTGACTATATAGCCGGCCGGATATCCTTAGGCGCTTCTGAGGGTCACTAAGCAGTGTCGACAACCTTACAGCGTAAAATTTTTACACGCCCAGCAATTTTCTAGCAATTTGTCCGGTTTTCGAGCAAGGAGTACAACGTGAATACAGGCATTAAACTAACAAACCGTGTTAACTTTTTTTATATCTAATTTTTATAAACGAAACAGCAATCTTCTTATTATTTCTAATTATGTGTCATGTAAGTTTAATAGTACTTACACAGGTATTTGTTAGTAGTTTTTCTTCAACATTTGGCGTAAATTTGCTAAAAACATAATACAGTTTTGCATCTTGTTCTTTCTAAGAAAATTACTCAATAAATAAAAATGAACCCAAGTGTATTATACATCATCTTAAACGGAAAATATTGGTTTATATTTAGATAAATTTACAAATATTTATCGTTAGAACTGTCTTTGTAGTGATTTTTTTATACAGTCCAATAATTAAATAAATAATTTTGCACCTTGCTCTTTTTGAGAAATTTACTCACGAACTAAAAATATTACAGATGCATATTATAGATTATTTTAAACAGAAAATATCAGTTTATATTTAGATAAATTTACAAATATCTATCGTTAGAATTGTTCTTGCAGTGACTTTTTTTGTACAGACCAATAATTAAATAACTAATTTTGCATCTTGTCTTTTTAACTGATTTACTCAAAAACTAAAAATGTTACAGTTGCATACTATTGATCATTTTAAACAGAAAATTACGGTTTATATTTAGATAAATTTACAAATATCTATCGCTAGAATTGTCGTTGCAGTGATTTTTGATACAGTCCAATAATTAAATAAATAATTTTGCATCTTGTTCTTTCTAAGAAAATTACTCAAAACTAAAAATGAACACATGCGTATTATACATCACACAGCATTAAACAGAGAATATTGGTTTATATTTAGATAAATGTACAAATATCTATCGTTAGAATTGTCTTTGTAGTGATTTTTTTATACAGTCCAATAAAGATAATAATAATTTTGCATATTGTTCTTTCTACGAAATTTACTGAAAAACTAAAAATGATACAGATGCATATTATACATCATTCTAAACAAAATATATTGGTTCATAACCAGACAAATTTACAAATTTCTATCGTTAGAACTGTCCTTGTAATGATTTTTTATACAGTCCAATAATGAAATTAATAATTTTGCATCTTGTTCTTTCTAAGCAAATTTACTCAAGAACTAAAAATGTTACAGTTGCATATTATAGATTATTTTAAACAGAAAATATCGCTTTATAATCGAATAAATTTACAAATTTCCATCATTAGAATTGTCCTTGCAGTGATTTTGTATACAGTCCAATAATGAAATAAATAATTTTGCATATTGTTCTTTCTAAGAAATTTACTCAAGAACTAAAAATTTTACAGATGCACATTATAGATCATTTTAAACATAAAACGTCTGTTTATAATTAGATAAATTTACAAATATGTATCGTTAGAATTGGCCTTGTAGGGATTTTTGTATACAGCCCAATAATGAAATAAATAATTTTGCATATTGTTCTTTCTAAGAAATTTACTCAAGAACTAAAAATTTTACAGATGCACATTATAGATCATTTTAAACATAAAACGTCTGTTTATAATTAGATAAATTTACAAATATGTATCGTTAGAATTGGCCTTGTAGGGATTTTTGTATACAGCCCAATAATGAAATAAATAATTTTGCATCTTGTTCTGTCTAAGAAATTTACTCAAGAACTAAAAATGTTATAGATGCATATTATAGATCATTTTTCACAGCAAATATCGGTTTATAAACAAAATAAAAATATTTTTTGTTTATAATCAGTGATATATGTTTATAATTGTAATCGGTTTATAATCAGTCAAATTTACAGTTTTCTATCGTTAGAACTGTCCTTGTAGTGACTTTTTTATATAGTCCAATAATGAAATAAATAATTATGCATCTTCTTCTTTCTCAGAAATGTACTCAATAACTAAAAATGTTACAGCTGCATATTATAGATAATTTTAAACAGAAAATATCGGTTTATATTTAGATACATTTACAAATATATATCGTTAGAATTGTCCTTCCGGTGATTTTGTATACACTCCAATAATGAAATAAATAATTTTGCATCTTGTTCTTCCTAAGAAACTTACTCAAGAGCCAAAAATGTTACAGATGCATATTGTAGATCATTTTAAACAGAAAATATCGGTTTATATTTAGATAAGTTTACAAATATCTATCGTTAGAATTGTCCTTGTAGTGATTTTTTTATACAGTCCAATATTGAAATAAATAATTTTGCACTTTGTCCTTTCTAAGCAAATTTACTCAGGAACTAAAAATGTTACAGATGTTTATTATAGATCATTTTAAACAGAAAATATCGGTTTATATTTAGATAAATTTACAAATATCTATCGTTAGAATTGTCGTTGCAGTGATTTTTGATACAGTCCAATAATGAAATAAATAATTTTGCATCTTGTTCTTCCTAAGAAATTTACTCAAGAGCCAAAAATGTTACAGATGCATATTGTAGATCATTTTAAACAGAAAATATCGGTTTATATTTAGATAAGTTTACAAATATCTATCGTTAGAATTGTCCTTGTAGTGATTTTATATACAGTCCAATAATGAAATAAATAATTTTGCATCTTGTTCTTTCTAAGAAATTTACTCAAAAACTAAAAATGTTACAGATGCATATTATAGATTATTTTAAACAGAAAATATCGGTTTATAATCGAATAAATTTACAAATTTCCATCATTAGAATTGTCCTTGTAGTGATTTTGTATACAGTCCAATAATGAAATAAATAATTTTGCATCTTGTTCTTTCTAACAAATTTGCTCAAAAACTAAAAATGATACAGATGCATATTACACATCATTCAAAACAGAAAATACTGCTTTATAATTAGATAAAATAAATAAACCAAACGGTTTACAAGGTTTTACTTCAGTTTCCAATAAAAATAAGTATAGTATAAACATAGTTTGGAACACAATAAAACGTCTACTACCAAACACAATAAATATAACATCGAATTGAGACTAGTAGAACTAGTTCAAATTCGGTTTTAGAACTCCAACTTTTCGCTAGTCGCATCCAACAACTAAATATCTACGGTATAGGAGACCGCATTGCAGCGAAAACCTCGGCTAAATGCCAAGTGATAGTACGCAAATAATTATATCATCAAATGACCCAGTTTACCGCCATGTAGTAGAAGATTCGTTTCGTTTGTTCGGAATATTGCGAAACAACGGTGTTTCGCTCCAATCTAGTCGCCTTGTGTCACTTTTTACTATTTGTTTGCTCAAAAAATAAACTCAACTTGTCTCGTCTCGTCATGTGTGATACAGAAAGGAATACAGGAAAAACAACATGAACTGACCTTGTCCAACCCATATTTGCAATCAGATCGCCTCGTTTTCGATCGAGTTTTTTAACCTTTAAAAGCAATTTTATTTTAATACTTGTGGTTTGTTTTTGATCTCAGTACAATCGAACAAACAGAATTTTTAAATGTAAAATTAATTTGAAGAAGTAAACGACTACGCAAAATTACACTAGACATAATTTAGATCTTTTTGGGGTAAAAGGACTTACCAACAGAAAATAGTGTCTGGCAAACTAGATGACGAATAGAAAAATTTAACTATCTTTGGTACATACTTTAGCAATATTAATTATTACATAATATTCTGGTGTTTTTGTTTATCTAGTTTTTCTAGTAAACAAGATAAAGATAAAGAAAAAAAGTATGTCATACCAACTCCTGAAGTATTTTTACATAAGACTATCAAAATTCTTTGCCTCTCGGTGTATACATGAGCGCGAGAGAACTGAAAGAAAGTACCCGATTTTGGCACTTTTAAATTAATGCTCTTTCCGATTTTTTATTTCTTTTAAACCACTTACCTCAAAACTTTCAGTTTTTGTTCAGGTTGCATTTAGATTCTCTTCTATAGATTGGCGTTTTTGCTTTCCCCAAAAAGCTGGCCATAAATCAAATTTCTAAATTGTGTAATTCCAAAAAGTAAACTAGTTTCTGGGATAGGTAAAAGACCGATATATTAAAAGGCGGCAATATTTTTTCACTTGAGCCCTGAGCGACGTGTCCTTGTCAGCCCAAAGTTATATTTTACTATGGCTGAACATAGGTGCACATAAGTTGACGCTCTTAAAAACGGTTGCAATTTTTATATTTTAACGATAAATGTGACTTTTTTGTTATACATTCTTTAGAACCAAGTATGAACTTTCATTCGACATTATTTTTATTAAAATTTACCCACACCTTAAACTTTGTACTTGTATATGCATTTCTTGGAAACTGGTTGCTTGAAGCCAATCGGATTCATATTCAAGGCAAGAAAATACTTCGAAAGCACCTACTCGCATACACAGTTCACTGGTTTAAATTGGATTCTTGTTGAGGAGAGACAATAGAGAGTTATCCTGATAATATTCGTTACTGAGATATCCGCTTCCATGAAAATCTTGTGTGCAATATATTAAACAAAAACTGAAGAAAACTAAAACGCTAATCTATAGAAAAGGCTCTAAATGCAACCTGAACAAAAATTGAAATTTCTGTGTCAAGCGGTTTACTTTTTTCATTTCACTCGCTCTCATGTTTACACCGAGAGGCAAACAATGTTGACAGTAATACAACTTATGTAGAAATGATCTAGCAGCATGACACACTTTATTTAATTTTTACTTTATCATACGCAGTATGATGAAGTATTGTTATCGTGCAGAAAAAAATGAGATTTTAGCGGAAATAGGTCTTTTTGGGTCCCCTGATCATTTTTGGTCAAGGTACAAAAACTGTCTGTGTGTGTGCGTATGTATGTGTGTATGTATGTGTGTACCCGATTTTTGTGACGACGATTCCGGAGAAACTACTAAAGGTATCGGGACGAAAGTTCACATTTAGAAGTTTCATGACCAAACTTAGAGCTGAAAAGCTTTTGGTTCAAAAGGGTCCAAAGGAACTGGCTATTTACTCTTAGCATTTTTCAACGATTTTGCAAATGAGCCGTCATTTCTGTAATTTCGTCAAAATAGATAAATAATAAATTAAAGTAGAGGATATTTTGTATAATTTATGTCTATAACATTTTTTGGTCAAATAGTTTAGCTGCAGCAGCAAATTCTAGTTGATCGAAATCGTGTCTGCATTAATAGTAGGTAGCCACGATATTTTGAAACTTTTCACAGTATTCAGAACGTCAGCGGTTGCGAAACGTCAATTCAACACGCACGGACATTGCATGGAGAATACGATGAGGAGGAGAAAGACGCGCACACGTACGCTATGTGAAACAACGTTGAAACAGCTTGGTGTTTCCATGGTGTTTACAAAGTCAATGTGTATTTCGAGTGCGGATAGCAATGTTGTTACGCATTTTTCAAGGACTTTGTAAATGAGCCGACATTTCTGCAATTTCGTCAAAACAATTAAATAATAAATTAAAGTAGAGGAAATTTTGTATAATTTATGTCGATGAAATTTTTTGGTAAAATTAATAGTTTAGCTGTAGGAGCAAATTCTATTTGTTCGAGATCGTGGCTGCATTAATATAGGATTTGCCCGATATTTTTATTGTAATGACAGTAGGTAGTGTCAAAGGCTGATTTCTTGGCAATACCTACTGTCAATATCGATCAAATCCTGGCTAATTCGTTTTATTTTAATGCAAACACGATCGATCTCGATCAAATAAAATCTCATGCAGCTAAACTATTAATTTTATATATTGTATGCCTGGCCACATCAGATTTTTTTCTGTGAAGTAGTTTGTGAGTTATGCGCCTTCAAACACAGGAGTCAATATTATCGAAACGAAAGATGGTAATTAGGCAGCTTCTTTCGTGCGGGGTCACATAACCCAGCGTTTGAACGGTCGGTTTTTAGACAATTTCCGCCATATTATGGCGTAGATCACTTTAATCTTTGATTTTTTGGTAATTAGGTCAATATTTACTTCAAATGCAAATACGCAATGGTTCATTGCAAATACATCGTGAAGACAACGTGATAAACCATGGGAATACAAATCTTTACAAATCTACAATATTGTTTGCAGTTTTGAGTTTATTAAGTTTGTTTATTCTTTAAGAAAAATAAATCTAAAAACCTGTTCCGCAATTACTTCACATACTTAAAATTGTTTGAATAATAATACATTATAGTTTGTGGTTATTAACTAAGATAGATTACGTTATTTTGGTTTCAATTCATAAATTTATAGCAGAAAATAATAAAATTATAGTGCACTTTTCTTGTGCACCAACGATACATTCATTTATATAACTAAGAGCAACATCATTTAGATGTTTTGATCGTATACCGATCGAATAACGAAAAAAAAACTCTAAAAAAGTGCAAGTGCTTAAGGAAACAACGGTCAAAACTTTCATTTCAGTCTACTTAGATAAATCTATCATTTTTTTTTCTATCCTTGGTGTCAAAACTAAGTTTCCAACAAAAATAATAAACAATTTACTAACCAACTCCAAACATTCACATACCATGAGACACCACTAAACACCCACCACACTAAAACCATCAAGCAACCACACCAAAAAAAAAGAAAAAACTGTCCGTGTCGTAACTTTTGACCGTCCCGGTATACACTGGCGTCTAGCTCTTTCGTTAGAGAGACCCGGTGCGTCGAAGAACCGATAAAGAAGAAGCTCCTTTGGCCTCACTCTGGCCACCAGAATCCATTCCGCAAGATGGTGGCACGTGATTACGTGTGTTTTTACGAACGGCCTTGAAACCGTGGAAGGGAGTTCGTACAGACGCCTTGCCTGAGTGTGCAATCGTAACCGAGGTGAAGGACCATCCATGAGCAGCATAGAACTTCCCATGGCATGGATGAAACAAATCATTAGAAGAGACTCGGAACACATCGAGAAGGCTGGGGCTTGCTGTTAGAGCACGTTAGTACATACGTAACAGTGATTAGACGAGTTTGATGATTCGTGTTCTTCTTCTTCTTTTGTTTTAATTGCTTCCCATGATGGTCGTTGCTATGAGTATTGCGTTATTAAGTCGTATTGTAGGATTGCGATTAATTGCGGAATTATATTAAGGCGGTAAATTACGTTTGAGGACTTGTCGAAAACATTTCAGGAATGAGAAATATTAAAATTTGTATTTATCCCGAATAACTGGAGATTTGCTCAATATCAAATAACTGCATAAATGTACAACATATAATATGTACTCACACATGTTATAGGACTTCTTTTCATACAGTAACTTTTAGTAAGGATCAAATAATTTTTTGGAAATTCACACTCGTGAAAGCAAAGCATTTGCTAGTAGGCCTGCCGATATATTGTCGACAGCGGAAGACGAAGAAATTATAGTGCATGGGTTTGGAGACGGGATATGGAAGAAGACAGATTACACTTCCGTTGTATGGGATCACAGTACCTAGTTATGAAGAAATATACTAACAAAGTGGTTGAGTTTGCCGTGAAATTTACCTATTGTCATGCCTGTGAGTTTTGGAAATCAGAATCTGGCAACATGACAATTGTATCGAAGTACATACAGACAACCGTACTGCGAGCATGATGGGTCAGCGGGAGAAATAGTGGATTCTACCAAAGACATATTCCGCGGGGCTGTGGGTTGGAGCACTGGGTCCGATGCGCCTTGTACATTAAAAAGAATAGACAACTTTCTATATTTTACCAATCAATAGACATCCAGACTGTTGATAATCTGTACAATGCTGTGTGGACCAAATTCTATCATGAGATCTGGACGAATAAAAATCCCCAGCATATGTACTGCCCTGCTGGATCACAGTGTTGATAATGTCGATAATGCCACCACTTGTCGTCGAGAAAGTTGCTAGAACGGTGTTTGGGGAGGAGAAACTCAAAACAACAACCTTAAGCTTCAATTCTGCTGTCTGGCGCCTCGCACCCAAACATCTTTACCGTGGCTCAAAACCTATCAAAATTGCGGCTTATGCAGCAGCAGGAGTTTATAAAAAACGCTTTTCTGCCGTCGTTACAACTATGACAACAACAGGAATCGTTATTGGCACGGAAACGAAGATATTGGGAAATGTGCGCGAAAAACAGCGTCTGGTGAGGTCGTCGAGACGTGCACTCGAGGCTGCAAAATAAGCTTAAACAAGGCGTAGAAATGAGCAAATATGTCAAAATATATTCTACAAAGTGGAGGAGGGAATAAAGTATGGTCCTGGTATAACATATTAGCAGAAAAATACTGTAAGTACTCGATGTCACGTTATAATCTGTACCAGAAAGTTTAAACGTGTTTTTCTCGAAACCGTTTTCTCGCGAACGGTTGGCATTATATTTCAAAAACTATTTGACCAATTGATTTCAAACTCAAATTTTAACTGGATGTTAAGTTAACATTCCTTTATTTTTTGATGAACCAGAATTGCAATACGTTATATACCTTTCTTTTCATAGAGAAAACATTCTCAATTTTTATGAGATAAATCGATATTTTGACTTTGACAAGTCACCATTTCCTCAAATATAAATATTTTTATTTTCTGATTCATCAAACGATAACTAGTTATGCATAAAGTAAGTTAAAAATTCTAAAAAAGCGGTAATTTTGAGGAAAAACCGGAATTCCCCCTTGACATGTACCGATATAAATAAATAGAACTAATGATTAAGCTGGAACAGCCTGTATATCGGGATGATTTGGCATCAAAACAAGCCATGTAACGAATCTCTTTAATTTCAAACCATGAAACGATAAATTAAGCTTTAAGCCGAGGTCATTTTCCTAATTAAATGCCATCATAGCGTGGCCAATTAGCGAAAAAAATTACTACAGTGATGCCCTGCAATGATGACGCTGTTTAATAACATTAATTAAAACACATTTGCTTTATTAAGTTGAAGTTGAACGACAAGCCTGCGTTGCGGTATAAATTTGAAATTATCCACTTAAATTAATTGAAATTTGTTGTTTACGCATACATAAACTAATGAAAAGTTTATCAAAGGACTTTATAGGAAATATAAAGGAATATGTATTTATAAACTAATATTTTTCAAATTGCTTACCGTATTGTGTCTTTCGGATGTTGAACAGCAGAACCTTTGGTCACCTCGTCATTTTTGAGAAATCTAGAACAGAAAATAAAAAAAATCATAATCAACTCGATGAACAAACAACTTTATTCTAAGTATAAATAAGTAATTTTTCTAGCAAAACAAAATAATTACATCAATTTTCATCGCAAATAATCACTACTCAACTCACTATTTATAGACAATATGACACATTTACAAGGATACAGTAGTGACATCACTGTATTTTTTCTTGGTCTTTTTCAATTGATTCAAACTGAGGATATCATCAAGGAAGATGATGCGACGTAAAATAACGTATTTTCAACCTTGAATCTACTCACGTTTATTTTTAAAACCAGTTAGGTATTATATACTCTCTGTACAGAATATTTCAATAAACTGCAAACGAAATTTTATACCCAAACTGTTTTTAGAGCACGCCCGTTTGAAAAACGTATCAAATTACACGAAACAACTGAAAATAAACAGGTTGATATCAGTTCGTTTCAGTATTTTAGCAGAGGTGCTTCTGTTCGGTCGTATAAACAATGTTAAAAAATGTAGTATTTGCAGTGCTTTTTACAAAGCTTCAAGGTAAAATATTGGTAATGTTTCGTAATTTGAATACAATATACTGTTTTATTTCAGAAATTTCGAGTATTACGAAAACTTTTAGGTACAACGTAAACGCGGATAATCCTGAAAATTACGAAGAGGCCGAAGGCTGTAGGGGTTTTCAATTTCCCAAAAGCTTCGACAATGCTTGTATGATGTCTTTAGGGAAAATAGAGACCAACGAGCTATTTTTACCAGCAAACGGGGAGATAGTTTTCAGGGAAAATGCTGATATCGTCTTTTCAGAAAAATCGAAAAATTGTCAGTTAAATATTATTATTTAGTTTGTAAATTTCTCTGGTTATTCTTAATTTGTCTTTTAGGTATAAAAGTGAAACAACCAAGTTATAAGCAGTGGACAAATCCATCGTCATGGTTATCAGAAGTATCAGAAAATCTAGCTGTGCCACATATGGAAAAGATACCTTGCACTTGTGATGAAGTAATCTTTCCAAAAGATGCTTTATATTCAGTAGCTTTGGAAGATCAATACTATGTTGTTGGTGATTTTAGATTTAGAGATTTGTCGATCGATCAGTCCATAATGGAGCAGTCTCTTGGACAATGTCCAGAAGTTTTGGGACATTTGAATAAAGTGGTGCCATTGAATAACTTAATTCGCAAGTATTGCAAAAAACCTGCAGAACAACAGTGTCGTTACAATGGAATGGTATCAACCGAATCTGTATGTGGTACGTTTAAACCAGAACCTATAAAATGCTCGGAACCAGTGAATCTTGTTGGACATTGCAGCGGTTTTTGTGGTAAGTGTATAATATAAAGTTTAACAATGGCTTGCTGTCTGTTGCTCGGATGACAATGAGCGTAATTAGGAAATTTCTACACAGTTTTTGCCTAGATCTACAAAACAAAATGTCTATACAGTATCAAAAAAGGTGGAAAGACAGAGTTTTGATTAAACATCCACGGTGGTTGCAAAACAAGATATTGTTAAATTGTCGTCAGAATAAACCAGCAGTTTTTTTCTGTTACATCTTAAATATCATAGTTGCTCTAATTTTAATTTTATGTTCAAATATGCCCATTTTCAGGTGGTGTAATTTTTATCGAGGAAACGGAAAATTACAAGCTCGTACCAATTGAAACCTACCTCAAAAACCTTGACTACATAGATTTCTATCAAAGTGTGATAAAACCAGGAAAAATACAGATTAGCATAACCGACAAAAATGATTTTACCGGAGACTCAGTTCTGTATACAGAAAAATTATACGAACATATCAAAAGTAAGACAACAATTAATCCATTTTTGAAAAGAAATAAACCGGTTATTTTTCTATAGGGATTGCAAAAGAATATAATATCAATAACACTCAACTATTGACATCAGGAATGCCTCTGGCCGAAGGAAAAATTGCCAAAGGTGCTATTTGTGTTATTTTAGGCACTCTTATCTTCGTACTATGCACATTTGCTGTGCTATATGTCGTTTATGAAGGCCCATTTAGACATTATAATTTTTCATCAAGGTAAATATATCAAAAACATGTATCACATATCCAATTTTAATTTATTTTTATTTATAAATTACGTCTTTTAGATTGAATCTATCCAGATACAACCAGGCATTACGAAGATCAGTAATATTTTCAAGATTCGACAGCAGAGAGGCGGGTATTTCTATAGCTGGTTCTGTCATGTCCTTAGAAAAAGCATTCGACAATCCAATGTTTGGACAACCATTGCCATCGACTTCTTATGACAGCTCAACCGAAACCGTAAGTTTAAATCTGAGAAGTATAATAATTACCTACAAGAAGATGTTTTGCCTTTTATTTTATATAGGTTGTAGATGAGGCTAATGAAGTGCGCGAAGAACTTGAAGAAGAAAATGTAGAACAGGATATTACAAAAGGAACAGAAATTAAAAATCCAATGTACGACAATGAAGGCATTGAAACTATATCAATGATCGAGGAGTCAACAGAAGACCTAACTGTTGGAAACAGGATTAAATTGTGAAATTAAATGTTATTTTTTTACTGAAAATGGCTCTAGAGGTGTTTATTTATGTAAACTAGTTTATTGTTTGACTGTTAATAACTTAATTAATACAATAAACAGCACAAAATACTCTTCATATAAAATATTTCAATAAGCTGTATGTGAAATTTTATACGTAAAGTGTCTTTAGAGTACGCCCATTTGAAAAACGTATTAAATTTCACGAAACAACTGAAAATAAACACGTTGATGTCAGTTCGTTTCAGTGTTTTAACAGAGGTGCTTCTGTTGTTTGTATAAACAATGTTAAAAAAATTAGTATTTGCTGTGCTTTTTATAAAAATTCAAGGTAAAATATTGGTAATGTTTCATAATTTGAATACAATATACTGTTTTATTTCAGAAATTTCGAGTATTACGAAAACTTTTAGGTACAACGTAAACGCGGATAATCCTGAAAATTACGAAGAGGCCGAAGGCTGTAGAGGTTTTCAATTTCCCAAAAGCTTCGACAATGCTTGTATGATGTCTTTAGGGAAAATAGAGACCAACGAGCTATTTTTACCAGCAAACGGGGAGATAGTTTTCAGGGAAAATGCTGATATCGTCTTTACAGATAAATCGAAAAATTGTCAGTTAAATGTTATTATTTCTTTTATAAATTTATTTGGTTATTATTAATTTTTCTTTTAGGTATAAAAGTGAAACAACCAAGCTATAAGCAGTGGACAAATCCATCGTCATGGTTATCAGAAGTATCAGAAAATCTAGCTGTGCCACATATGGAAAAGATACCTTGCACTTGTGATGAAGTAATCTTTCCAAAAGATGCTTTATATTCAGTAGCTTTGGAAGATCAATACTATGTTGTTGGTGATTTTAGATTTAGAGATTTGTCGATCGATCAGTCTATAATGGAGCAGTCTCTTGGACAATGTCCAGAAGTTTTGGGACATTTGAATAAAGTGGTGCCATTGAATAACTTAATTCGCAAGTACTGCAAAAAACCTGCAGAACAACAGTGTCGTTACAATGGAATGGTATCAACCGAATCTGTATGTGGTACGTTTAAACCAGAGCCTATAAAATGCTCGGAACCAGTGAATCTTGATGGACATTGCAGCGGTTTTTGTGGTAAGTGTATAATATAAAGTTTAACAATAGCTTTCTGCCTGTTGATCGGATGACAATGAGCGTAATTAGGAAATTTCTACACAGTTTTTGTCTAGATCTACAAAACAAAATGTCTGTACAGTATCAAAAAAGTCGGAAAGACAGAGTTTTGATTTAACATCCACGGTGGTTGCAAATCAAGATATTGTTAAATTGTCGCAAGAATAAACTAGCAGTTATTTTCTGTTACATTTTAAATATCATAGGAAATAGTTGCTCTAAATTTATTTTTATGTTCAAATATATGCCCATTTTCAGGTGGTGTAATTCTTATCGAGGAAGTGGAAAATTACAGGCTCGTACCAATTGAAAACTACCTCAAAAACCTTGACCATATAGATTTCTATCAAAGTGTGATAAAACCAGGAAAAATACAGATTAGTATAACCGACAAAAATGATTTTACCGGAGACTCAGTTCTGTATGCAGAAAAATTATACGAAGATATCAAAAGTAAGACAAAAATCAATCCTTTTTTTTTTTAAGAAATGAACCGGTTATTTTTCTATAGGGATTGCAAAAGAATATAATATCAAGAGCACTCAATTATTGACATCAGGAATGCCTCTGGCCGGTGGAAAAATTGCTAAAAGTGCTATTGGTGTTATTTTAGGCACTCTTATCTTCGTACTATGCACATTTGCTGTCCTATATATCGTTTATGAAGGCCCATTTAGACATTATAATGTCTCATCAAGGTAAATATATCGAAAACATGTATCACATATCAAATTTTAATTTATTGTTATTTATAAATTACCTCGTTTAGATTGAATCTATCCAGATACAACCAGGCATTACGAAGATCAGTAATATTTTCAAGATTCGACAACAGAGAGGGGGGTATTTCTATAGCTGGTTCTGTCATGTCCTTAGAAAAAGCATTCGACAATCCAATGTTTGGACAACCATTGCCATCAACTTCTTATGACAGCTCAACAGAAACCGTAAGATTATCTCTGAGAAGTATAATAATTAATTACAAAAATATGTTTTGCCTTTTGTTTCTTTTATATAGGTTGTAGATGAGGCTAATGAAGTGAGCGAAGAAGTTGAAGAAGAAAATGTAGAACAGGATGTTACAAAAGGAACAGAATTTAAAAATCCAATGTACGACAATGAACGCATTGAAACTATATCAATAATCGAAGAGTCAACAGAAAACCGAACTGTTGGAAAACAGGATTAAATTGTGAAATTTAATGTTATTTTTTTACTTAAAATGGCTCTAGACGTGTTTATTTATGTAAAACAGTTTATTGTTTGACTGTTAATAACTTAATTAATACAATAAACAGTACAAAATACTCTTCATATAGAATATTTCAATAAGCTGCATGTGAAATTTTATACGTAAAGTGTTTTTAGAGCACGCCCATTTGTAAAACGTATCAAATTTCACAAAACAATTGAAAATAAATAGGTTGATGTCAGTTCGTTTCAGTATCTTAACAGAGGTGCTTCTGTTGTTCATATAAACAATGTTTAAAAATTTAATATTAGCTGTGCTTTTTATAAAGTTTCAAGGTAAAATATTGGTAATGTTTCATAATTTGAATACAATATACTGTTTTATTTCAGAAATTTCGAGTATTACGAAAACTTTTAGGTACAACGTAAACGCGGATAATCCTGAAAATTACAAAGAGGCCGAAGGCTGTAGGGGTTTTCAATTTCCCAAAAGCTTCGACAATGCTTGTATGATGTCTTTAGGGAAAATCGAGACCAATGAGCTGTTTTTACCTGCAAACGGGGAGATAGTTTTCAGGGAAAATGCGGATATCGTCCTTACAGAAAAATCGAAAAATTGTCAGTTAAATATTATTATTTCTTTAGTACATTTCTTTGGTTATTCTTAATTTGTCTTTTAGGTATAAAAGTGAAACAACCAAGTTATAAGCAGTGGACAAATCCATCGTCATGGTTGTCAGAAGTATCAGAAAATCTAGCTGTGCCAGATATGGAAAAGATACCTTGCACTTGTGACGAAGTAATCTTTCCAAAAGATGCTTTATATTCAGTAGATTTGAAAGATCAATACTATGTCGTTGGAGATTTTAGATTTAGAGATTTGTCGATGGTTCAGTCTATAATGGAGCAGTATCTTGGACAATGTCCAGAATTTTTGGGACATTTGGGTAGCGTGATGCCATTGAATAACTTAATTCTCAAGTATTGCAGAAAACCTTCAGAACAACAGTGTCGTAACAATGGAATGGTATCAACCGAATCTGTATGTGATACGTTTAAACCAGATCCTATAAAATGCTCGGAACCAGTGAAACTTGATGGACATTGCAGCGGTTTTTGTGGTAAGTGTATAATATAAAGTTTAAAAATTGCTTGCTGTCTGTTGCTCGGATGACAATGAGCGTAATTAGGAAATTTCTACACAGTTTTGTCTAGATCTACAAAACAAAACATCTATACAGTATCAGAAAACTCAGAAAGACGCAGAAAGACAGAGTTTTGATTTAACATACACGGTGGTTGCAAAACAAGACATTGTTAAATTGTCGCAAGAATAAACTAGCAGTTTTTTTCTGTTACATTTTAAATGTCATAGGAAATAGTTGCTCTAAATTTAATTTTATGCTCAAATATATGCCCATTTTCAGGTGGTGTAATTCTTATCGAGGAAGCGGAAAATTACAGGCTCATACCAATTAAAAACTACCTCAGAAACCTTGATCACATAGATTTCTATCAAAGTGTGATACAACCAGGAAAAATACAGATTAGTATAACCGACAAAAATGATTTTACCGGAGACTCAGTTCGGTATACAGAAAAATTATACGAAGATATCAAAAGTGAGACAACAATTAATCCATGTTTTAAAAGCAATAAACCGGTTACTTTTCTATAGGGATTGCAAAAGAATATAATATTAATAGCACTCAATTATTGACATCAGGAATGCCTCTGGCCGGTGGAAAAATTGCCAAAAGTGCTATTGGTGTTATTTTAGGCACTCTTATCTTCGTTCTATGCACATTTGCTGTCCTATATATCGCTTATGAAGGCCCATTTAGACATTACAACTTTTCATCAAGGTAAATATATCAAAAACATGTATCACATATCCAATTTTATTTTTTTTATTAAAATTACCTCTTTTAGATTGAATCTATCCAGATATAACCAGGCATTACGAAGATCAGTAATATTTTCAAGATTCGACAGCAGAGAAGGGGGTATTTCTATAGCTGGTTCTGTCATGTCCTTAGAAAAAGCATTCGACAATCCAATGTTTGGACAACCATTGCCATCAACTTCTTATGACAGCTCAACAGAAACCGTAAGATTATCTCTGAGAAGTATAATAATTAATTACAAAAATATGTTTTGCCTTTTGTTTCTTTTATATAGGTTGTAGATGAGGCTAATGAAGTGCGCGAAGAAGTTGAAGAAGAAAAAGTAGAACAGGATATTACAAAAGGAGCAGCATTTAAAAATCCAATGTTCGACAATGAAGGCATTGAAACTATATCAATGATCGAGGAGTCAACAGAAGACCTAACTGTTGCAAAACAGGATTAAACTGTGAAATTAAATGTTATTATCTGCCGACTTCGACAAACAATAAACCGAAGAGAATATAGAAATGTGTATAATTTACAGTAGAGAGGTTTGTTATTAAAATCTCTAATTACTTACTACGCGTATCGCATTGGAAAATATGACACAAAATTGCGACACAATTTTCTTTATGCAAATTACTTACGGATTTCTACTTTTTAAAATGTCAAGGAGCTACAACATAATGTTGTATGATTCATGCCACTATTTATTGTTGTTGTCGCCATATTTAATTACGTCTATATCTATATACCATTTACATAAAATAAGTAGATTCATTATGAATACGGTTAAAATTTTATAAGTTGCAGTAACAAAACATGTTTCGAAGAGTTGAACGTGGATTATTTTAAATTTCTGTAACATTTTGTAAAGCTGAATGGATATAAGGTGTATGAAGCATGTCATCCGGATAACCAAGCTAGAGGAGGAACTGCAGTAATAATAAAAAAATAGCATAAATAGCTATAGGTTTTGTTCGAGCAGCACCAAAATAAGTGCATAAAGCACTTATTCTCACTTCTGCGCATGCAGAATGGGGGTTTTGCCCGTCCAAATCCTTCATTGCGCATGCGCAGAAGAATACCCAACTGTTTTTACTGCTGCTCGAACAAACCTTATGAGGAGTGCCATCTCAAGAGCCCAGAAGTACGAGATCCAGTGACAAAACCATACATAATAATAAATCCAACAACTTAAACGCGAAATTCAAAAACTAAAAGAGGCATCATTGGAACTCTTCTTAACTAAATTGACTCCTGATAAAGAAACAGATTACTCGCTGTGGAAAGCCGTGAGGAAATACAAGAGGCCAGTGGCCCATGTCCAACCTATAAGACGAGGAGACGGTCCCTGAGCAAGAGACAATAAACAGAAGGCTGAAATTTTTGCTGAACATCTAACAGAAACCTAATTCCTAATCACCAATTTGGTTTTAGAGGAAAGCATTCCACTATAGATCAAGTCCATGGAATAACGGATATCATAGAGAAAGCATTAGAAGAAAAGCTTATTTGCTCAACAGTCTTTCTTGATGTGACACAAGCTTTCGACAAGGTTTGGCACGAAGGATTAATACACAAACTAAAGAGTATGCTACTTTTACAGTACGTCGAGCTGCTAACATCCTATGCATCTGATAGACTATTCAGAATAAAACAGATCGATGAATACTCGGAACTAAAAGAAGTAAAAGCTGGTGTACCCCAGGGTAGTGTATTAGGACCAATTAGCTATCTACTATATACAAGTGACCTACCACAGCTGGGAAATGTAACAGTCGCCACATTCGCAGATGACACGGCTCTAATGGCAGTAGGATCAACTATTGGAGAATCTACTAGGAATCTTTAACAAGCGAGTAATAAAATATATAAATGGTCCAAAAAATGGAAGACCAAAGACTCAACGAACTGAAATCTGCGAATCTGGATACAAAAGTAAGGTGGAAAGAACACGTTAAGAAGAAGAGAGTAGAGCTTGGCATCAGATACAGAGAACTGTACTGGCTTCTGGGAAGAAACTCTCAGTTGTCAGTACAGAACAAACTACAACTTTACAACCGAATACTAAAACCGATTTGGTTATACGGCATCCAGCTTTGGAGTTGCGCGAAAAACTCCAATATACACAGAGAGAAATTTTTGTTTGATTCAAATAAATATGCATTGACTCAAAGAAATTTGTTGTTTCAATAGAGGCAAAGAAATATTTATTTGCGGGTAAAAACGCATTTATTTGAAATATTTGTTTGGTAGAAAGAACATTGATTTGCGTCAAACAACTTATGTTTCCAGTTAAAAAGTTTGCAATTTGTGTATTATGAGAAATGAGATTGATTTACTTCAAATAATTATGATTGTGTTGAGTGAAAGAATTACATTTTTTAAATTAACAAAATTGTTGGTCGAGTTAAAATGCTTAAAATTATTAATTTGTTGAAGGAATTAATAGACAAGAATTTTTCGGAAGACTCGCCATGTGTCACCTCCTTTTTGGGATGTCGCACATCCTCGACCAGTGCTTGGTCTTCCCCACCCAACATATAGTCAAGGTTAAGTTAGTAAAGTGTACTCTGATTTGTAATCGCAACTTGAACCTGCAGGCACTGTACTATAAGTTCTATACTGTCGATCACGCGGCTTTATACTCTCGATATGTACGAAGTGCGAGGAGAGAGTTTACAGCGCCATCTAACAATACAGTTGGATGACATTAAAAATATATTTATTTGAATCAAAATATGATTTCTTTGGTGGAAGGAAACCTATTTTAAAGCCAAAACAAAAATATTACTTTGAAGGAAATAAATATCTTCTTGAGTAAAAATATATTTATTTTAATCAAAATATGATTTCTTTGGCGGAAGTAAACCTATTTTTAAGCCAAAGGCACAATATTACTTTAAGCGAAATAAATCTCTCCTTATATACAAATTTATATGTTAAAATCAAAATTATATTTCATTGGTGTAAAGAAAAGTTTTTTTTTAAATCAAAACTAAAATATTACTTTAAAGGAAAGTAATTTTTGTTTGTATCCATATATATTTATTCCACTTAAATAAATATTTCAAATAAATTAATCTCTGCAAGCAAATAAACTAGAGTATTCAATGAAGTAAATATTGTTGGCGTCAAAGAATTATGTTTTGACCCAAAAGAATAAATTCAAACAAATACATTTCTTTGAAACAAGAAATCTTTTCTCTCTGTGTACAAGGACTTTAGACTTTCCAAATATAAAGTACTAAGGAATATGGTTAACGCTCCTTGGTACATAGGGAATAGTGACCTGCTTAGTGATCTTGGTATCCCACAAATCATCCAAGAGATAAAAAGATTCGCCACTAAGCATGAATCTCGCCTAAGCCATCACGTCAACGTAGAGGCCATGCAGCTACTGGACAACCAGAATCTAGTGAGAAGACTAAAAAGAACTAAACCCTTCGAACTAGTGAACCAGTGAAACGTGTATAAAGCAGAGCACAGTGAGTGAAGTGTTAGTGCTTCTCGTTTAGGACAAAGAAAATATAGGACATCAGTGGATAGCCTATTAGAGACAAGTATCTAGTTTTAAGAATTCAGATTTAAATTGATGGTTAATCTTTTAGATTAGTTTCAGAAGAAGGCATTACTTTTTGTTCCGACATTATTAAAACGACACATATTTAGTGCACTTACCACAGAAATGGCAATTTAACAACTGTATCACATCACGACAAATAATGACATAATTTGGACGTCTAACAGGCCTTCAGAGCAATTTCGAGTAACAGATCTTCACGCAATGGCATGACGCTCGAAGTAGTACATAACAGTTGGTTCTATTATATTGCCTACTACGCGCATATACCTATAGATTTTCATAGGTAATTTCCTTCTGGCGTACGGGATAGATTCAATACTCTCAACACGCACAGCACAGTTCGGAATATCGGTAAAACGGCTCCGTATTATAAAGATGATTACCGGTTAGCGTGTGAATTTGACTTGGGTTAGAAATATATAACGGTACCGGACCATCTCGTGTAGTTCTATTAAACTGCCCGGAATTGATAAATAAATTACCGCTCGCGATGCTTAGTGGTCGCCATGGTGTTTTGTGCCACTTTGAGCGTTCCATAAGCTTGAATCTTGTGTTAAATGTACAATTACTCGGTACTCGCCAGATGTCTGGACGAATTATTTTTGAAACAGTGACCTACTATTCGGTAAAGATGTGTTGTTTAAGGTGGAGCCTCGTATAGATGGCAAAAAAAATTAGGAAAACTAGTAAAAATTGTAAAAGTTTTTTATTATTATTGCAAAAATGTAGTTAAATATTTTTTTTCTAATAGGTATGTCGACTAGCTGATCAAATTATCTTTCAATTGGTATGTTTTTTATTCATATACAGTGAAAACTCGATGAATAATTTCACGCGCCAACTCGGAAATGTAAAGAAATCTGTTTCCGAGAAAAATGCGTTTGATGTTAGCGGTAGACGAAAACGTATTTTTAATTTACTTCACATTTTCGATGTTTTTGCTATTCAGCTATGCCTGGGCCATAAAATAGGTCATCTTCAGGGTCAAATCCCTCCTCAGCCTTTGTATTCGAGCACGTTCCGAGCGGCCCTCTGCTCCCACTGTTACCTGCCCAGCGCGCCGAAGGACCTTAGCGAAAATACCTATATCTAAGCAACCGCCTGGAATTTGGCTTTGAAATTTTAACAGCATATTCTTGAAATGTTATACTTTCGATTTATACAAGAAAAAACGAACAAAAAAACATTTTGTTGGGCTTTTGGTGAAATACGTTCATACTAAAATAATTGCCTGCAAAACTCACTAAGTGACTTTTCCCACTATTACAATAAATGCATCTCGTGCTTCGTTAATGATTTTACATCGAGTTAGGTAGCTTGGGCTTGCAGAAAGTTAAAAAAATGATTGTTGGAAATTATGGTATTTTGGGGCCATACTAAAAATCTAGAATTTGCACCCCTGTTAAAGAGTTTGCCATGGAAGCCAGTTCTTTTTAGAAGTAGCTACTTGCAATAATAATTCTGATCAAAAAATCATATATCTGGCTTCCACTTCATTATGCTGTTAAGATTCGGTAAATAATAAATCTGATGTGGCCAGGCACATGACTTTATCATACAATATATAAAATTAATATTTTAGCTGCATGAGAATCTATTCTATTGAGATAAATCGCAGGTATTGTCAAAGCATCAGCATTTGACACTACCTACACTACGTCATTAGAATAATAGTTATTTATGTCACAAATGCCGAAAGTACGGAATAGCGCGACGAGCGGTGATGCGTCGCATCACCGAAGGCGGAGCGCCGCAGTCGCATGTGAGACAGTCGCGCTATCTAGTTTTCGGCAGGAGTGACATCAACGTTTATTGTGTTGCTTTTTGAGAAATATGTATTTCAAAAAATAAATAAAAAATAGTTATATTTATGTATAGGAAATGTTAGGTTTGTACCACTTTTGACGAAACGTCAAGTTTAAAAAGCTAATTCAAATTCTGACAGATTTATATTTGTTCATGACACTCTATATGTCACATCCGTACCAACATACTAAAATAATAAAAACTATAAAACCTACACTCCATAGCGTTCCATAGCGGTTCTCCCACCTCTGATGAAATTAGCTGTTTTCGAGTGTGACTGCACAAAAAAATATTTGTCAAATCCTGACTACTATGTAATTTCATATCAATGCAGATGCGACCGATCTCGATCAAATAGAATTTGCTCTTGAAGCTAAACTATTAATTTTACCAAAAAATGTCATAGGCATAAATTATTCAAAATTTCCTCTACTTTAATTTATTATTGAACTATTTTGTCGAAATTACAGAAATGGCGGCTCATTTGCGAAATCGTTGTAAAATGCTAAGATTAAATAGCCAGTTCCGTTGGACCCTTTTGAACCAAAAGCTTTTCAGCTCTAAGTTTGGTCATAAAACTTCTAAATATTAACTTTCGTCCCGATACCTTTAGTAGTTTCTCCGGAATCGTCGCCACAAAAATCGTTTACACACGCACACATACACACAGACATTTTTTTGTACCTTGGTCAAAAATGTTCAGGCGACCCAAAAAGACCTATTTCCGCTAAAATCTTAAATTTTTTTTTCGGCACGGTAACAATACTTCATCATACTGCGTATGATAAAGTAAAAAACAAACTGATTTAAAATACCAAGAACAAATGTTTGTAATAATACATTTAATAGTTATACTGTATGGCTGTACAACTCTTTTCGATTGTGTAAAACTTATTTGGTTTTAAAACATTTGAACAATCACATGTGCCAATTCAAATTTTCAGGGAATACGCAACATTTTTGCAAATAGCTGTGTTTTTCTCTGCCAAAACTCATAAACTATTAATACAATGGTAAGAAATTTTAAAGAAGATGTAGACAAGCAATTCCATAACTAGCAGTGTATGACAATGGCCATGAAGAAACTTAAAACTAATTAAATTCATTTACCGTAAGGAAATTTAATTGATCTTTTTTGCTGCTTCTGTAACAGTTATACAGGGTCCTGCTTTAAAATATTGGGAATTGTGATGGGGTTCTATTCAGAAGCAATATTTGTTCTTTAATTCCGCATCGTTTCACCTAAAAAAAAATATGGGTTCCAATTTAAAATAAGAACAATAACACGCTTTGAAGTTTGACAAGTTTGACACTCGTTTTTGGTCACCCTGTATAATTTGGAACAATGCCGCTTGGTTAACGAGACTATCACATCTAACTTAATAAGCACGTCGCAAACTTTTATTAACGAGGTGCATTTTGTGGTTTTTATTGATTTTTAAAGCCTACGATGCAAAATCAATTTTTTTTTGGTTTTTATTTTTTTCCGCTGCGGTCACTCAACCGATTTCAATAAAATTTTGGTGATATGTAGGCAACCATAAAACGCTTCCAAATGTGTAGAAAAATGTATAGCATGCAATTTAAAAAAATATATTACCATGGCGTTGCACATTTTTGGAACACCCTGTATAATAAAAAATAATTTCTTGAATTGTACCTTGAAGTACAGGGTAAGCCTGCAAAATGTCAAACTCTTAGCTTAACGAGTAAGTGAGCTACAGAAGACGGGAGCTTAGTTGCAGGACCCTGTATAATAAAATACACATAAAAAAATAAAAAATTGATGTGGCCAGGCCAATGACTTTATCATACTATATATAAAATTAATAGTATTGTTTTTACTTTACCCTAAAATCCTGAAAACTTGTTCAAATATTTTTGAAGCTTTCGCAGCCATTCTTTAAAAGGTGTGCGAGCACCTCAATAAAACAAACAACAAAAACATCAATAACATGACGTGATATGTAACTTTTGAGCTCAGATTTGCATTCACCGCAAGGAAATGAACCAAAAACACCTATTTGCTTTCCAAAAATAAGCAAAAGTTATGAATATTACCCTAATTTTCAAATTGTGGCAACCCTATCTAGTTCATGAGAAAACTCATGTCAAAAGTCTCAAAATGCGCCAAAAGAATTTACAAATATGACATTAACACAAAATCTCATAACACAAAAAAACAATACCTGCAATGTCTACTTACAAAAAAAAGCCCATTCTGAAGAAATTTAAAATTCAAACAATTCCAATAAATGGAAATTTACCTTCACCACTTAACCAAGTATTCAGAACAATGGAAGAATATTGTAAACAATTTTCTGTGCAAGCGCATAAATAAACGGAATATTTCGTATTACGTAAAATAACTGAAATCTTTTCGTATAAACAAACCTGAACGAAGAAGTTGATAACATGTTGGCTGTAGGTATATCGCACTGTCTTGAACACTCAACAATTGCAAAAACTAACAAGTTGCTAAGCTTTATACACTTGCGAAAGAATGTTGAAGTTGATACGGACCGCTTATGACTTCCTATAATCTCCCTGAAAACGTGCCTAATCAAAATTTACTATCAGTAACATGTAACGCTGTACCAAAGAAATGTCGCTTTTTCAACAAAAAAAAAATCGCGATAATGCGTATCTAGAATACACAATACCGTTTATTCAATTTTATGAGTAGAGCATACATAATCAGACAACTCCTTGGTTCATTTTTACAGCATGGTAAAGTATGGATACCTACATACTTTGAATTTTTTTAAACTGTTAGTTTTGTTAAATCTCCTGGAAGATGTTGATTTTTTTTTAAACCAAAATAGACACTTTGGTGTAAAATTAAAAATTCAACCTTCAATTTTTATGTTTTTGAAACAGTACAGCGATTCTTTCAGTGCAATAGAATCAGAGAACTACAACTAGAAATTTTGGATCCTTATAACGACATAGTGCATAAATCCTATATACCAAATGCAAAAAAAAATCCATGCTTAGAAATGACAGTATAAAAGATTGTAAAGAAATAAAGAAATTGTTTTGTCGAATTGGCATACTTGTGCGACTTGTTGTTTTCAACCATGAATATCATAAAATCAAAGTACAGCTCTCTACTCACTAATGAGCATCTTGATGATTGTTTACCAACAAGAATAGACTGGCCAACGGAATGCAATGCCAAAGATCCTCGAATCTCACTTACTTAATCGCAAAACTATAAAAACCGCTTTGCAGCAGAAAAAATTTACAATCAAAATGATTCTGGAACATATGCAAGAAAACGATCCGTTTGTTTAGTATAATCAATTATAATTTATTCAACTAATTTTTGGCGATTCCACAGCAACCGATCGTTTGACATTAGAACGGGTATTTCTAATGTCATCTGAACGGTTGACGTGAAATCGTAAAAAATACTTCACTCAATTATACAAAATTAACCGTTCATTTTCTCGTATAGGTTCCAGAATCATGTTGATAGTAAATTTTGTCCGCTACAATGTGGAATTTTTAGTTTTGCGATTAAGTAGAAGTACAATTTTTCATTGGTTTAATTACTATTTTTCCTGTTAACTATGATTCGAAACATTTTAATATGTTATTACTGAAATTGTAGAGATGCAACCATAAAAACCATTTTTTGTACATTAAATTTGTACACTAGGGTGGTTCAAAACGGCTATTTTTATTTAGAAAGCAACGATCCCCCAAATCGTTTCCAAATTAAAAAAAAGTGGACACGTATTTATTTCGAAATTTGTTTCTTAATGGTGGTTTCTTAAGGAAGAATTTGAGCTACCATAGATATGGATTTGATGCCCCCAACCCACCCCCACACTACCATGAAAACTACCCTTAAATGAAAAAAAAATAGATTCTTCAGAAAATTTACCCATCTAATTCTATTCTCATTTTCTCTCATAGAAATCATTATTATAAGTTTAGTGGGATGCTTATAAACATTTGTCAGTTAATTTTCATTTGTTTAAACCAATTTTATTTGTTTATATAATTCGTTTTTCCCAAAATCCGACTGAATTCTGTTTTCTGAGTTCAAAATGGCACTTTATTATCTTAGAGTGAAATAATCCATTAAAAAATCCTCCTATTGTTTAATAATAATAATAATAATTTAAACAATAAATTATTATTCATTTTCAACTTTCTTCTAATTATGGTACAAAATTCTGATTTTTTTGAGAAATTAACTTATATTTCATGTTCGGGATATCTTGCCTATATTATCGAACAAAACCACATTTATTTTTTTGCAATTCACCTAAAATTATTTTTTATACCCGGTATTCTGGCCAACGTTGTTCTCAAGTGACATCATTTATATGTTGGGATGATTTCTATTGTTTAAAAACAATCCTTATTGCATGTTAGGCTAGAGAGTACAGGGAACAGTTTCCAAACAGCAAGAAATCAAAATTATCTTGCGACACACAGTGGTAGGAAATAAGAATAAGAAATGCAGAAAGAAATATAATTAATAAAATTGGTTAAAAATTTAATATTTTTAAAAGTAATGTAACTCCCGAATTTCCCGAAAAAGGATTTTAAATCAATTAAATTTTTTCGAATAAATGAGTATTGAAAATGAATAATATTTTATTTACTTAATAATGATTTGAACCAGGTAGCAGGTCCCTCGTTCAAATCCAGGTTGTGGCTGTAATTTTTAATTTATTTTATAACTTACATACCACCTGTATATCACCATTATGCACTTGAATAATAGTTTATTATTTAAAAAATGGAAATTATCCCAAAATATAAATGATGTCACTTGACAATAACAGTTCAGACCAGATCGATCTAAAAAAAAATGAATGTTAGGAGAATTGCAAAAAAGTTGTTTAAACAAATATGGGTTTATTAGCTAATGACATAGGAAATATACCTCGAATAAGAAATTTATTAGTTAATTTCACAAAAAGGCGGACTTCTACCATAATTAAAACAATTGTTGAAAATTAATAATCATTAATTGTTTAAACAATATGAAGAATTTGTTTAATGATTAATGAATAATGTCACTCTAAACTGCCATTTCTAACTCCGAAAACAGATGTCCAACGGAGTTTCCAGAAAACCCAATTATTTAAACAATGGAAATTACCTACCTGACAAATGTTTATAAACATTCAACTAGACTTACAGTAATTATTTCTATAAGAAAAAAAGAGAATGAAGTGATTAGAATGATAAATTTTCTAAAGAATGTACATTTTTCATTTAAGAGTATAGTTTTCAAGGCACTGTGGGGATGGGTTGGGGGCGTCAAAGCCATATGTATAATAGCTCAAATTATTCATTGGAAAGTCCTCTACAAGTCCTATAACTTTAATCTTAAGCTTTCGCAAACCCCGAACAATTATTCGAAAAATACAAAAAAATGTCTTTTTCGCATGCATTTTCTTATGTAAATTTGATATATCGATAGGTATCATAATCAAAATTATAATATATAAAAATCTAAATTTGGAAGAAAATAATTTCGGAAGACGCAGACTTCAACAGCGGTATGCTGTTACCACTACCAGTCTATTATTTATACTCAAGATAAGGCCCAACTGAGAGGAGAGAGTTTACAACGCTAACAATACAGTTGGATGAGGATTCACACTAAAAATATATATTTTTTGAATCAAAATGTGTATGAAGTAAACCTACTGTTAAGCAAAAGCAAACATATTTTTTGGCGGAAATATTTCTTTTCTTGTATACAAATATATTTGTTTGAATCAAACTCAGAAATCTTTGGTGTAAAGAAACGTATTTTTAGATCACACCATTTAAACATTGTGATCAAAAATGATTGTAGTAGTGACAGATACAACATTGAAATCGAAATTCCAAAGGTATGATTTAAGAGATATTGCAGACCTGGCTATTGTACTTGTTTTGTAGGCTCATAAGAATTTATTAACCTCACCCACCTACATTCTGTGCAGGTAGGTAACATTTCCTATTCAACTTGCGTCTTGTCCCGGCCGTAGAGACACCAGCGAATGAAATAAAACTGTCTCTTACGAGTCTGACCTTGCACCACATTATTTTCAGACTTATTATATCTCGTTCTACACAAACACGCATCTCTCTCTGTCGCCGAGAATATCATACATCTTTATTTCCGTTATCTTGTCTCGAGTAGGTTTACAAAACGAGACCTTGTCATCATCTGACATTTGAATGGATTAAAACTACAGTATGAGATGCTAATGACCAAAATCCTGTTCTGTCTCTTAACCAATTCTAAATCAGTCTAAATTTAGGCTAACTGTAACGAAATTTCGTAACACATGACGTGACTCACTGTTGTTATGGACAATAGGCAGGAAACTTTTAATTATTCATTTGTTATCGATTGTCTGTGTGAGATGGTGTGGATTTTTGGAGCAATAAAAAATCTAAAATCAATAGAAAGTGATACGATATGCAACCATTTTTATTGCTGTGTCTCTATGTCAGATAGCTATTTTGCTTTGCAATTTCGTAATTGTAAGTGTTGAAACAATGGTTTTAAATGTATGTATTGAACGAGTTAAGCTTGCGAAATAGAAGGAAAAAAATGTTTGGAAAAATGGGATTGTGATTACGTATATGAACTGTTATTTTTGATTAATTATTATTTGAAATTACTTTTAATTGAATATTAGTTGAAATATACTCGATTTAAAGAAGAGATAATGCTTAAAACTGAAAATGTACAGAACATATACAAATATACAAAAATAAACAATAGAAAGGCGCCAATTGTTGTACATTGAGCCTGGTTCGCTGAATACAAGCCAGAAATTCTTAACAAAAATTATACCTAGCATACTAACAGACAATTAAAAGGCTACAGTATTGGTTGAAAATGAGACAAAATCATGAATTATAGGCTTTTTGTGGCGACGATTCCGGAGGAACTATTAAGGGTATCAAGACGAAACTTCATATTTAGAAGTATCATGACTAGACTTAGTTATAATATTGGTACGTCATGCAATATACTATAATAAAAAGAATGAGAAAAATCTGATGCGGCCAGGCACATGACTTTATCATACAATATATAAAAATAATAGTTTAGCTGCATGAGGATCTATTTGACTGAGATAAATCGTGTCTGCATTAAAATTAAACTAGTTAGCCAGGATTTGACAGATATTTTGATAGTCAATAGTATCAATCGAAGGTATTGTCAAAGCATCAGCATTTGACACTACCTACTGTCATCAGAATAATAGTTGTTTATCTCACAAGTGCCGAAAGTACGGAATAGCACAACGAGCGGTGATGCGGCGCGTCACCGATGACGGAGCGTCGTCGTCGCATGTGAGCGATTCGCGCTATGTAGTTTTCGGCAGGAGTGACATCAACGTTTTTTATGTCAAGTTTAAAAAGCTAATTCAAATTCTGACAGATTTATATTCGTTCATGACACTGTAGATGACGTTCCATTGCGGTTCTCCGAGAGTGACAGCGTGGTGACAGCCATAGACATTTCTGTGGTGAGAGCACAAAAAACTATATGTCAAAATCCTGGCTACTATGTAGTTTCATATCAATGCAGATGCGACCGATCTCGATCAAATAGAATTTGCTCTTGCAGCTAAACTATTAATTTTACCAAAAAATGTCATAGGCATAAATTATTCAAAATTTCCTCTGCTTTAATTTATTATTTAACTATTTTGACGAAATTACAGAAATGGCGACTCATCTGCAAAATCCTTGAAAAAGGCTTAGAATAAACTACCAGTTCCTTTGGACCCTTTTGAACCAAAAGCTTTTCAGCTCTAAGTTTGGTCATAAAACTTCTAAATATGAACTTTCGTCCCGTAACCTTTAGTAGTTTCTCCGGAATCGTCGCCACAAAAATCGAGTACACATACGCACACACACACACATACACACACACAGACATTTTTTGTACCTTGGTCAAAAATGTTCAGGGGTCCCAAAAAGACCTATTTCCTATTTCAATTTTTTTTTTTTCGGCATGATTACAATACTTTAGCATACTGCGTATGATAAAGTCAAAAGTTGTAAACTGTAAAGAAGAATTTACTGTTGACAAGGAGTATGTAAGTTTTTAAAATAGATTTAGAAATGATTCATGCAAGTACAATTTATAACATGTTCACTGGAATTTGCATACACCATTTTTGTGTGTAATAAAATGCAGACGACAATACATCAGCTGAATTACCCAAGAAATTAATTAATTCAGAGGAAAATTAAAAAATTGACATAGGTACGAGCTTATACACAATTATTTGAAATTATTTATCCATATTCAAGTTGTTACGGTTATCGAGATATTGTCAATTATATTTTATATGCCATTTTAAAACCCAACAATTCAAAATGGTCTGAAAGTAAACCCTAAAGTCTGTACTTTTACGTAAATTCCTTGAACTATTGTTCATCTATGTCCTTGCAGCAATGACCTTTTTGATAAAAACAAGAAAAAATAAACGGAAAACTGGACTGTACAAACTTTTGGAGCACAAATTTCATATTTCATATTCAGCTTAAGGAAATCTATCAAAAACGCCTACTCATATTCATAGTAAATTATAATAAAATTTCCAAAATATAGTAAGAAACACTAGCAGATGTTGAACTTTCAGTTATTGGTACTGCTGCCAAAAAATACCGAACACTGACTACTAACATATCGTCAAATTAAATCAATGTTTCAATACATCGTGTGTGTGTGTTCGGTTTACTTTAGCTACCTATATAGCTGACTTACCTTGCATGGAAACAACCATTGCAATCAGAAGAAGTACAAGTTTAAGACACGCCATTGTACAGATTACCGAAACATACTTATTTTATCACTTGTCACAGTCAAATGCAATGATATCGAGAAGGTGATCCTTATATATGCCCTAACTAATAGTTATTTACTCACAGCAAATGTAAACTTTATTGGTGTTATCTACACTCCATTGTAAAAAAAAGAAAACCACAGATATTTTTAGCAAGAACTAAGGTGTTAGTTTGTTCAGTTTCATTGTAAATGATCGAATCGTTTCATGAAGATGTATTTGCAAGGATTAAACAATTCACTCTAGGTCTTTGTTTGTCCACAGGAGGTGGCATATTTACCTCCTCTTCTACTTTTCAGGGTAAAGTATTTAAGAGGCTAGTCGCCTGGTGAATCACCTTGTATATAGGCAGAGACCTATCCAACCAGAAGTTGAGTTCTATTGTTATCTATCGCAACTGAATGCGTTTGCCAATATTTGTAGTGGTACGACACTATTCTGTTCTTATTATTTTCATATCGCAATAAACAAGAGGTATTGGAAAAAGTACCGTATGGTTTTCCCAGGCTATGTCACTGGGACAACAAGTCCCAATACAAATTCGCTTGTGGTGAAACAAGATTACCTTTTCACCGCAACGTACTTTATAAAAAAAAAATCTGATGTTGCCAGGCACATGACTTTATCATACAATATATAAAATTAATAGTTTAGCTGCATGAGAATCTATTTTATTGAGATAAATCGTAGGTATTGTCAAAGCATCAGCATTTGACACTACTTACACTACGTCATTAGAATAATAGTTATTTATGTCACTAATGCCGAAAGTACGGAATACCGTGACGAGCGGTGATGCGGCGCGTCACCGAAGGCGGAGTGTCGCCGTCGCATGTGAGTGAGTCGCGCTATCTAGTTTTTGGCAGGAGCGACATCAACGTTTATTGTGTTGCTTTTTAAGAAATACGTATTTTAAAAAAATAAATAAATGATTTCTGTATAGTAAATGTTAGGTTGGTACCACTTTGACGAAACGTCAAGTTTAAAGGTGCGTTCCGATTGGTAGGTAATGGTAGCTAATGGCGGTGGTAGAATACGAAATTATAGTATTCTTACATATCGTGATAATGACACATATTAGTTTGCATGTACATAAACATAAGTCACTAGCAATTTTCTATTGGAAATACTATAACGGCGTCTGCTACCACTGCCATTATCACTAATGAAAACGCATCAGAATTTGAATTACATTTTTAAGGTAATTCAAATTCTGACAGATTTATATTTGTTCATGACACATCCCTACCAACATACTAAAATGAAACTACACTCATCGCTATACTTTATTTATAATTTTCTCAATTTATCGTTTTTAGAAATAGATATAAAGACGGGTTTTCTTATCAACCGTCTTATGTTGTTTCTTATCAACAAACAATCAAATTGGTGATCTTATTTTATTTGAAATTTGTATTTTATAATTTGCCGCACTACAGCGGCAACGTTCCATAGTGGTTCTCCAACCTCTGATGAGATCAGCTGTTTTCGAATGTGATAACACAAAAAAATATTTGTCAAAATCCTGGCTACTATGTAATTTCATATCAATGCAGATGCGACCGATCTCGATCAAATAGAATTTGCTCTTGAAGCAAAACTATTGATTTTACCAAAAAATGTCATAGGCATAAATTATTCAAAATTTCCTCTACTTTAATTTATTAATTAACTATTTTGTCGAAATTACAGAAATGGCGGCTCATTTGCAAAATCCTTCAAAAAGGCTTAGAATAAACTACCAGTTCCTTTGGACCCTTTTCAACCAAAAGCTTTTCAGCTCTAAGTTTGGTAACAAAACTTCTAAATATTTTCATAAGTATGATAATGTAATATTGTAATCGCGTCGAAAATAAAAATCCGCTATTTCTGTAATTTTGTCAAAATAGTTAAGGCCTGCTGGTCGACCTACGTAGATCGCCAAAGCGTAAAGAGAGATGGAAAACAGGTTTATCGACGGTAAGATATTAAAGGAGAAAGGTAATTTGTCGGGCAATTCCGTCATACGAAGAAGCAACCGTAGACACGTGTTTCGGACTATTAGTCCTCATCAGTACGGTATAGCCAAGGAGTAAGATGGACACTCAATGGAAAAAACACTCAAATGGAGACCAAAAGGAGGGTGCCCAATGTCGCCAATTGGTGCTACTATTGTTTGAGTGTTTTTTCCATTGAGTGTCCATCTTACTCCTTGGCTATACCGTACTGATGAGGACTAATAGTCCGAAACACGTGTCTACGGTTGCTTCTTCGTATGACGGAATTGCCCGACAAATTACCTTTTTCCGTAAAGAGAGAGAAAGAAAGAAAGAAAGAAAGAAAGAAAGAAAGAAAGATAAGAAAGAAAGATAAGAAAGAAAGATAAGAAAGAAAGATAAGAAAGAAAGAAAGATAGAGCCTTGTGTGTTTAAATTTTGCAAAGTTTCGTATTTTTGTGTTGATCAATTATCTGAAAAGAAATTTAAGCTATCATTTTTCATTTTGAAGATATCCGCAAAAACTGAAATGTTAAGATATCGTTTTTATTTTTTTGTTCAAAACCAAGAGTAGCCAGTTTTTTTATTATTACACTATTGTTCTAAAAACTAATGCCAACATGTTATACATTGCGCAAATGAGAAACACTTATCGGAAAATGCCAAAATTTAACAACGCCCATAAGAAAAACTAAAGTTGGCCATGGTTACGCCGCCATCGTTGATGTTATTTCAAACTAAAAAATAACACTGCATTCCTTGTTAAAAAGTAGCTGTTTTTGTTTCAACTGTCTAGCTACTCTTGGTTTTGAACAAAAAATGAAAAACGATAACTTAACATTTCAGTTTTTTACGGATGTCTTCAAAATGAAAAATGATAGCTAGCATTTGTTTTCAGATAATTGATCAACACAAAAATACGAAACTTTGCCAAATTTAAACATAGGCTCTTTCTCAACTACTAAGCGAGATCTCCATGGTGAGCCTCGAAATTGAATCGCCCGGTATACTATATAATTAATAGTTTAAATAAATTAGTTAGCAGTTTTTATTCGAATTTTATTCTATTTGATCGAAAAATTAAATGTATATATTTTTTATATATACATATAAGGACCACCCTAATGCAGGGTCACGACCGTGGCTACTACATGAAAAATTAAGATTTTCCAGGGAGAGGAGAGGGGGAGTTGCAATTTCAGTATTACGAACCCTTTTTTTGTTCATATTTTTTATGTTCGTTGTGATTTACTTTAGAATAGTAACTATAGGGAAAAAAACGTTTTGACAAAAAATGTGGTTAAGAAATGTTTCATAACGAAACATTTCTGGTTTTGAAATAGAAAAAAAAACTGATTAAACGTTACCTAAATAACAGAACGGATTTCATATATTAAATTAGTAATTTATTTTAATAGTACATATATATTTACATACTACGGTTTGGATATGTTAGCGTAACCATGGTTAACGACAGTTTTCTTCATTACACCATAAACAGTGTCGGTATGTGTTCATTATGAAACCAGAGTAGAAAAAACTACCTTTTAAGAAAATACTCAAATCACAAATTTAGTTACTAGATACGTTCAAAACGCCAACGTAATTCAAAAACAATTTCTCGTAAAAAAAATACCGACTTCCTATATCAACATAGCAGAGTTGAGTGCAAACACTCAACTCAACGGTATCCAACTGTAGAAAAATTTCGATCTGTTTATATTAAAAATATAAAGTTTTTATCTACGACTCACATAATGATTATAATGACACTAGCGTTGTATAATAATGACCAGTTCGTTCAGATAATGACTTCATTATTTGAACGAACTATCATCATTATACAACGCTAGTGTCAAAGTCTGTCAAACCGTACGTGGATGACAGTTATTTGACGGTTCGCCTCGCGCCATCATTGACAAATACATTTAAAATATTTTGCCTAAAATCGAATTTATGAGTCGTAGATAAAACGTCGTATTTGACTCGCACATAACGGACATAAATCGCTCGCATGATTACACGCTCGCCTACGGTTCGCGTATAAACTTCATGCTCGCGATTTATATCCTTAGTTATGTGCTCGTCAAATAATACACTATTATTTAGCAAGTGGATTTAACATAGACCATATACAGGGATCTGCACTATTTTAAATCGGTTTGTGCTTCTTATAACACTATAAACAAGCGTTACGACTCATTGTTTGATGCACATACGATATCAAAGCGCACCAAACAATTATTATTAATACTTATATACCTATATTTATTGGTACTTTACTCTTTGTGCGTTCTACTGTTACAGGAAATGGCGATAATGTGCTGATACCGCCTCCGATAAAACTTTGATTGTTATTAGTACCTATTAAATTCAAATCTCCGAGCCTTAATATGATTCTTAGCACGTATAAACGTTGCAAAATTTGAAAATTTATACTTTACAGGCGTTTGTTTCAATGTCATTTCAGTTTGCTATTAGGAATATTTATTACCAATTGTGATACAGGTAACACCGATGTGCATTTTTAATAAATAAACTACGTGACATCTTGGACTAAATAAATTACAAAAAATTTAAGCCAAGGTTGAAACCTGACACAGTCTAAGCACGCATTGCATTTGTCAGCAAAATTTTTAACCTTATTTTGACAAACACGTTCTTCGATAAACAGTGGTATTTCCTGTTGACAACAATATATTATGGAAGAATTTATATTGTATACCCACCCGTCTTTTGTGATATACGAATATGATAAGCCAGCAATGACGTTACTTATTTGATAAGATTAAAATAAAAGATAACATTCTAAATAATTGGGGTTAATGACCCAAAATATTACCCTAAAATATTTAAAATGCGACTTATTTCACTTAATATTGCTTATTTTAAGCTGATTTCGGCAGTGAAAACAGTTTTTTTTTTGTTTGGAACGATTCGGGAGTTATGACGTATCAATGTAGTAAAAGTTGTAAAAATTCTATCTAGCTTTTAGATCAGCGCCATGACTCTTTTAGAAACTTTAGATCCGAGATTTGTTCGAGACTTTCAAATAGCTTGGAGACGCCAACTCTTACTTTTCCCTCAGAAGATGAATCCAAAACTGTATTACTTGTAAAAAGATCGAAACATAACCTATTATTGGCTAAAATTGGTACTAAAATTAGAAGTCTATGGTTCTCATTATCGTGCCTTTCAAAATCGCTAAATAAAAAATAAATAAATGAAAAGTAATTTGGTTTTAAAACGGTTGGAAAGCCCAGTTTATACAAAAAACCGATTCCCAATTTCCAAAAAAAAAAAAAAAAAACGGTTTACCAAGTTTTGCAGACGAAATCTTTAAGAAAACCACAGATTTATTTTTTATATTCAATAAATGCATTACAATCTAGTCATAATTGACTACTGAGTAACTTAATTCTAACTTATTTTACTAGTATAATTTAGCCTAATAGGCACCCATCGATGTCTCTTAGTTAGTCGTGGTATACTGGGCACGTTTTTCTTGCGCACTACGTAGCACTGTCTCTGCTTTTAGAACTAACACCTACAACTAGCACTTACTCTGCTTTTCCACTAACTCACATTCACACTAACTCAAACGGCTTCTTTCTCTTGAGTCTTCAAATTAATTCGGTGTTGTCGAGGAGCTGGATGGCCTCAACGTTAACGTGACGGTGAGCCTTTCCTCGTGACTTCTTGCTAGTTTTTGGATTTCTACGCACACAGACTTCATTTTGAGGTCCTTGTGGAGATCATCATTCCTAAAGTACCAAGACGCATTGACAATGCATCTCAATACTTTATTTTGAAAGGTCTAGACAATTTTCATGTTACTTTTTTTGGGTGCAACCCCAGAGTTGAGCACCGTACGTCCACACGGGTTTTAGAATTTGCTGGTACAAGCGAAGCTTATTACGTACAGACAGCGTGGAGTTTCTTCCTAGCAGCCAGTACATCTCTCTGCAAACGGATTCCTAGTTCCTCTCTTTTCTTTTTGACATGGACTTCCCAGCGCAGCCTGGCGTCTAATGTCATGCCGAGATATTTGGCTGGGTTTCCGTACGGCACTATTTGGTTATTAATACTAACCGGGATGTGTTGTATTTTCTTGTTCTTGAAGTCAACCAGACCTGAAAATGAGCTGTTTGGAGTTTTCTCGCCGTTTCTTCATTGCTGTTCCCAACAGCTAGGATAGCCGTGTCGTCTGCAAAAGTTGCGACCGTATTATTTTCTAGTGCTGGGAGGTCACTGGTGTAGAGTAGGTAAAGGACCGGCGCTACGACTCTACCTTGCGGCACTCCTGCTTTTATTTCCTTAAGGACAGAGAATGCATCAGCTTGTTTGACTCTAAAGTATCTCTTAGTCTTAGATAAGATTTTAATAGTTGTGCAAACTGTTTAGGGAGAATACTTCCAAATTTATTGTTCAGTCCTTCATGCCAGACTTTATCTAAAGCCTGTGCCACATCTAGGAAGACTGCAGAACAAACCTTTTTTTCCCTCTAACGATTTTTCAACTATGTTGGTTATTCGGTGTATCTGATCAATAGTAGAGTACTTATCCAGAAATCCGAACTGATGGGTTGGAACAAGCCTTTTGCTCTCAATTATTGGCTTCAATCTATTGAGTAGTAAGTTTTCGAAGATTTTTGACATGATCGGCAGCAGATAGATAGGTCTATAAGACGTTGTTTCATGTGGAGGTTTCCCAGGCTTCAGTATCATGATCACCTCTGCTACCTTCCACAGTTTGGGAACATATCTTAGCCTGGAGGCAGCATTGATAAGATTTGTAAGCTTAACTATGGCATTCCTTGGAAGTTCTTTAAGCACCTCTCCAGTTATTAAGTCATAGCCTGGGGCTTTTGGAATGTCCTATTTTTTATTAAGTTCTGAACTTCTGTTGATGTGGTAAGCTTTGCTTGTGGTGCTTTGATGCTATTATTTTGGTTTTTGTGACATTCCGAGAAAAATAGATGACTAAGTAGACTATTAGATGACTAAGTAGACTATTATAAAACATGTCTTGTCCACAAATAAATTAGATAATAATTTCAGAAAATTAAAACTCTCTGTCTGCACTAGGTTAATCAGAATCTGTCGACCATGATATCGTTTACGATGCATATTATTAGCAAACGTGTTATTTAAATCGCAAGAAAAATATTGATTATAATAGATCTGCGCTACTGGTCTTAACTAACGATCTATTAGTAGATCCTAGATGAAAATAATTCCTACGATGAGTAAATTAGACATTAAAATTAATAACTTTGAATCAATTTACAAATGTCAGGCCATCCATTATACTTCATATTTGGCAATATGGCCTCATTTCTGACGTTCATACATTATAACGATAACAAACCGATGCTTTCGCAGATATTCAAACAGAGCGACGAGATATATGGGGCAATCTTACATCACGAACACATAAAGTGCAGCCCGGCTCTTCTCTTGAGTCCCGTGTAGCATTCAATTGTTCGGGTGACCTTTGGTAGGTACGTATCGGTAGAAATGTCAACTTTCTATACGTTGGATGCTGCTCACTTTGGTCCGCGTTTCGAACACAAAGCTGTGGGTGAAAATATAATATGTAATGGCATCGGTGATTATTTTTATGTTTGTCATGTTGTAGTTTCGTAATATCGGTGCTTGGAATATGGTATATGGGCAATTTCGCTTTTTATTGGGGGAAACAGGCTGTGAAATTACCGATTTTCTAAAAAGTGACAATATTCTTGAGGAGGTTGACGTGTCGCTAGTGTAGGATTATGTGAGGCAATGATGCGTGTTGTTTGTGCCTACGATAGTGCTGTATTTTTAACGGTGATAGAGGAATATGAATATTTAAAAAAAGAAACTACGTATTTGTTTCCATAAGTGATATGTTTAAATCATAGCATCAAACCAGCCTAAACAGATAGATACTCGAAATATACATGGTCTCCCACGACGAGCTGCCGTTAGAAGTATAGGGAGAACCAAATGAAATGAGAGATCGTCTCAACTAAAATATTTTGGGCATTCGGTTACTTCCGGTTACACCGGAAACGATGTCAACTTTTATATTTCAAATGAAACATCCTGTATTATATCAAATTTTTTAAATTTTAATTAAATTTTAGATCAATTTTATGTTACATTCCCTGTTGTAGTAAGAGGCTTGCTTAACGAGATGTTCGATGATCGGTGGATTGCACTTAATGGGCCATACAAGTATCCACCACGTTCCCCCGACTTGACGCGAATGGAGTTTTTCATTTGGGGATGGTATTAACGTAGTTTATGAGGACCCAATAATTGATAAAGAGAACATGAAAGATGGAGTTAGACCTGCTTTCAATTGGTTATGTGTTAACTCAATCAAGGACGCCACCAACAATAATGTGTTAAAAAGAATTGAAGCATGTTTAGGAGCAAACGACAACTTTTTGAACAGTTAAATAGAATTAAGAAGTTTTTTTATTTGCTTAACGATTTTGTTTTATTTTTAATATTGTGTTTTATTGTAGGCTTATAATTTTATAAATGCTAAATCAGTTATAATGAAAAATGACCTTAAAAAGCTTGTTTAATAATATTCTGTTTATTCCAAATTGTTTTTAGGTATAGGACATTGTACACAAAGTTGATCTAAAATTTTCCATAGGATTGAGAAGTGTATTCATATGTTAGGGTTGCCATTTGAAAAAAAACGACTTTTAGTCCAATTCTCGAATTCAACTTTGATCTTATAATTTGAACAACCTGTATAACTTTTAGAAAAACTCTACCGATGTGTCGATAATATGTTACCTTCACAACAATCTTGCCGGACAACTTTTTTCCAGCGGTCACAAGGGATAATTTATAATGGATTGAGAGAAACCGTGCAGCTGTCATTTTTTTATGGAAAAATTGAGTATCACAAAAATGACGCATGTTAGGTATAGGGAATGTAACATAAAATTGATCTAATATTTAACGAAGATTTCAAAAATGCTATAAAATACAGGGTATTTCATTTGCCGCCAGAGAATGCGGCTCTATATTTTTTTCGATACGGACGTTTCTCATGACAAAGAATGATGATGCAAAAGCACCAACTATGTCAAGAACAGTACGAAACATCAAAAATATTCTATATCTTTAAATTGAAGATAATATTTAATCACAATCATTATTTTTTTAGAAGATTTATATTTATACCGAACAGGGTATCCAAAACACAAATATTTAATATTTTTGGCAAGTTTTGAGTATTGATAAGTTATATTTATGCTATTATTATTAGATTAAATGTTCGTATTTGTCCGTCACATACAGGTCTTGGTTTAAAAAAATCCATTAGTTGTGCCTTTTTCTATTAGTTTTTCGATACGGGCCTTATCGTACAACATATGGCAAATTTTTTTAATTAAACCGAAAAATAATCCTTTTGTAGTGCCTGATCGGTAATTATTTTTACAACGCCATCTGGTTCGTATTTGTCGAAGCGGACATTGATAGTCTATTTGATACATGCGTATATTATTACGATAATCTAAACGACATATCTTGTTTGAAACGTTCAAATGTTGGAGTCAATATTTTACATAATTCACAATGTCCAATCGAGTTTAAATTATGCATGTGGATAGATTTCCGTTGACAATGCATGAATCAATTTAAAAAAAATTAATTCAGGATTAATTATATAATTTATCTGTGACCAAGACATATATAATAATCCTCTCTATCCCATCTAATTTTCTCGTAATGTCACAATAACCAAAATTATAGCAGCAAAGCAACCTGAATACATACATACTCGAATTTTGAACAATTATCCTGGTTAAGCCAGAGTAGACAAAGAGTTGTAATTTTCAGGATTAATTATCTAATTTATCTGTAACCAAGACATGTATGACAATCGTCTCTACCCCATTTACTTTTATCGAAATGTCACAAAAACCAAAATCATAGCAACAAAGCAGCTAGAATATAAACAAACTCAAACTTTGAACAATTCTCCTGGTTAAGCCAGAGTAGACAGAGAGTTGTAATTTTCAGGATTAATTAACTAATTTATCTGTGACTAAGACATGTATGATAATCGTCTCTACCCCATTTACTTTTCTCGAAATGTCACAAAAACCAAAATCATAGCAACAAAGCAGCTAGAATACAAACAAACTCAAACTTTGAACAATTCTCCTGGTTAAGCCAGAGTAGACAAAGAGTTGTAATTTTCAGGATTAATTATCTAATTTATCTGTGTCCAAAAGTCGAAATTTGGAAAAACGTCCTGACTAAGCCAGAGTACACAGATGTTGTCATTTTCAGGACACATTACTCATTACACACTCTCTCTTTCCTTTATTTTGTAGCCATAAACTCTACGACATAACTAACAAGTCTATAAATTCACAACCTTAAAAATAGATGCTAAATTATTCAACTTTACATTCGCCCACATGTCTTGTTTTGCTGTCTTCTATGTTTAGACGGGTTATCTGACTTTATTTCATCTTGTTTTCGCAAGTATTTATAACTACAGACAACCAACGTTGGTCTTCATGTAGACCTTTCATCTATTTTCGGTCTGTTTCAGAACGCCAATGACATTCAATGCATTGGCAGAGGTACAATAGATTAACAATTATTGTAAGTTGCACAATAAACACTTGGAATATTAGATAACAATTTAGTTTATTGTGCACTTGTGCAAGAGTGTATGTTGTTTAAACACATTAAAAGAAGTATTCAGTATCATCTTCACTTTATTTTGTACAACCATTACTCATAAATTTCAGCACATTTGCGAATGACTGTGTGGATTTTTTTCCGCGTGGCATTTCTGGGAATGCATTCCAAAAATATTCAACGTCCGCATATTAAAATAACTGTAAATACCGCATATTATGTTAATTGTTCGTTTAAGCACACATTTTGGAGAATTTGCATAACCCGTATGGCAAATATTGATTATATTAACATACTAACATAAACAGAGACATTGAGAATTGACATTTTCACTTTTATTCGATATCACGGCGTTTCCGATGAAAAAGCTTGCGGGCTTCAAGATTACTTTAAATTTCAACTAGACACCTTAGGTAATTATGTTCATCCGTTTCAAGTATAGTAACTTTTGTATTATCAGCACAATTTGGTATTTAAATTAATCTTGCCAACTGGAAAGAACGAAGATACCTACAAGGTTTTTTTCTAAATGGTAATTTGCCTCTTTAAACTGATCTCTGTAAGGTCACACATCTACCATTTCCTGTGTACACCAAATGGGTTCTAAAAATAAATCATGCTATCTTGTATAGCGGAAAAGGCTTTTCGTTTCTACAGTTACGCATAGTCATTCGAGAATTTGTTAAATTTAGGGTCAGAACTCTTGTGAGAATTACACAATATGACAAGAAATTTGGCTATAGCGACAAAGTCCGTAACTAGTAGCAGAAAGTAGCCTTTGGAGATAACAGTTGAACTCATGTCACCTCCATTAAAAAATCATTATTCCGGCCTGATACACCCAAATAAAGTACATACAAAGATAGTGTTCTTCTGAAACATTATTATCTTCTGCTTGGAGAGAATATTTGTTAATAAAAAAAGAATCAAGCACACAAGTACGTAAGTCCAAGGAAGACTACAACAGGAAGATGAACGATCTATTGGACCCAAATACGTACCGTAAAATTGCAAAGGACCCAATAGATAAGATAGGAAGGCGAGTGAAGGAATTGGTTAAATCATCATCGATTCCTGAACAGGAACAAAGAAGCCTTTTTGTTCAAGCCCCTAGGGCACCGAGGATCTACGGTTTGCCAAAGATCTACAAGGATAACGTACCTTTGAGACCAATCGTCAGCGCAATAGGATCCCCAACCTATTTGTTGGCAAAATACTTGTCGAAAACCATCCAACCGTTTATAGGACAAACTACATATTTTGTCAAGAACTCTGAACATTTGATTCAGATTCTGAAGGAAGTTGTTATTGACTCGCAGGATATACTCGTAAGTTTCGACGTAACATCTCTTTTTTACGTGTGTTCCGGTTAAGGAGGCAGTCGAAGGCCTTCGGACAACACTTGCACCCCTAGGTCTACCAACCGATGTACCGGATCTTGTACTACATACTTCAAGTGGGCGGGAGCAATGTATGAGCAAGTAGAGGGTGGCATTGTTTGAGACAGTGTTAGTTCTTCTATCAAATTCACGATGGAAATAGAAGAGGGTAATCAGCTGCCCTTCTTGGATGTGCTGGTATACAGAACGTCAACGGGTACACAGATAGAAAAGATTTCTTGTTTCAAAGAAATGTATTTGTTTGAATTTATTCTTTTGGGTCAAAGCATATTTCTTTGATGCCAACAATATTTCCTTCATTGAATACTCTAGTTTATTTGCTTGCAGAGATTAATTTCTTTGAAATATTTATTTAAGTGGAATAAATATATATGGATACAAACAAAAATTACTTTCCTTTAAAGTAATATTTTAGTTTTGATTATAAAAAATCGTTTCTTTACACCAATGAAATATAATTTTGATTCTAACATATCAATTTGTATATAAGGAGAGATTTATTTCGTTTAAAGTAATATTTTGTCTTTGGCTTAAAAATAGGTTTACTTCCGCCAAAGAAATCATATTTTGATTAAAATAAATATATTTGTACACAAGAAGAGATTTATTTCCTTTAAAGTAATATTTTTGTTTTGGCTTTAAAATAGGTTTACTTCCACCAAAGAAATCATACTTTGATTCAAATAAATATATTTTGAATGTTATCCAACTGTATTGTTAGATGGCGCTGTAAACTCTCTCGTCGTACTTCGTACATATCGAGAGTATAAAGCCGCGTGATCGACAGTATATAACTTAAAGAGTACAGTGTCTGCAGGTTCAAGTTGCGATTCCAAATCAGACTACACTTTACTAACTTAACCTTGACTATATGTTGGGTTGGGAAGACCAAGCACTGGTCGAGGATGTGCGACATCCCAAAAAGGAGGTGTGACACATGGGCGAGTCTTCCGAAAAATTCTTGTCTATTAATTCCTTCAACAAATTAATAATTTTAAGCATTTTTAACTCAACTAACAATTTTGTTAATTTAAAAAAATGTAATTCTTTCACTGAACACAATCATATTTATTTGAAGTAAATAAATCTCATTTCTTATAATACACAAATTGCAAACTTTTTAACTGGAAACATAAGTTGTTTGACGAAAATCAACGTTCTTTCTACCAAACAAATATTTCAAATAAATGCGTTTTTATCCGCAAATAAATATTTCTTTGCCTCTATTGAAACAACAAATTTATTTGAGTCAATGCATATTTATTTGAATCAAACAAAAATTTCTCTCTGTGTACGCTTGGACATATAGTCTGCCGTAAGAAGACACATACCGATCGGTACTTGAACGCCAAATCACACCACCATCCCCAACAGAAGAGAAGTGTTATTAACACTCTGTTCAACAGAGCCGAGAAGGTGTGCGACTCCAGCACCTTGGACGATAAACTGAAACACTTGGAGTGGGCTCTACGCCAGAATGGATACACCAAGTCTGACATACGGGGTGTCACACAAAGAAAACCGCAAGTCTCAGAGGAGCGGCAAGAGTCAAAGGGGTTCCCTTGCTTACCATACGTAAATGGGGTATCAGAAAGAATCGGTAGATTACTGAAGAAATCGGGTATCACGGTAAGGTACAGAGCACCAGCAAAGGTAAGGGATATTTTGCCGAACCCAAAGGATATGACACCACTCCTGAAGAACGAAGGGGTATACAAGATAACGTGTGAGTGTGGAACATGCTATGTAGGACAGACAGGACGAAGTATTGAATGTCGAGTCAAGGAGCATAGTAGAGACACCCGGCTACGCAAGATTCAACAGTCTGCTGTTGCTCAACACTGCCACGAGTCGGGATACACAATGATTTTCGATGACGTGAAGATGTTGGCAAGGGTTGGCAATTATCATCGAAGGCTTATTAGAGAAGCCATCGAAATTTACAAAGTCAGCATTAACAAATCTTGACACACGGCATAACCCGGAAGCAGTTTATTTTCTAAATGATTCTGGCCGCGAAAGCCTACGTACTTATGTTAATATATTTGTTTCAAATAAGCAAATATTTTGTTGTTACCAAATCACAAAAATATCAGTTTAGGGCCAATATATGTTTTAAGAAATGGATTCATTGATTCAACTCTGTTTTTTTTTGCTCTGTATATTATTGAAAATTAGCGCTAGTAAATATGTATAGAGTTTGTCACATGTCTACATCATATTTCTGGTTACTTCCTGAGTTCAAAGGTAAAAGACATTAAAGACGCAAATTAAAATGAGTTAAAGGCATTGTAATGCTTTCCAAATTGCTCAATTTCTTTTACAAGACCTCATTAACAATTCATTTGTGTTCATTACTATTCATAGCTTGTAAAACGACAATTAAAAATAAGTAGTGTTCTCCAGGGCCTGCTGAGGAAGCTTTTTAATGTGGGTGAATAGCCAAAATTCAATTAGAATTCTCAATTTTGAACAAATAGATCAGATTGTCAAACTGCAAGAATTGCATCCTACAATCAACCGGATGTGGTGTTTTTTGGTAAGATTAACCCACTTCCTGTTCGGTATATTTAAACATTTCAAGAGGATGTTTGTATTAAAATACGATACGTGATATCGGTTATAATTTTCTATTTTAAAATACGCAACTATTTTCCTCTACAAAAAAAGCATCAAATTATACAAAATATTCGCATGGATTCCTTGTAGTAATGCTAATTACATAAGAAATCTACATAAAACACCAATTTATAAAATTTAATTATCCAATAAACGGTTAGGTAGCAAAAATTTGAAAGTTACCCATTTCCACTAATTAGCGTATTATAATTAATTATTATTGGAGTGCAGCAAAGTGCAACCAACTGTTTGTTATATTTTTACAAAAGCAATTAAAACAAAGTTGAAATCTAAGCCAAAACAGATGCGAAACGCGTAGACGGCATCTGTCTGACAGCACGAACGAAAAACATCTGTCCTACCAGCATAAGTTAACAAAAACACGAACAAGTATGGTTTCAATTAACAATAAGACTCAAACAATGGCTCCAAAGTGATAAAAGGAACTACACTTATTTATAGTATTGTTGATATAACCTTAAAGTTATATGGGCCAGGATTAATTGAGAAATTTTGAATGTCAATGTTACTATCCACACACAAAGTTCCTTGTAGAAAACTTTTCTGATTACCAGCGAAATTCTTTGCTTAATTACCGTAACTAATGCGAATTTCTATAGAAATTCTACAATCACCGCTATAAAACCAGTCGAATAACAATACGAATTCGAAATTTTTAGGTTATGCCAAAGTCAAACTCACGTTTTTCGTACTTCTCCGAACAATTTCTCATGTTAAACGCATCTTATGTAATCTTCGTCGGTGTCACAATAAAACTTAACTAATTATCGCGTAAAAATGTCAAGTATAAACGTAAAATTCGAGTTTTTAGCACCGAGCACTGACAAGAGGGAACAGGACGTAGTTCTTGCGCGAGATCACTTTGCTTTGACGAGAATCGAGATTCAGATGTTTGTTGCTGGCGTACGGACTCTGAAGAACGTAGTATGCGCGTGCGCGCGCGGACTTGACCGGTTCATTCTAAAAAAAATCTAGTAGGGACTAAAATTCAATGCTAATTTTTTGTTGCGGTTGCTCTTCTGCGGTCAATCTTGATTCTTGACCGTTATTAGGCGAGGAATGATCCAAATGACGAGATAAAATTGCTCGCTGAGCGGTATTTTATCTTTTTGATGATACGCGGAAGGTATTAATACCGGAAAATATGTTTTCTGGTGTTTGTTATGTACTCATATAGTATTTCCGTACGTGAATCGGTGATTTTTTTTTGTTTTGGGAAAGATAAGTATGTTTATTTTTGTTTGATTGCTTTGTTAATATTGATGCAGACTTTGGTGTGTGTAAAGAAACATGTTGTCATTCTCCACGCGCCAGATAAATATGTAATAAAACATACCGTAAAGTTGTTTTTTTCATGATTTATTGTAAAAAAATCAATCCTAAAAGAAATAGACCAAATTCAATTTAAAGAATTTGAGAATTCGTCGTCCTGTGATAGATTTTTGATATTTCTGTCGGGTTTTGGAAAATTAATACCTAAAAAGAATCTGAAAATTTTTTATCTACTGAAAAATAACAAATTTTAATCAGCTTTTAACACTTAATTATTCTTCCAAAATTAAATCTCTACAACTTGAGAACTTGCAATATTCAATTAAAAAATCTGATGTGACCAGGCACATGACTTTATCATACTATTTATAAAATTAATAGTAAATGAGATTCTATTTGATCGAGATCGGTCGTATCTGCATTAAAATAAAGCTAGTTCGCCAGGATTTGACAGATATAATAATACAATAAAAAGTGGTCGGATTCCTTTATTTTTGTTTTATTTTAGCAATCGCTACATGTTTTTTGTCCTACTGGGCACTTCTTCAAGCGCTATAGGAAACGAGAAATAAATTACACAATTGACAGTCAAATCAAACTCCAAAAAATCCAATTGTAAAAACATGCGACACGACCGATCTCAATCAAATACAATTTGCTCAAGCAGCTAAACTATTAATTTTACCAAAAATGTCGTAGACATTAGTTATTTAGAATTTACTCTACTTTAATCTATGATTTAACTTTTTTGACGAAATTACAGAAATGGCGGCTAATTTGCAAAATCCTTGAAAAAGGCTTAGAGTAAACATGCAGTTGCTTTGGACCCTTTTGAACCAAAGCTTTTCAGCTCTAAGTTTGATCATGAAACAAAAAAATAAAATTATCAAGAACATAGTATTACATACATTTTTTGTTTGTTGATAATTTATGCTATAAACCGATTTAAATAATATATAATATTTTTAAAACTATGCAAACATTTTATTTGAAATAAGTATTAAAAATATACGAGGGCATTAAATACAAAATTATAATCTCCTTCGTCATTGCATACGGAACGGTGAAGGTGACTAGAATTTCATATTTAATGCTTTCTAATATTGTGAAATACTTTATTCAAAAAATAAGTTTGCATAGCTTTTAAGATCAAGGTACTTTACTCTTATGGAATTCTCGTCTTTTTGGCAACACACTGTATATGTAACGGGGAAGGAGATTATAATTTCATATTTAAAGACCTCAAATATTTTCAAAATCTTTTTTAAAATGCCATTTTTGCATAGCTTTGAACATAACGATGTTTTTCTCTTCAGTGTCTTTCATAGTATTGGTAACACCCGGTACATGCAAGTTTAAGACAATCCAGACACTTATATAAAGAATAAAATGTTCTGAAACATTGATAATAACAGCGTTAATTGTTAATTAAAACTCCCGGTATATGCCATGGAAAAAGTGATTGTAATTTCGTAGTTTATGATCTCCAATGATTCTAAATTCATTATAAATATATAACATTTTGGCATAGTTTTGAACATAAATGTAAATACTTTACTTTTAAGAGTTTCTCATAGTTTTGGTAACACCCGGTACATTAACAGATCATATCACAAAAATTACAAATTGTATGTGTAGGGAATTGAACAAAGATTTAATAAATGCAATAAAATATAGGGAGTTTCAGTATAAAGCTAAAAATCGGCATCACTTCCGGTATAACCGGAAGCTACCAAAAATCGTTTCCTGTTTGAGAATTAAGTATCTAAAACGAAATTGAACGTATCTCAACGTTTCCTATTTAAATGAAAAAGTAATCGCACAAAAACAAAACAAAAATAACGCATAGATATTAAATAAAAAATAATAATTCGATGTAGGTTAAACAATAATAACGCATAGTTCACCGTATGGAAAGAAACTGTTTCGTAAGTATTCTACATAGGTATTTATTTATTAAAAAAAGAACAACCGTAGAACAAACAAATGATTAAAGTTCCTTGCGAAGTGGGTTACAAAATAAATTCATATATCGGAATATACAGGGTGTAAATAAAGTAACACGTAATCGACGAACTTTTTTCTTTGTTGTGTCACAAAAAGTAGTAAAGAACAAATATGTCAAAACTTACAGCAGAATACACCTAAACATTTTATTGAAACATTTGAATAAATTAAAACAACATTGATTATTAATTAATTAATTATTCATTACTTTATTTAGGTACACCCTGTATATTCAAGAGAATACATACATACTCATGCCAATCTAAACGTCATTATTGTAGATACAAATAACATTCCTTTTAAAGTGTACATGTTACGTTAACTTGGTATGTTTAAAGCCGTAAAATGTCTTCTAATTACATATGACAAGTCATTTCAAAGTAATGTGTCTTGCACAATACTATAACAGATAAAGAAATGGTTTTGAATAATTATTTATTATTATTTTTATCGTAATAAATACTTGAAAAAAGTATAAATTGTCACACGACAAAGGACACTTGAAAAACCATGAAAACATCTCAAATTATTATTAAAATCTGCATTCGACAAAAAAACTAGTACCAAATAATAATACCTTAATAATGATAATGTTTCATTTTAAATTTGTTGATATTTTCGTAGAAAACAGCAATAAAAATGATTTATTCTGACGAATTTCGAGAAAAACGAAAAAAAACGTAATTTTTAAACAACAAATAACTTTACAGTTTTATTTTCCTGGATTCAGCTTATATCACAATGTGTAAACGAAGTTGCAAATATTTAACTTACACATTCGCAATATAGATAAACACTCTGTTTTCCTTATACTTCGCAAAAAACAAGACATTCCGTTATCAACGGAATATTTATTAACAGAATAACAAAAACAGACAGTCGTCTGCTGTTCTGATCTTTCAACCACAAACAATAAACACCTATCTCTGCCTGGTTTTGTGGAGATTAGGTAAAATATTATGTATTTGCGGGTACCAAAATATATAAAAAAATACATTATCCATAGACCACTAGCCTATTATTCTTGAAAATATGAAACTGGGGCCCCTCGGAGCGTGGGGCTTCGGTCTGAGGCCAGAAATAATAAAAGCGCAGCCCCTCACAAAGAATAAACGAATAAATTCCACAAAATATCGCCAAAAACTAGCAAAATCTAAAATAAACTCACTGTTTTTGGTTATGGGGTATTCCTCATCAGCATCCCGGACAAAAATCGCTGTAATCCTCCAAAAATACTGAAAATCACATCGAAACCACTTTGCAGTCACTGTTCACAAAGTCCGCGAAGTATGTCCTCGATTTTTTCCAGTAAAACCAAGCGAAAATCGCGGAAAATAAAAATGTTCTTTCATGGAGCAAGAGTTTACCAACATGGCGCGGAGAAACATTTGAATCAGGATGATGCCAGCCGCGCGCATGCGCTTATTAGACCGCATCCTGAGTATTGCAAATCCGTTTCACTAGGCAACCTAATATACACATAATTTTCAAATCACCGTAAAAGCGATTTTTAGAAGGAAAATCGTGTAATTTTATTACGATTAGTTCATGTTATATAAAATAATACATTATAAGAAACCTTATTTAATACGAAAAGATGGTATAATAATATTTTTAGCGCAGATAACTAAACTACCTATAATGTAATGAGTCGACTATTTTCAAATATTTAATTATAGTTATGAGTCAAATCATTTAAAATAACGTCCTAATCAATAAATATAATCGAAAACTAATTTTGCAATGTTGGCAAGACCCCCAACAACCTAACCTAAAACCTCCCGAAAATTAGTTCATATTTGTCGATTTTCTATTCAAAAATCGCGTTTTTATTCATAAACAAACTAAACAAACATTACTCATCGCAATACACCAACAGACCCCGCATTCAATAAAATGCCTGTAAGTTTTTTATCTCTGTTTATACAAGGAAGCAGAAATGGGTGTGGATATGCTTTATCTTATGGGATTAGTCACTGCTTAGTTGCTGTATATCCACGCCATAAACAACACAGCATAATTTATTCTAAACTAATCTTCATAATTTAACTTTTATGATGGATTCGACCCCACTCGAGAAGGCCTATCATTCGACGTTCTTAGAGCCACAACAAGTAATCGGAAACACAGCAGTTCTACCGGTAAAAACGCAGTTTAGGGGCCCCGCCCCAATTCAGACAGGCACCGATAATGATATAATAGACGAGGCTTTGTATTATTTTCGAGCGAACGTATTTTTCCGCACTTACGAAGTAAAGGTACGTTAGAAATTATTTTGTGCGTTTATTGACTGTTTTTGTTGATTTTTGTTTGATTTTTTAGTCGGAGGCTGATCGATTACTAATTTACATTACCCTATATATCACGGAATGCTTGAAAAAGCTGCAGAGGTGTTCGGCGAAGACGCAGGCGCAAAACGAGATGTACTCGCTTGCGATAAGCCGATTTGACATTCCGGGGGATGCAGGGTTTCCTTTGAATACGGTTTACGCCAAGCCTAAGTCTCAGCAAGACGGAGGTAATTTATTTCGGAAGTTACCTTTTGACATCGCTGAGTAATGTTGCAGTTACGTTGACTGTATCGAAAACGGATGCGATTTTTTGTTTTAAAGAAGAATCTGATTTTTCTGTTAGATAGTCGTTAGAACCTAATATAAACTTCATGTCAACATGATTTTCATTTAAATTTTCCGTAAATTTTGGTCATTGCAAAGCCGAGAACATGCAAGGTTGTAAAACAACACTTAGATGTAAAATTTAAATGTTTTAGTTTATAATTAAGCACTTGAAGGTAGTTCAAATTTAGTACACCTAAGTGAGATTAGAACTAATGCAAAATCTGCTCCTAAAAACTGATGTAAAGTTTTTTTTGTGATTTTATATTGACAACTTTATTTTATACGACATTCTGCACATATATTTTGCCATTTTTGATCATTTATACCGAACAATACCAATGACATAGACATTTCAAAATAGGCCGAAAGAAACCTTAAACTTTCTACTTTTACGTGAATTCCTTGGAATTCCTTCACACATGTTGTTAAAGCAATGACAGAGCTTCTCTGTAGAAGTCTGCAGGTTTGCAACAATTTAAAAGAAATGCAAAGACTGTCCAGGTATGAAACTTTTGAGTGTGGATTTACATTCAGTTCAAGGAAATATGTCGAAAAACCGTACTCACATTCATAGTTCATTGTTTAAAAATGGGTTATTGCTGTGGAAACACGATTGTAAACGTGTGAATAGAAAGTTTAAGTAAACGTAAAAAATTAAAGGTTATTTTGATAATTTTGAAATAATACCAATAATGATACTTTTTATAGAGATAAATATGATTAAACAGGTTCTTAATGGCCACGGCTGGACAAAGTTAATTAGACAGTTAACTTCGTTAATTGATAATCCGTTAACAAAAAAGTTAACTTCGTTAACCGATAGTCCGTTAATTTGCTATAAATGTAACGGAAGTTAACGTTTACCGTTAATCGTTAACTTTTTATAAAAAAATAAGTTATGTTGAGTATAAGCCAATAACAACAGAACTTTCGGTTGCATAAATTAAAATTGCCTTAGGAATTTTTCAAACTAGCCACAGTGGTAACTAAAGTAACTACATTGCGAGATGTAATATTTATAAAAGACATTGATTTATATTTTGAAACAATTGGTATTTATTAAAAAGTAACAATATTCAAGTATAGTTAAATATTTACTATTATATAATAAGTACTTAGTTATTGAGTCATGGAAACAAGAAATTTTGTATGTGCACTTATTTTTTCCGCGACTGTACATACAAAAAGTAACTAAAAACTAAACAATTCATGCACATGCTGTATGTACGGACGCCGTGTCGCACATAGTAGTACGTCATACAAAACCAAGTTCGAACATGCACAGAATGTCAATAGCAGTTTGAAATGTTTAATTATGATATTTTCGGTTTAACGGACTTGAATTAACGGATGACAAATGTAGCGGAAGTTAACGAGTTCGTTAATGGTATTGAAAGTTAACTTAAAAAATATTTCGTTAATGAAAAATTTAACTTCGTTAATTAATGTTTGACGGATTAACGTTTTTATGCCCAGCTTTGTTAATGGTACACATAATTCCTGCGAATTCCCTAAGAGCTCAAAGTCGAGAATTAGTCTAATTTAATAACAAAAAAATAATAAAAACCTTTTCAATTGATTTTACTACAATACATTGATATACCAGTTATTAACTTAATAGTTCACAATAATCAATTAACTCTTGAGTTTATATATCAAAGCATATTACATATTTTCAAGTACTAATTAATTTGACAAAAATACAATAATAAAATCTAACAAGTAACAAGTGTTTCTGATAAGCCGTTTTTAAGTAGAATTTGAATTTGAAGGCTGAAATTTCGACTAGAGGCTAGATTTTGTGAAAACTATTGCTAAAAACTTTTTTTCTCAAACGACACAATTTGGAATTTCTGCTTTCAGATTCTATGGAAAAAAGCCTACCAGAAACAGTTTCCCCTGGTATTAAATTGTTGTGGATTGTACATTTATATTAATATTGCCGTGTATTTTTACTTATTTTTTTTTTCTAGAGTTTCTAAGAGCGTACTTGACGCAGATACGTCAGGAAACTGGACTGAGGGTCTGCGAAAAAGTTTTTGGCGAAGACGGTAAACCAAGCAAGTGGTGGTTGTGTTTTTCTAAGAAGAAGTTTATGGACAAATCTCTGAGCGGGCCTGGGCAATAATTTTTTAGTTTTTAGGTGATTTATTACTTATATTTACATGAATTCTTGAGATGATGATCCGTAAACATAAGAAACTTGTGTTTAACCGATGAATTATTGCTATTATTATTATTACTATTATTACGAATTAATATTGTGACGATATACTTTATTTCTATACAAAAAGTTCACCGGATTTGTTTGTGTGTTGATTGATATTGAATAAATGCTATCTTTTTTTAAGATTGCGCTGATTTATTTTTTTATTATTCCACTGAAACCCCAACAATGTTTATGTTAAACACAATCGAACAAATAAAACTCAAAATAACATATAATTCTCATCGGAAATTATTTTCAATAATTTATTTCAAAACAAAATCTACAAGAAAATATTTACACGGTTCATTTTTTATTTGGAACCCAAGGTTCAATCTTCGGCCTCGTAGTAGTGTAAGGATAAAACTGTTGCGGGGTGCCACTAAAATTTTCCCGATGTTCCGCCATCCAGGGATATTTTGGGCGCGATTTATCCAAATGCGGGGGCAAATCTGTCTTGTAATGCAACCAACCATACCACTCAGCCGGAACTTGACTACCATCGTAATCAGTACCTAAAAACACGACAATTCAAAAGCAAAATCAAACATTTCTACGACGCAACGTACCATATTTAGGAGCATATTCAATCCAACGGTTTCTACCGTAGAAATATGTATCATTCTGGAAGTATTTATTACCGTATCTATCCTCACCTACCTTTCTACCAGGTTTAATATCGTCCATCCTAGAAAAATAAAGAAATATTAGAGGTTTTGACATGAAAAGTTAGGTTATGTTATATAATTTGGGGTTCAGGATAAATTACCTGTATAATTTGTATAACGAAGCTCGTATTCCTCCATTCTCCTTCATAATACGAAGGAGCTTGAACAATTTATCAATCCCTGTGTATTTTAGAGCCATTTTTGAGAAAAATAGCCAAGATTTTGACGTTTGTCTCAAGAGGCAGGTTGGCCAACCTAAGTTATTATATAAGATAACTTTATTTATTTCTACGCGTAGTATTTATTTATATAGCGTATATTTATATCTTTCTAAAACCTTATTATTTTATATTCGTTTGTGGATTAAATTATGTATTTAATATACCGAGAAAGTTTAAAATACAAATATTAAGTTCTGTTGTTTTTCTTTTCTGTGGTTGGCCGACCTGCTGTCAACTGTCAGTCGTCAGTGGTTTGTTGTGATAGTTCAAAAGTTGTATAAAGTTTATCCGTTTTTTCGGTTTTGTGCCGTTTTTCGAGCAAGGTAAGTGTCTAGATGTGTTTATTCTGTAGTAAGATATTTATTGTGTGTATACAAGTGTACGTATTATTACAATCTCAATGGAACTCAGCACAAACTAAAACTACGACGCTAGAGTAAAACTAGGGTTATGTTTTTGACTTCACACTTTATTTTTGACGTTTCTCCCCAAATTTTCGACGTTTCCCCTATGCGGGGTTTTGGGTATAATATAAAAATTTGTTTATCCATCACTTATTAATAGTAGACGATTAGTTTTAGGCTTTTTATAATCATTTTTTTAAACATAATATCCAACCTTGTAAAACAAATGCATAATTATATTATCTAATGTTACTTAGATCTCTCTCTCGCGTTTCCACGGCTTCCTGCGACGCTATCAACCCAATTCGGCCAGAACGGAGTCCAAATCTTCTTGCAGTCCCATTGTTAATTCTTTCTGTTTGTTCAAATCGTCCTGCAATCTTTCGACGTTTGCTTTGAGCATTAGGTTTCCCTTTTTCAGTGCTGCCAACATATTCTCGTGCCTCTTCACTCTGTGGGTCAAGTTTGCCTTGATTTTGTCTAATGGTGCGTCTTCAGGTTCGCTGTGACTCGCTTCCGAGTCGGTTTCTGAATCTGACGATTCTGAGTCGCTTGAATCCGAGTCACTCTCGCTTTCGGACTCTGTTTCTGGCTTTTCTTCTTCGTCTTCTTCATCTTCATCGCTGTCGTCTTCATCTTCACTTGATTCTTTCATTAGGTTTGCCATTTTGTCAACCTGAAAGATTTTGAGAATTTTTCAATTATGGATAAGGTTGAGGTGGACATGAAAATGGTGGATATAACAGAAAATGACCAAAATGAATTTGGAACATACCTCTTTCTGTAAAGCTTTGTATTTCTTCTTTTCGTCTTTGATGGCCTTCTGGTGTGTCTTTACTTGCTCCTTTAGCGCTATCCTTTCTTTCTTCGCATTATCCTCTTTATTCTTACAACTTTTAAGTTTATTCGTGAACATTTTAACTTCTCTCTTGGCTCTTCTTTCTCTTTTTTCTTCGGTATCCTCACCATCACTCTCTGATTCTGACATGGCGAATTCATCTTCATCTTCTTGCGGTTGTTGTATTATCGACTGTCTCTTACCTAACATAGAAAAAACTTGAGTCTAACTTGACTTAAGCTATTTGGGTTGTATCTGGTACCTGCTAATAATTCTTGTACTCGCTTTTCCAGTTCCCTATTTTGCCTCTTCTGTTCCTCTAATTCCGTCTTCTTCGTGTCCAAATCATCAGCTGCCTTAGCGTATTTCTTCTCTAACTCTTCTGAGGTCTTCTTGGCCACATCGGCTTGTTGTTTCAAACTGGTAATCAACTAAAACGAAATAAGTAACAAACAACAGGATATTGGGAAAACCCAGAAATCTTGACGATTTTTTACTTTTTGATCAGCTTCCGATGCTGAGCCTGAAGCCTCCTTCCCTGCTGGTCCTTCCAGTTTTTGTTTCTCCAATTCAGCCTCCAGCTGCTGTATCCTCGCCATGAGCTTCTTATTTTCCCTGATCTGGGCTTCTTTGTTCCTCATCTCGAACGCCAGCAGTTGCTTGGTGCTTTGAAGGTCATCTCGAACTTTATCGATATCGTCCATTTCGTCTGATTCGTCCGGAAGTTCTTCCTAAAAATCGATAGAAATTTGGTGCTAGTCCTTAAACAGGATGGTCGAAATTTGAAGACAAGATCTTGCTTATTGGTGGAGATAGAAAGAATGTTTCTCAAGGATGTTTTTCATCTAATCATTGTGTGGATGTCAACAAAAAGAATAATGAAAATCGATCACCAAACTTATTGCACATCAAAGTTAGTGGGTTGTGATCAGTAACAATTGTAAATCTGTTTCCTTTTAGAAACGGCCGAAAGTGATTAATAGCTGCTTAACTGGCTAAAAGTTCCCGTGCACGAGTAGAGTTCTTAGCAGATTTGTGTCTATTAGACACCATCCACCTATTCTAACAAGCAAGATCTATCGCCTTTGCGAAATTTCGACCATCCTGCGCGCAAAATAGAGCAATGTTGGTGTTTAGCTGTTCAGACGCCCATGCACGGTCCCCTGTGGTATACGCATTAGTATTGTATATACATGCACAGCTGATGTTGGATTGGATGGTTAATCTTGATTATAGTTCCGTACCTGTTGTTCCTACGAAATGATTATCCTGGTTCAACTTGTTAAGTGTCATATAATGGTAATTCTACTCACTGGGGGTATGCTGGCCATCGACTGCGACTTCTGTATCTGCTCCTCGATGGTCATTTGTCTCCTGAACTTCCTCAAGCCGTCGAGGATCGGCTTACTCCTGTCGTTCGTCTTCACTTGTTTCAGCTTTATGCCTTGCTGGATCTGATTGAGTAAGTCGTGGTGTGGATCGTTCTGCTTCTCGCTCTCAAATATAAACTGCCCTTTTGCCTTGGCTTTCGGAATCAGCGGCTTTGATCTGTCGTTGCACTCGACGTGCTTCAGCTGTCTTCCCTTCTCGAGGTCCTTGAGCATCTCCGTCCAGTCCGGCCTGTGTTTCGGCCTCTGCCTGTTGGTTTTCGGACAAAATTGATAGTACCCAGAAGCAAAATCGACATAATACTAACCTTAGCATGTTTAGTTTCTCTTTCTGTTGGTCTGACATATTTGTCTCTACCAGGCCTGGCATCGCTGGACAGGGCGGTGGCATGGGTGGCGCGTTTGGCACGGAGACTCTTCGCATGCTCTCCTGTTTGACCAGGGCGTTTCTTGTCGCCGGCATTGCCTGAAAATTAACGGGAAAACGCACACAATGAATCGACTAATGAAACTGACGGAACTTCTGGGCGAAGTTTGGCGCGTCTCGCGTTCGGAAGTCTATTTTTGAATGGCCAATCTTCGATCTATATTGGTTTTGGTGTCCGTGAAAACACCACTTGTATGCACCACTTGATGTGCTAATTGAAAATTTGTTTTGAGCGTATTTTTTTTTTGCGCTTGGGTTTCGGCCAGTTTGGCGGTGGTGTTCTTGAACGAAAGACGTGTTTTGTGAACGAATTTTTAGCTGTGGTTTTCGGAGGTTTTGTGGTTTTGGGGGAGCTGTACGTAACTGGCCGTTTTGAAAATGAAGTTTGGTGAGTTTTTACTAATTTACAGCATGTTTCCTAGATCTTTTAATTCTCAAGAAAAAGTGTCTGTCCATCGTTTAATAAGTACAAGATGACCTTCTGATGTTAAACGTCTGAAAATCGTCAAAAGCACGTACGACCCATAGCCCCATAGAAGAAATAATCCATAGGGGTTAAGTCGGGCGATCTGGCTGGCCACCTAATGGGCCCTTCAATGTATTTTTTGATAATTTTATACACATCTTATACATGGTTGTAAAGCTCTTTCAATATTCTATTTAAGTCTGTAAAAAATCAATATAGCGTCCATAAGAAATAAATAAGTTGGATATCGCCCAGCTAACGCTAATGGGCAAAAATTTTTTTGATAACCACAATGGCTTCTGAGTATGCTCTTATGTAAGAATACAAAATTTCGACTTTCTATTAATCGTAATAAGGAAATTGACAGTTTTTACTGTTTTCGTAATATTTAGTAATCTAAGCAAAATTTTGACGATATGTAATATGCCTGTCCAAAATATTCTATAAGTAATGTTTTATTGAATAGCATGAAATTACTATATAACAGAGAAATTATAATTATTGTCTTCGAGATCTCTCCGAGTAGGCGTATGTCACTAGTGGTTTGACACTACTAATCAGTGACTTAAGTATTGAATTTGCATTCCTTTGAATATTTATTTTAATTAAAAGTTACGTAATGCCGTATGAATCATATGAAAAATACGCAATGATCGAATGCTTTATTCTAAGTAACAACAATGCTGAAATTGCATCCGAAACATACTTCAATCGTTATCCAGAAGGAACACAACCTCACAAATCTATTTTTGAGAGATTAAAAAAATTTCATCAATCACGGGTCATTTAGTATGCCAAGACCCAAACATTACCATATTGAAAATGCTGAAGAAGCTGCCACCAACACAGTTGCAGCCGCAGTTGCAGATCCCTCAACTTCAAGTCGTGAAATAGAAACTGAATCTGGGGTATCAAGACGTCGAGCTTTGAGAATCCTCAAGAAGCATAAATTTATGCCATATGCTTTAAGAAAACATCATTTGCAACCAACAGACCCTCAGCAACGAATGGAGTTTTGCCAGTGGTACCGTGAAAATCTTCAGCTGAATCCAATATTTTTTTAAAAAGTTATTTGGACTGATGAAGCCTACATCAGCAGTGCCGGATTTTTTAATAGGCACAATGAGCACTATTGGTCTGATGTCAATCCTCACAATTTTTGTTATTACTTTGAATAAAGCATGCGATTATTGCCAATATTTTTATACTATTCAAACGGCATTCCGTAATATTCAATTCAACTAAAAGAATGAAATTTTACTAATTTCACATTATTCAATAAAACGTTACTTTTGGAATATTTTGGACCAGCATGTTATATATCGTTGAAAAGGAGAAAATGGCTCTATTTATTTCAGTCATACTCAGCTATGGTTTCCATTTAAAAAAACACAACTTTATGTTATGTCTACAAAACTATTAGAGATATTTAAAATCTGTGAATTCCACTGAATTCTAATCGAAAAAGTGCCTGAAGAACGTGCAAATATCATTCGTCTGAGTTAACAAACAACAAAGATATCGACAAGTATCAAAAAAGCGAAAAATCGAGTTTTGTGTTATAACTCGAAAACAAAAGACGATAGCTAATTTTGGTTTTCACTATTGAGTTTCTCTCAAAAAAAGATGACACAACAACCTTACTCATTTTTCGATATCTCTTATAGTTACCGAGATCTCCTATAGTAACATCGAATTTGGCCCATCCTGTACATCATGTTACATGCATACAAAAATCCAGCTGGTTTCGAATTTTTCTGAGGTGAAATCCTTATTTTCCTGGTCTAATTTACCTTATCTATGTCGTCGATTAATTCACCCGTGACAGAATTTCGTTTCGGAGGCAGCTCCCTGTCCTTGACGCTGTTCAACTTTGGTATCGAGATCTTCTGTTCTTTTTGCTCAGGAGCTGCTTCTTTCTGTGGGATCGGTTTCAGTTGTGGTTTTATGAACGTCTCCTTTTTCTCTTTGCCATTCTGCTGTGGCTCCTGCTTCACTACTTTCCTTAGTTTAGGTACAACCACTACAACAAAATAAAATGAATAAACGTAAATTTAAAATAAAAAAAATTAAAAAAAAAAAACGCCCGAGCCTGGGATCGAACGCTGAACTCCAGTTTTCCCGGTCCAGTTTTTTTACTTACGTTTAGATGCGTCGTCGCTTATGTCTTTCATGCTGTTCCTCTTGTTTAACGTCCAGGGCATAGGTGGCGCTGGTAGCGGGTTTGGGCCTTCTTTGACCCATGGGGGCCTCCCTTTGCGCCCTATGGTTCCGCTGTCGCCACTTCCCCCACTGTCGTTCCCTTTATCTATAGGCATGACTACTTCTACCGAAAATAATGAACGTATTTCTAGAATGACAAAGTAAGAATTATTTTTCGACATGCAACTATAACATAGTGACTATAATATTCGGTAATGTTTATTTTGGACTGTTGAAATGGAATCGACGAAACGAATTTAGATGGCCGTGAGTGCATAATTTGTTTATAAATTGGTGGACATGTGGAAAATATGGTATGACTTAATTTCGCATCATTTCGCGTGTTTGTTGGGGGCGTTTGTGTGTGTGTGTGTGTGTGTGTGTGTGTGTGTGTGTGTTTTGTTGGGAACAGTTCTGGCAGCGGCACAAGTCATCTTTTTCTAGCGTCCTGCCAACGTTTTTAATCGATTCATGACTATCCTGTCTCTGCTCGTGTGATTTTGTAGTTAATTGTTTTGTGGTGTTGAACTAGTGGAGGGGAATTTTGAGGTGAAACGAAACTGTCTATTTAGTATAACTCATTTATATTCATATACATATTCTGTATTCAGATTGAAATTCCACGAACAAAATATATATACAAAAATCCCTCAAGTTGTTCATTAAAATAATAAATAATGAAATAATAACTAAAGTATTCAAATATTTCTGTTAAAACATTTCCACTGAAGAAATATGGACCAATTGTTGTTTGTTTTGAAATAGAGATTTTAACACTTAACAAGGGATGTTTTTGTTTTCCAAAAACGCATCGATTTCACCGATAATAAACCACTTCCGGTTTTTCCGGAAGCGCTTCAAACTTCCGGATAATCGCAAATCATCTATGCGGCGAAATTATGAGCGCGTTTCTCGGTAGTTTAATTGGGTTGCAATACGCACAATATGATCAGTTGGCCAGCAACGCGCTTGGTAGGAAAAGCGGCGACGTATTTGTAAATTTAGGTTATTTTTGGCCTTAGTCCTTGAGTGATCAAACTCGGAGAATGTTATTGATGACCCGAAAATGTACCAATCTCGATGCAGTTTTCTATTAGTTGGACCAAAACGATAATTTGTTTTTTTCGGGATTTTGAGCACGCATTTGTTTATTTGGAAATACGGCTGATTAAGTCGAATATTTATAGGGATCGGTGTAAAACTGTTGTATTTGTGGAAATTGCACGGAATTATGTGGCCAAAATGGCGGATTTGTAGTATATTTAGAAGGTTTCGACCATTCGTGAACATGCAGAATTAGTTTGCGATAATCCGATTCTACTTTACTCAAATATACGAAATCCTCTACACTGAAAATCTTACGTAAACAAGAGAAAAATAACCACAAAATAATGCTACTACAAAAAATACTACAACTTACGTTTTTTTTTTCTTGTAAACTTCCTTACGCTTCGCTTCGGTTGAAAATCGTATAAAATCCTTCGTTATCTCGTTTTTTCGGTACCGCTGGAGCACTCGAAAACAAGCGAATACCACTTAGTGGACTCTAAAGCAAGGCACTTTGCGATTATGGGGAAATACGACGTCGAAAATTGGGACTACAGTCGCTCTGCGCCTACTCTGCTGGCTTTGGGCTATTTCTGGCGTCTGAAAGTGACGTCGGGACGGCACGGCGGCGTCTTGTATAGGCGTCTACAAAAAACGGCGAGCCGCCAGTACGGAGGAATGTGCATCTGTTGAGAGGCTCGTGGAAAACGACGCTAACGCCATCTATCGTCCACCAATCGAACTTCAATTCAAATTTCTATCGTTTCTAAGAAATACGTTATGCCAAAATTAAATAAAAGATACTATTGGGTTTCTCGTTCGTCAAACGATAAAGCAATATTTGTTGAACATCCAGTAAAAATTTCAAGTTGATCAGACCATCAGTTTTGGAGTTTTCGAGCAAAACGCGTTTAAAGTTTTAACTTCAGTTTCCGGAGACATATTACCTATTACACCTCACTTCTGCACATGTTTGCGTGTCGCACCGTTCCAAACTTCCATACCGTTAACGAATAAGACATATAATCACCCAGAAAATTGTTCCAGATGTCGGCGAGACCGAGGCCGAAAGACTGCCATCAGTTCCAAGAGCAGATGGCGAGAAGGCGCGAAAAAGAATTCAGGCACAATCAGACCTGGGGCAACCAGGTTGCCTACTACAAGAAATTCGAAGACGTCAACTCGAGAATGGACACCTGGACTTCGCCGAGGTACTACGAAACAAATACCGAACTACTGACGAAGATCAAAATGGACAAAGAGAAAAGAGAGAACCTAGAGAAGCGCAGAGAAAAATTAAAAGCCCTACTTGCGGAGGACAATGCGTCCTACGAGATCGAAGCCATGATGCTAAAAGCTAAGCATATGCACAAAGACAGGGCGACAAGACTTGACGAAATCCCAACTGAACTTCTGAAAGACGTCAACATAGGCTTGAAGATCGACGAGGAAGATCGACGGAAACGAGAAGCGGAGTTGAAGCTGTACCACCAGTGGAGGAACAACAACCCAATCCTAAGACAGGCGGAACGCACCAGAAACACCAAGGAATTAAAGCTGTCCTGGCTCGATCAGCAGATCGAGAAACGCATGACCAAAGAGAAGGAGGAAGAGGAATGCAGGAGAATCCTGAAAGAAAGAGACAAGAACATCCAAACCGAGAGGATGATGGAGCAACGCCTCAAAGAAGAAGCCGAAAGGAAGAACAAAGAATTGCAAGAGCACCTCTTGCGGCAAATGGAAGATATCAAAGAGAAGCTCAAGATGAGCGAAGACCTCAAACGAGAAGAAGGCGAAGAACTAAAGAAGCAACACCAAGTCCACGAATTAAAACAAAAGCTGAAGTCGCAAGAGGAGTTCAAACGAAACAAAGAAGTAGCTCTATTTAATCTAAAACAATACAAAATGAAGCTAAAGAATCTAGCAGCACAAGCTGATGAGGACATTGCAGCCCAGCAGAATCTCGTCGCTGAGATCATCAGATCTAAAACGGCGGATCGCATCAAAGACCAGCTGACAAAACAAGAAGTCAAAACAGCCTTAGACGAGTTTCTCGCCTTCACCAAGGAACAGAAACTCCTAGAGAAAAAGAGACGTGAATACTTAGACTTCATCTTCGATTCCGAAGCCAAGGAGGCATACGAAAAGCAGAAGGAGATATGGGACGGTGAGGAAAGATCTCGGAAGGAACTCCTTCGTGATGTCCTAGCAACCATCGAGGAACAAATCAACGAGAATATCAAACGAAACCAGGAGAAGCAGAAGGAATTGTTGGAAGAACGCGAGAGGATGCTTGAAGACATGGAGGCTTACGAGAAGGAATTGGAAGAGAATAAGAAGTTGGAAGCTTCGGAGAAAGCGAAAATAAAGAAGCAAATCGATAAGCAAGTCAACGATAAGAAAGCACAGGAGAAGAAATTGAAAGAGTTGGGTCGGAAGAATTATGACGCCGAATTGGAGAGTATGCGCGCCGAAGAAGAGAGATTGAAGCAGGAGATTCTGAAGATACAGAATAGCCACGCCCCTTTAAGATACGCCAGGAAGAAGCCCTGGTATTATTAGATTTTTATTATTGGATTGTTAATTGACTATGTGATTTAGCGTTCTCCACACGTATTAAGTATTAAATAGTTATCCCTGATGTGTTTTGTTTTATTTGGTTTGAAGACAAAACACGCTTAGAATAGTCTAAATTCCTCCAGGATGCTGCAGGTGAACGTTTTATTTTGACCTGATGACTCGTTCATGACACAATGAACATTACAAATGCCCAAACGTCAAAATATGTTCAAAAAACCTCTAAATTCCTCGATGATGCTGCAGATAAACTTTGAAATTGTATCTGATTACTCCTTCATGCTACCATGAACATTACAAACGCCCAAACGTCAATGGTTATGTCCAAATGACTCTCAGCGATCTCCTCTCTGGATTAAAACACATTTCTGCTATAACAAAACTGTATACTATAGTTTTTTTCTGATGGTTTTTATTGGTCTCAAACTCAAAATACGCTCAACATATTATAAATTCCTCCAGGATGCTGCAGATAAACTTTTAAATTCGATCTGATAACTCCTTCAATGCACCATGAACTTTACAAATGTCGAAACGTCAATGATGATGTCCAAAACCTCTCATCTATCTCCACTCTTAGATTAAAACTCATTTCTACTATAACTTAACTTTATTCTACGCTTTGGTCTTTACATGTCTAACACTTTTAGCCTCCACGATATCCGAAAAATGCTCCCACGTCGAAATTTCGTTGAACAACGCGTCGCCGGGGCATTCAGTACCTTCCCTGACTTGCCTATGCCCGTATAACGTATAATTCTTTTCGATCATCCCCAGATCTATCCCCTTCTGTATCAATTCATGAACAACTTCTAATTGCTCTTTTGGTGGAAGTTCAGTCCTCCAGTCGCCGATGACGCAGATTCCAATACTTCTGGCATTGTATAGAGGAGCATGCGCACCAACGCTGGACCATCCTCTTCCTTCATAAGCTTTGAAGTCACCTCCTACGCCAAAGCTATAACCGACATCGTTCCAACCATTGGTAAGCTGAAATTAAGGAGTCTATTAGTTCTGGCAAAAGAGGAATGTGGGAAGTCTTACCTGGTGAAGATCTTGCATCCACCGCATCGCTTTTTTGCAGTCTTCAGTTGTATGACACGCTGCTGGGAGGTAGCTATGATGGATGATGACGTAAGGAACTGGGTTGATCATTGGCTCTGGTAGTTCTGGCGTCGCGCTGGCGTTCCATGCTTCCTTGTCGACGATTTGAAGCGTCTTTGTACTAGCTGAAACTGCAATGGTGTAAGTCGAAATATCGTAGATGTGGTCTAAATAATCTAAGGTTTATGATGGGTAGCTTATTTTTTGAATTGGTGTTTGGTTTAGTGTGACCATGAGATTTTTTTGGGGAGGAGGTTATTTGATGTTGGTCAAAATTTAGGAAGTATGGTCTAAATTTGGTTGGGAATACGATGGATTGGTTTATTTCTTGGTTGGATTTTGTAGGGACCATCTCGGAAACCGTTGGAAATACTCATATTTTAATATAATATTCTTTGAAATTCTCATTTGTTTGATTATTATCATTTGATCATATCATTGTATTTACAAAATGTTCCAAAATCGACTACCAAAGGATTTAACCCCCATTAATGATCTTTAATTTGACGCATGACAGAAAATTATAGAGCAACATTTAGAAAAGTTATAACATTTTGCTGAAGCAAAACAAAGTAATTTTCAGTTGAAGCCACACAACATAAGTACAATATAGTTATTTAGGAGTTCTTCACCTCAGAGCAAAACATTGTGCATTCATGAATAGGACTACCGCATCTAATTACCTATAATTTAGTATATGGTGGAAACTTATATAATAATTTTTGAAAAAGTTATAATCATGTTTTTATCACAGCCAACCAAAATATCAACTCCCTCCACTTGGTGTCATACATAATATCGTAATGTGGAGGTTTTCAGCTTTAAATGTAATCATTTAAAGTATAATCCCAATCAATTACCTACAATTTGGGCTAAGAGAAAAGGATTTAAACAGTTTTTGTAAAAGTTATAAAAAAATGTCTGTTGTAAAGATATGTAATTTGTACCGCAATACTCAAATAAATAGTAGACAAAATTACTGTGATTTAGGGGTTGTATGCCACAAAGAAAATTTCTCAGCGTAAATGAGTAAATACAACGATTAATTACCTACCAATTTGTCATCCTATACATTTAATTTTTGTAAAAGTTATAAGAATTTTTCTGTAGGTAGCGTTTTTCGTAGTACATCTGAAAGCTTGCATAGAAAGTATATGCAATTTATTGTGATTTAAGAGTTGTTTGCTACAGAACGGGAAATGAAATAGTGACTAACTAATTGGGATGATAGGTAGTCTACATTTTGAAGTATGGAATATCGTCGTTTAATAATTTTTAAAACGTTATAAACAATTTTCAGCAATCAACTTTGTTTCTTTGGGTGGCGATACTTAATATTGTTACAATACTAATCGGCTAGTCGCTCTGTTGCCTGTTAGCAACGGAGTTGTTACCCCTAAATCATCATTATTTTGTTCATCTTTTAATAAGTATCGAAATGTAGTAAAATGAAAGCATTTTTCTTGGCAAAGAACATATGACTTGAGGCCTTTTTAGATTTCCAAAATTCTACCATTTCCAAGTTTCAAAGCTAGATGTGTTCTACTGATCAAAAATAATACCTGGTTCACTAGTTTGACAATAACCAATCTATATTTTGTACTGAGTGATTTGTTACTGATATAAATTCTAGTAAAGAATTTTAGCCGGGCCATAAAACCAAAAAAATTTACAAGAAAAATTACTAATTTTAAACAATGGATAATAACAGTTAGAACTTTTTATTTTACTCATTGTTACTCAGATCAGAGCTTTTAAAACTTTCTTCATGTTTTTAATTATATTTCCCAATATCATGTATAATTGAATATGTACTTAAGTTGCGATAAAAATCTGTGTCGTATTTAGAGATAAAATCTAATTTTTAACAAGGGTTCCTAAATGTATTGTTTTGCTATATCTTACATACATTGTTATTAATAATCGATAAGTTTGTTTAAAACAAAATCCGACTATTTCTGAGAAAAGTGCGTAATTATAGACAATTACCATTGAGTCATTTTGAGAATTATCTGTAATCTTAAAAATGTATGTTAGATACTATTAAAATAAGTTATGGGTAGTTTTTTAGTTTAACTGAATAGGATGACGTATTATTTTTTTGCGATTCAATTTAAAACATTTGCGAAAAATGCTAAATATTAAGTAGGATGAAAATAGATGAAAAATGGGCTATAAACATTTCCTTTTATTATAAATCCTAATTTACATTTAATTCCATCAATAATTACCGGTTTTGTATTAAATATTCAACAAAAACATCTGCATAATTCTTTTTGACAACTCGTAGACTAATTCCCACGATAGTATGCTTAAATTAAGACAAAAGGTGCCCATTTATTGTTTGTAGAATGGAAATAAAATAGAAAAATTGTTTAATCATGAAAAAGAATGACGTTGTATTATTATTATTATTATTTTGTCTGATAATAATAATAATGTTTTGAAAATTATCATGTTAATGATGCAAATTATGACGAAAACAATGCTAAATAAATGAAAATTAAAACTTACTTGCGGCATTTATAAGTCCAAAAGTTATGAAAAGTTTCGTGGCGAACTCCATATTTCAACATTCGTTTGCAAAAATTTGCACTAATATTTAAAAATACGTTCTTTAGTGAACCAAGTTCCCTGACATACTGATCGCGGCATGCTTAGCATGGTTGACAATCACGGCTCTCATTTTGAGTACCGCATTATCTACAAAAAAAAAATAACGCGCACACTTTGAAGTGCCAAACAAAAATATTCAGTGAAACATACGTAATTATATTTTATAGAATAGTAGCGTTATTCTCCTTTTTTTTCAGTTGAATAACATTGACAATGCTTGCTAAATATGAATATGTATTCGCTTCAAGGTCATTCGGATAGTTTTGTTGATATTTTCTAATGGAATCGGATTTACGATATGGATTGAAAAGCGAGACAGAAGATTTTTTTAATACGCTCCTGTAGTGAATTTATAATTACGTTGTCAATGATTGATTTTTTTTCTGTCGATTGATAGATTGATATGTATCCTTGTTTTTCTTTTTAATTGGCTGATCTTAATCTCAAAATATTATAACTTATAAAAAAAGTTGACCAGGACAAGTTGGAATTCCCCTGTTCTCATTGCGCTAGGTCAAGTTATATTTGCAACTATTTACAAACGAAATGAGAATTTTTGCATTTTATATTCGCTTGTTAAAATAGCAGAGTTAAATTAGATGAAAAAGGGACTATAAGGGGTTGCCCTTTTGGCATCCGACGTGGGTAGTGTTGGGTTTCTATATTCTATGGCGTCCGGAAATTTTTTAGACCCTGGATCCCCTAACGTGTACATACGCAGTTTTTTGCATTTTACCCCAAAACGGTCACTTTTTTGCAATTTTAGCATATTACAGAATTGAAAAGAATTTTTTTTTCAATAATGTGCAAAGGAACCGCGATTTGTGTAGCTTCGTCAAAATAGTTAAATAATAAATTAAAACAGAGGAATTTTGTATAATTTGTCATTTTTTGGTAAATTGAATACTTTAGCTGCAAGAGCAAATTCTATTTGATCGAGGTCGGTCGTGTCTGCATTGATATAAAACTAGTTAGCCAGAGGTTGACAGATATTTTCATTCTAATGACAGTAGGTGTTGTGAAACGCTGATATTTTAACAATACTTACTGTCAATAGAAACAAAATATCTGTCAAGTCCTGGCTAACTAGTTTTATTTTAATGCAGACACGACCGATCTTGATCAAATAGAATCTAATGCAACTACACTATTAATTTTTATATATAGTATGATAACGTCATGTGCCGGGCTACAACAGATTTTTTCATTTTTTTCCATTCCCATTTTTAAAATTAGAAAAAAGGTACCTTTATATTGGGGTGCTCGTCGTTTGAGAACCGCTGTATTTAAGAAAAAGTGGTAAATACCTTTGCCGATGAAAACATATGAAAACGCAACTAAATAAATCAGAATTAAAACTTACATACTTGCGGCATTTATAAATCCAAGAGTTATTAAAAGTTTCGCTGCAAATTGCATATTTCAACAGAATAGAATATTGGAATCCAGCACTTTCATCGTCAGGCCGAAAATGACAACTGTATTTTGCAATTTTAGCATATACATATACAGAATTGAAAAACTTTCTTTCAAAAAGGTCCACAGGAACTGGACTCTAAGCATTTATCAAGGATTTTGCAACTGAGCCGCCATTTGTGCAGCTTCGTCAAAAAAGTTAAATAATAAATTATAGGAGTTTTGTATAATTTATGTATATAACATTTTTTGGTAAAATTAATACGTTAGCTGCAAGAGCAAATTCTATTTGATCGAGATCGGTCGTGTCTGCATTGATATAAAACTAGTTAGCCAGGGGTTGACAGATATTTTCATTCTAATGGCAGTAGGTATTGTGAGACGCTGATGTTTTTTGACAATACTTACTGTCAATAGAAACAAAATATCTGTCTAAATCCTGGCTAACTAGTTTTATTTTAATGCAGACACGACCGATCTCGATAAAATAGAATCTCCTGCAGCTAAACTATTAATTTTATATAATGTATGATCAGGTCATCCGTCAGGCCACATCAGATTTTGTTCCATTTTTTCCAGTCCACATTTTAAAATTAGAAAAAAAGAAAGAGTGGTAAATACCTTTTTCGTGGCAGAATTTTATAAACATTATTTTTGTACAGGTGCTAAACTTACGAAATCTTGACCGTTGTGTGGTAAAATGCGAAAAACAGCGAGCGTGTACGCTAGGTGCTGGCTTGTAGGGGTACCAGGCTCTAATAAAATTTGCGGACGCCATAGAATATTGCAACCCCACACTTTCCGCGTCTAGTCCCAAAAAGACAACTGTATTACCGCTGAAAACATGAATACAATCAAATAAATGAAAATTAAAACTTACTTGCGGCATTTATAAAACCAAAGTTATTAGAAGTTTTGCTGTAAACTTCATATTTCAACAGAATAAAATATTGAAATCTTTCCACGTTGGGCCGAAAATGACAACCATGTGCATATTGGACCAAAGTTTTAGTTCAAATTTTGTTTTTTTTTTTGGGTTAAACTATGTATTCATATAATAAAACTACGGTTTTGTTTGCAAATGTTAATCACAAAAAATCAACCGATCGATTTCGATTTTTACATCATCATCAGGCTATCTGAAAAGGACGTTGTGTTAATTACGTATGTTTTAATAAATTAATTAAACTATCTATTGTCTTGGACTACTTTTTGACTCAATATGATTCGTAACCATAGAATTCAAACAATTCTGTCGTTAAAAAATAAATTACTGCAGTGTTAGCTAAATCGCAAAGTGGTGTTCATATCATATACAAGAATTTCGAGAATTTTAACGGTCTGTTCAAACACCAACAAAATTGTCGAACAGTTTTTTTTTCAGGGGATTTTTTGTATCGTTTTTGGCCGGTATGCAAAATTGCAACTCTTGCTAAAACATTGACACGTTTTCCAACAACAAATATTTATTTAATTGTGACAGGTTATAATTAATAAAGTTAATCCGCTATTGCGTTGCATTGTCAGATTGTCTATCTTGTAGCAATCTTGAATTTGTACAAGGTGGGTCGTAAATACTGAGATACAAAACAAAATCTAATTGCGTTTTTGTGTCAAGTCTATATAATGGACCTTTTAACTTGAGGGTTTTCAAAAAACAAGAAATTGTTTGAGTAAGTTTTTGTTTTTTGCCAACATTTGAATTGCGCTGTGTTTTTTATATGATTTTTTTACACAAAAGAGATTTTATTTCAACTAGATCCGTCGTGTCTGCATTAAAATAATACTAGTTAGCCAGAATATTACAGATATTTTGAAACTATTGACAGTAAGTATTGTCAAAACATCTGCGTTTGACACTACCTACTGTCATTAGAACGAAAATATCTGTCAAATCCTGGCTAACTAGTTTTATATTAATGCAGACACGCCCGATCTCAATCAAATAGTATTGCTCATGCAGCTCAATTATTAATTTTACCAAAAAATTTCATGGACATAAATAATACAAAATTTCCTCTATTTTAATTTATTATTTAACTATTTTGCAGAAATTACAGAAAAAAAATACGAAAAATACATGTGACGAATTACAGAAATTACGAAATTACAAATACTACGTATGATAAAGTAAAACTCTATTATTTGAGAAGATTGTGAAAATTTCATTATTTGACAAAAGCAAATAATGATGAGGTATTTTATATTATAGCAAAATTCCAACTAAAAAGGAAACCGCATTTGAGTGTATTTTTATTGTTGTATAAAGCTTATTTGTGTATCAGTCTAATAAAAATAAAAAACAATGGAGCATTGTTATGGTATAACATAATTCAGAATTGTTCACCTCGAAATGTTTAAACATTTAACCAATTATTTTCGGTTATTTTTGTTACGAAATCTCAACTTTATAAAAATTTTATTCGACACATTACAACTCTTGCGAATTGCATTCAATTGTCAATTGCTTTTTGAGTCAAGGTTACAGCTATTGTTAAAAATGTGTATAATGACGTATATCTATATATTTATCTGATATCCTGCAGATTTATATCTATAGATCGATAATTTCCCTAGATATGATACAAATACAACAACTAAAATACATATAAACGAGACACATTTAATTTTTTTAACTGATATCTTTCACAAAGCTTTTATATTTCATTCAACATTATTCATAGCGAATAGCATTGCATACTTTTCTAGGAATAATTAGATAATCGTTTACACACACCACAAATTTTATGAGTAATTTTTTTAACAAAATTTTCGCCCTCAAAAAAAATCTGGGGTGCCGCAGGGCATTGCTCGCATAGCTTTGGACCACTTCTATTTATAATCGTTCTATAATTTCTCCTGTAGTAAGGTCAAAGATAAACCACCCTGTATATCCAATACTACTTATATTTCTTGAGTTTTGAGGACATTACTCCAGTGTCATGGAGTAATTACTGTATATCCCCGATGCTGTGAAGTCCCTTAGTAAAATGCGGCTATTTGCCTGGCTTCTATATTACCATGTAGAGCTGAAGAGGTATATACATAATATATATAATATATACCCGAACAAAAACATGAACGATGACACGGACATGTGTTTGCTTTTACGCTAAAATTACATTTCGTAATGATATATAATGACTGACAACACATAGTGTTGTGTTATGATAAGTTGGAATCATAATCATAACAATTTTTTTCGTAGATTAATAAGTTATATAAAACTTGACCTTACTTAAGACATTTTTAAAAGAATACACAACTTGTAGTCCCCCCCGATGAGCGATTAGTTCGATTTCTGATAAAACACTGACGAAATATGCGTCAAATTGGAAGATATGTTTAGTAGCACATGTTGGGATGTTTCTGCGCAAATTCGTAGAATAAATTAATAGCACAATGTCAGAACTGTATTATAGTATACAAAATCCCCGTTTTACCACAAATGCAGACTAAGGTCAAGTTTCTGTTTCAAAAGAGGTGAGAATGTTGTGAAATTATGCAACTGTTTTTCTCTTCTTAAAAAAAAAATCTGTCCTTGAAATAATCACAAAAATGAGTTGATTTGAAGTTAGTGTTTATTTGACAATTTTCAACTATTTTCAAGAAATTTATAGCCGCCTAAATCAATAATGCAAAATAAGAGAATTTTTTTTCCGTTGCCTTAGTGATAAAAATTTACATTTGTTATGTGTTTGAGTCCATGATGTCATCCTGATTAAAAGTTCGAAGGTGACGTCATTTCCGGAAAAACCAGAAGTCATAGTCCTTAAGATATTCCCAAACATTGCATTCTCTTGTCTCGTCATCTTTGAAATTTTAAACGACATTGTTTATTATTATTGTGATATTTTCAATCAGAATGGCGTTCTAATAGCAACACATATCGATCGTCATATTTTAATTTATCACCAAAAAAACAGAAAAAATCAATTATTAATATCAGAGGATTTCATATATTTACAGGTATTTAATTTGTCAAAAAACAATAGTCTAAGCTACGTAACTATCATGACCAACAATGAACAAAATCTAACAGTTTTTGCGTTATTGTTTTGGTACTGGAAGTCCGCACAAGCCTCTCAAATAAACGGTGTCAGTGCTTCAAAGACCCTTGTGATTAATATTTCAGAATTCCACTTAAATGTGCGAAATTGGTAAACATCACATTTTTTACTTAATCATACGCAGTATGATAAATAGCGCCAATATGTAGTGTCGGTTCCAACAATGTGAAACGGAGATATTTATTATGTCCATCGATGTGGTGCCCGGGATCAAACTGCGCAATCGTCGCCAGTAGTTATTAGGACCGTCGACAGATGGCGCTATTGTAGCTTAAATTGCGCGGTCGGTATTACCGCGGCCGTTAGCCGGTAATATTCGGCATCACTAACGCCAACATCTTAACTGTCAACAATCCCACAAATATTCCTATCTCAGGCCATGAAGTTTAAAAAACGTCGCAAAATTTACAGAACTCATAAAAAACAAATGTCTTTTATTTCAAGAGATAGAAATACCAAATAAATTTTTATTAATTAGGTATCTAAAAGGACCCATCCTGGTTTAGTTCTGAAGTTATCAGCAAAAGCCTATTTTTATTATTTTTTTAAGGTTAACTGTATAAATTATATCTATTGAGGGATTTTGTGATATTGCGACACCTATGCCTGAAGTCCTGAACTAAGTATCGCTTGTCTATTTATGAAATAGTTTTCTATATTACCGTCTAATGTTTTTTATGATACAGCTTCCTTTTGTTATGCAAAATTGTTGTTGATTTGTTCATTATTTCTATAATTGCAGTTTTCTCTTTGTGTTTCGTGTTATTTTGTATTTTATGCGTTTTCGTTTGTATTTTTTTTAATACTTTTTAATTCACCACACTAATATTCTACAACCTACTCGATATAGAAACATTCAAGAACCAATATGTGAGATTTTTTATTCGTTTATGCATGTACAGATAAAGTAACAATTATTTGGACGGAAAATAATAATAATAATAATCAAACTATACAATCCTTAATCTGCTTATCATATAATTAATTTTTAATAAGAAAATACATTAGAGAAACAAAAATACTATATAAATATCACAATAGAACTTATTTCTATTTTATATTCAAGCTTTCTTTGCCTTGAGCAAGAACCACCATACTTAATAAAACTATTTATTAAAAAATGGCGCTAATATCAAACAGGATTCTTTGAGATTTCGTCCAACTGCCTTTTCATATCTTCTAGAGTTTGCATATCAGTCGTTGACGTATCACATCTATACACCACCAAGGAATGGTAGAAATAAACTACAAACAACACGAAAATAACCAAAACTGGAATAACTATGACAGTGGAAGCTATAGCAGCGTCAAATGAATAATCCCAAAATTTCACCCAGCATATTATGGTCACTTCTACCAGAAATAGGAACAGACCTGAAAGAATACAGAAAAAACAACTGTATTATAGGTTTTTTTTGTAAAATAAATGACCAATACTGTGAAGAATGTTTGAAAAAGCATTTTGTGACAGAATTCTGTTTTACCGACCTAGTATTGTCGAAAACGCCCAAGCCAACTCGATGAAACCACGCATTCTTTCGTGTGGGCTTTCTGACACCAATTCGCAGACTTCTAACTTCGATATTGCGTCGATATTTGGCAGAATATAGGTCGATATCATGAGAGCAAATATGTGCACTGCTACTAAGACTGTGGTGCACGTAGCGAATAATATAAACAACCATTGTGGTACTGTAGTCGGTTCATTTATTTGAAGCTCAACCTGAAAGTAGAAAAAATGCAGTTTAATTATCATTTCTAATTTGGGTCATGAGGAATGAATAATGCTATTATACAATGCTACAAAGTAAGTCTTTGTAATGTGTATATTATATATTATTCTTTTCTGATTTACGAAATTTGTTTTTGCCCTGTTAAACATTAGATAATAATGTAATAACATTACACTTGAAAACAATAATTTGATAAAAATTAATAGTTGTTTTTCTTTTTTAAAGATAAAACGCTTTTGGTTTTAAATTCCGTGGTTGTTTATTCTATTCCGTGTTCTTGTTGTAATCCGTGTTCTTGTTGATTTTGATAATGTACAATTTTTGGGTGTTTGTATAAATCAACGAAATGGATTTTTTTTTGGAAATCCTGTTTAATAATGAATTAATGTTGCATACAAATTAACTGATCTAGAAGCAAAAACCAGTATTAAATGTAGACAGGACTTTTATTATTGGAAATGGTAAAGGAGTTTGTAGTGAACGTAGAAAAAGACAAATGCTGGTCATGGTCATGAAAATTGCTATTCACTGTCGCAAAAGTCATTTTTGAGTTTTTCGGTTTCTGGGCATGTTATTAATTAGGGATTATTATTTTTTTATTATTGTATCAAAAGATACACGTAAAAACAAAAAATGTCCACAAGAAGAGCTATGTACGCTGATTTTTCACCACAGATTTTGTTGTTGAAGAAATAAGGTTTTTGACTGAAAAAATTAATATCTCAAAAACTTTTTGTATATAAAAAAATCTGATGTGGCCAGGCACATTACTTTATCATACAATATATAAAATTAATAGTTTAGCTGCATGAGATTCTATTTGATCGAGATCGATCGCGTCTGCATTAAAATACCACAAGTTGCCAGATATTTCGACAATATTGACAGTAGTTATTGTCAAAAAATGAGCGTTTGACAAATCCTAGCTAACTATGTAGTTTTAATGCAGACACGATCTAGATCAAATAGAATTTGCTTATACAGCTAAACTATTAATTTTACCAAAAAATCTCATAGACATAAATTATACAAAATTTCCTCTACTTTAATTTATTATTTAACTATTTTGACGAAATTACAGAAATGACAGCTCATTTGCAAAATCCTTGAAAAATGCGGAAACATCCAGTTCCTTTGGACCCTTTTGAACCAAAAGCGTTTCAGCTCTAAGTTTGGCCATAAAACTTCTAAATATGAACTTTCGTCCCGATACCTTTAGTAGTTTCTCCGGAATCGTCGCCACAAAAATCGGATACACACACATAGACTTTTTTGTACCTTGGTCAAAAATGATCAGGGGACCCAAGAAGAACTACCGCTCAAAAACGAATTTTTTTCGGCACGATGACAATCCTTTATCACACTGCGTATGATAAAGTAAAAATGTATGCCTATTTAACACATAAAATAGCATGCTTGCGCAAAATTTCGTCAAAATTGAAATTTGCGGCAATGAAAAATAAAAAAACAGAAAAATCGTTTCGAATATTTCTCAGAAATTTTGAGGTCATAGTAAAAAGTGACCCTTACGAATCTGGTAGATTTTTTTATTATCTACAATATTGAATAGGATATTATTCTGATAGAACGTTAAGTTTCGCCGGAAAGCGCAATAATAAATGTTGCACCCGATTACAATCCCCCCCCCCCCCAAATAAAGACTATACCACCCCATGACCTGCATTTCTTTTTCTACGTTCATTATAAACACCTCGGTCCCGTCTACAACTTTACACTCTCAATTTAATTTGCCTGCACTAATATAATACTTGTAATTTAAAAACTGACGAAGAAATTGTATAGTAACAAAATGTGTGTATGAAACTATGATTTATAGTAATTTATTAATGTTATTGAAATCTTGTGATTATTTTTTCACTATTGTTGTGATATTATACAGGATTACCATAAATGATAGTAGTCGAAATAGGCCATGCCCATGTTGATAAATTTTTGCCGCTATACCCAAATAACTGTCAAACTTGAGATAGGTTATGCAACCAATTTAACTTTTGCGTGTAAAATACTGGTAAACAATTTAGACAGAGCGGCAACCAGAAATCTTTACATTTGATATAATAGCCTACTTCGACTACAATCATTTATAATGACCCGTTATTATTTTACGTTGTATTTTCTTTGATTTTTGTCTAAAGTTTAAGAAGTTCATAGGTTCGTGTAGCTTATAGTTTATTTAGTAAGTATTTATAAATTTGTTATATTCTTTATATAAAACATTTTACGTATCATAGATTTTCTGAGGAAGCCTTTAATAAAGATGAAATATAAAAATTAAAAAAAAAAATACAACTAGAAAACTTTAATCAGTTTTGTTCCTTGCCGATTCCGAAAAAATTGATTATAACTATTATTATTCTTTGTATTATAAAATACTTGTATCTGAAGGTCTGATCAAACATTTTTAAATAGTTTTTAGATAATTTTTAATAAGTTCGTTAATATGAAAAACAAAGTAAAGTAGAAGTATTAGTATTTTTGTATCTGTTTTTTTTTCTTGGCTTCAATGGTAAGGTATCTATATGTAACAAATCTTAATGACAATAACTTTGATGATAACTTACCATGGCCACCATTGCAAACCCAGATAACAGCTCAGAAGTGGTAGCAGTCGCCTTCAACTTCGCTCTGGACATGTGCAACCTTCTCCACGACAAGCCTTCTGGTGAATTTGCTGAATAACCTTTCCTTTTACCATTGTCATCGTCCCATGAGCATCTGCATCCATGGTGTGAGCTACTGGAGTGGTACCTCTTGAAAGGTGGCTGAAAGTATAAGGTCATGGTCCATATAAGCTGTTGAAACATTGGAAATGTCTTCAGTGAACTTACCTTTGATGGTGGAAGACTTTTCATTGGTGGAAAGCTGAAATTTGACGTTGAGCTATATGGCGGAGTCCGATCTTTCCAATTCTGGTTGAGGGATAGCTCACTTGTTGGCGGGGATGGTTTTGGAGTATTCGTCTCGGTTTGATACGAAAGCCTGCTTCGCTGGAATGTTTCAGTGCTTAAATTGAGAGATTTGTGCTGTCTGGATAAGTTCTTCATTGGAACCTGTCAAACAGTATTGAAAATTTATTCTCTATTGGCAAGTGCTTTAGATTTGAGTAGGGGAATATACATTATGTCCACGAATCGAGGTACATAGGGGAACACATGTTTTATTACTGATTTTTCAAACATATCAGAAGTTTGACAGCAATATCCTTAGATCTCCTCTATCAGTTATTGGTAGGCGGTTTCGCTTTTTCGTCAAAAGATTTGTGATTGCACTAAATACTCGTTCAGCTAAATATGATGTCGCAAATGCTACTAAAACGTTTTTGACGATTGGCCACAATTGAGGATAAAGTTCGGGCATCTGCTTTTGCAACCAGTAAATTTTCTTGCAGTTGTAAATTTATTTCATTGACCTTGTTAAATATGTCTGTCAAATAATCAATGTCTGCTTTGTATTTTCTTAAGTTGTCTCTTAGTGAATCTTTTTTCCTTATGGACACTAGGGTGATTGTTTAAATAGAAATTATTACTATAGGTCTTGTGGAATATTTATAAACATTTGTCAGTTACTTTCCATTTGTTTAAAGAAATTCTATGGCTTCAATAATTCGTTTTTATCGAAAATCCGTCTGAATTCCGTTTTCTGAGTTCGAAATCGCTGTTTATTACCTTAGTTAGAGGGAAATTATTCATTAAGCAATTTCTACCTATTGTTTAAACTTTAAACAATCAATTATAATTCATTTTCAACTTTTTTTTCTAATTACGGTAGAAAAGTCAGTTTATTTGTGAAATTAACTTTCATGTGCGAGATATCTAGTCTATATTATCTGCATCTGTTTAAACGGCATTTGTTTAAACAAATGCCTTTTCTTGAAACAGTTCTTTTTGCAATTCGCCTAAAATAAATTTTTTGTAGTTCGGTCTGGCCAATTGTTATTCTTAAGTGACATCATTTATACTTTGAGATGATTTCCAGTGTTTGAATAATAAAATAATGTTTGTTTTCAATATTTCATCAAATAGGGTAGGGAACAGGGAACAGTTTCCAGATAGTAACAAATCAACATTATCTTGCGACACACTGGTAGGAAATCAGAATAAGAAATGGAAAGAGAAATGTGGTTAATAAAATTTGATGACTTTTTCGAATAAAAGATACTTATTGAAAACGAATAATATTTGGAAATGGAAATCATCCCAAAATATAAATGTCGATATCACGAACATGAAATTTATTAGTTAATGTCACAAAAAAGCTGACTTCTAGCATAATTAGAAAAAAATTCGAAAAATAATAATTGATTGTTTAAACAATAGGAAGAATTTTTTAATGAATAATGTGACTGTAGGACAATAGTTCGCCATTTCGAACTCAGAATTTCTTTAAACAAAAGTAAATTAACTGACAACTGTTTATAAACATTCCATTAGACTTATAGTAATAATTTCTATAAGAAAAAAAGAGACTGGAATGATTAGATGGATCAATTATCTGAAGAATGCCATTTTTTTTCATTTAAGTGTAGTTTTCAGGGCGCTATGGAGATGGGTTGGGGGCTTTAAATCCATATGTATAATAGGTCAAATTCTTCCTTGGAAAGTCCTCTACAAGTCTTTAAGTAATCTTTAGTTTTCTCAAACCGCGAACAATTATTTGAAAAATACCTAAAAATGTCTTCTTCCCAAGCATTTTCCCATGTACTATCGTGGCCATATATTATGTCCCTTCTTTTGACGTCCATTTTCTCGGAAACCTAGGGGCGAAAAAAATTGAAAAAATTCTGGTGCTGTCCTTGATTAATATGCTACAACTCATAAAAATTAGAAAGCTGTATGTGTTGGCGTTTTCCCGATTTTTCCAAATTAAGAAGAATTGGCGCTGTTTTTGCTACGTAAATTTTATTCGTTTAACTTTAGTAATTAATTACTCCGGAAATAATACATAGATTTGAACGAATTAAAAAGTAAAATCACCTGCAGAATGCTAGCTTTCAATGTGCATTTTTGTAAAATCATTGGATTAGTGGTTGACCCACAAAAAGCTATATTAGGCAATGCCAGCCATTCCATTATTAGAAGAGCTAGAATAATGAAATATAGACAATAGGCTACCCAATAATTCATAGGTTTAAAGTTTATTACATAATCATTGTTTATCTTGCATTTTTCATACAAAAGATCGTGCTGAAACTCCACGTGAATTCCGACGCTCTACGGTCTTTGGGGTATTGCGGGGAAGGGAGGCGTTAGCGGTGCAGTCATGTCGGAGAGAACCGACACAGCTGGGAGAACCGGGGCAGCTTATTTTATCAATACACCAAAAGAACCATAACTTGACAAGGTAGTCATTTTAACTAACAATTAAATTCTTAATATTTGCATAATTTTGATTATAATATTGTGACCCGGTACGAGAGAAATCTCTTCTATCGATAGGCGCTTATGTTTTCTTCAGTTTTTATACAATAACGTTGTAAACAAGATTTTGATGGAAGCGGATAGATCTAATAATATGGAGTTAGCAGATTTTCCGATTAGTGGTGAATACTAAATTAAGCTTGCTTGATAAACCCAAAAAATATTTAAAAGGTATGCCCGATTTGGTTAGGTATATAAATATTCAAACTATTATAACAGCTTATTTATTAATAATATTTAAATACATGCAGAAACAATATAATATAAATACAACTCTTGATATATTACATATATTACAAACGTCAGCTCTGACCGTATAAAACTTAAAAATATCAAAAAACTTTTACAAATTTAGCATCGTAAATTTGTAGACACATAGAATATTTTGCAGATCACTCATTAATTTTAAATGCTAAACCCGAAACCCGATTTAAATTGCCAAGAATTCCCATGGGACTTCCAAATGCCTGTTCCTGGTTCTGTTATATTATTGACTTATTTTGCCATTATTTTTTAATTCGGGAATCTGTCGCCGGATATCCAAATTTCTTTGGCGACGCCTAATCGCCGTGTCGTTTTATAATAATAATAATAATAATAATAATAAATCATTTATTAGTTCACCGCTAAGTACAGAGTGCATTCACAATACATATTTGTTACAACCAGTTAACTAAATGGACCAGATTCAGATAAATCTGTTATTCTATCTGGCCCAGAAAAAAAAAGAATATACGCTATACACAAAAAAAAGAAAAAAAAAGATACATCAGCAAGTGATAAGAAAATCAATTAAATCAATTTAGGAGAAAGATAGAGATCCACAGCATCACACATTCCCACTGGTGGCTTGTCCAGCAGCTATTCAAATTGTAGGTCAAACAAGAACTGCTTGTACTTCGCTTTAAATCTCGTAACGTTCAGGTTTAAGAAGTGAGAGGCAAGAGAATTCCAAAATATCGCAATATTGTATGAAAATGAACTTCTATATAATGAAGTTTTGTGTTTAGGTATTGTCAAGGTGTGTTTGAACCGAATGTTAACATTGTGAATGTCTGTGCGGTAGCGAATTTTCCTGTGCAGGTAAGATGGTAGTCCCGTGCAGATGATCCTGTGATAAAGTGTCCCCGAATGCAACTTACGTCTACTAAACATGTTCAACCATTTACAATCTTTTAGTTTGTGCGATATGTGATCAAACTTCCTAATGCCGTACGAATAGCGTAAACACGAGTTTTGAACATACTGTATCCTCCTCTGAGTACTACTATCAATGCACTGTCCATAAACTGAATCACAATAATCAAAGGCGGAAAGAACCAAAGAGTTAGTTAACATTAGTTTTACATTAACATCAAAAACGTGACGAAACGAATACAACTTTTTCAAAACATTATAAGACTTCTGGATAAGTTTATTGACGTGAGTATTAAACTTTAAATCACTATCCAACCACAATCCCAGATTTTTAACAGTATCCACGACATCCAACATTTTACCGCCAACCGAGACATTTAGAGACTGTTTCACTACTTCCTTCTTTTTGTTGTTTGCAAATACAATAACTATAGATTTATCGGAGTTAATCTTCAACCCATGAGCAGTGGAAGCCAGAACTATAGCTTCAAGGTCTTGATTTATTAGTTGATTTGCTTCTATAACTGCGTCCTGATTAAAGGTATAGTATAATTGAGTGTCGTCAGCATATGTATGAATCTTACAATTTGAAACATAATTCTTAAAAAACGCCGTGTAGATGATATACAAAAGCGGGCCACATATGCTACCTTGCGGAACACCTGTACTCAGGAACAGTGCAGACGACAACTCACCACCAATTCTAACTCTCTGGCTTCTATTTAATAAATAACAACGAAAAAAACTCACAGCACCGTCACTCATACCAATATAATGCAAAATACCCAACATAACATCATAATTTATAAGATCAAAAGCTCTCGAAAAGTCCAAAAGAACCAGAACCGTCACCTGTCCCCTATCCGCTCCAGTCAACACATCATCCATAACATCCAACAAACACGTATTGCAACTATGCCCAGATCTGAATCCTGATTGTGTTTCAGGAATGACATTATAAAGCTTCAAGTGGACACGAACCTGCTCAGAAACGATTTTTTCCAAAATTTTTGACAAAACTGGCAAAACACTAATTGGTCTAAGGTCTTTAAGTTCTTCCGGACTGTCCGTTTTGTGTATCGGCGTGACAAGGGCTTCCTTCCAGACATCTGGAAAAACATTTTCCAACAGACAGGAATTCATTATATGGGCAATTATGTATTGTGTCCGTAGACACTAGTAACTATAGTAATGCACGTGCGATCCGCCACTACTGGCAGCGTCGCTGTCGATCCCTTTCCCCGCTCGTCCCAAGGGCCGTAGAGCGCCGCGTCAACTGCAGCAATCATGAGATGCTTCAACTCGATCTTTTGTAGGGAAAATGCAAGATAAACCATGATTATGTAATAAACTTTAAACCTATGAATTAGGGGGTCTATATTTTATTATTCTAGTTCTTCTAATAAAGGAATTGCTGGCATTGCATAATCTAGCTTTTTGTGGTTCAAGCACTAATCCAATGATTTTACAAAAATGCACTTTGAAAGCTAGCATTCCGCAGGTGATTTTACGTTTTAATTTGTTCAAATCTATGTATTATTTCCGGAGCAATTAATTGCTAAAGTTAAACGAATAAAAATTACGTGGCAAAAACAGCCCCAATTCTTCTTAATTTGGAAAAATCGGGAAAACGCCAACACATACAGCTTTCTAATTTTTATGAGTTGTAGCATATTAATCAAGGACAGCACCAGAATTTATTCAATTTTTTTCGCCCCTAGGTTTCCGAGAAAATGGACGTCAAAAGAAGGGACAAGGTTAAAAATCAAATATTCAACAAAAAAGAATTACGTGTCCACATTTTTTTGGATTTGGAAACGATTTGAGGGGATCGTTGCTTTATACCATCACAAAAATGTTTGCAATGCGTTTTTGAACCACCCTAATGGGCACCCTTCTGCCATACAGCAAGTTAAATTTAGACAACTGACCCCCTTCCGAATTGAGCTGGACATGCCCATGGCAACTGCCATTATATTTACTCAGGAATATCTCCATTTTCATCAATGATATTTAATTAAAAATAAAAAGTAAGAAATAAATAATTATACAATTAATGACAGTCAAATCGGTAAAATCAGAAAAAATCGTGTTCAATAGCATCGACCGATCAGAATTTCGACCGGCCTGGCTAAACGCCCCCTGGTGGCGGGGGGGGGACCGCCCACTTTGGGAACCAAAGTTGTTGTTTATAATTTTACGACGGTATTCAACATTTTAGTGGAAGTTGTAAAGTTTAATATCTATGTTATTAGATATTAATTTTAGAAGACAACTGAGAATGTAGCACCGAACAACAATAGAAATAAGAAAACTAAAGATTCTTACCCAGTTTGCGTTTAAACTTTTTGTTCCTAAGTTCAGTTCCGCTGACGTGTTGTATCTGGTCATGTTTGGCTTCCTTGGTGGCACTGGAAAGTTCACCTGCGTTGCCTGGTCCATCTCTACTGAAAATGAAAGCAAAATACATGTTAATAGTTACTGTTTGACGTTTTTAAGTGAAAAGCTTTGTCATCGCGGCATAACTCATGTTCATATATGATATAATAGTTTAAAATTACTAGGAATATTTCAACTCATGAATTATCATATCGTTTAGTCTAGTTCCATATTCGCATTTGAAACTTTGAAATATTCTGTTATCTGGCATATTTTGAATACGTTTGTTCATTGGAAATTAGTCATCTGTTTTACGTAATAACCTTCCTGGTTTTCTTTTGAAATACCTAGATTGTACAGGAAATACAATACTTCGACCAAGCCAATGATACATAGCATCAGAAACATTTTAAAAATTATTTTTTTCCAAGAAAAACCCCATCCTAGTATTCCATTCCATAGAAAATAATCAACCAATGATTTTGTTTACATTTTTCTATCTTTGTAACTTGGATCTCAATACCGTGTATTCATCTCATTGGTGGCCTTCGATTTTTTGCTCAAAAACAATTGCTGTACTGCAAAACATACGTCGCAAGTACGGGATTTGTCGTGTTCGTAATAAATTGTTTTATGTTGAATTATGTATTAAATTTTACGATAACGAATGTGACTCCTGCACAATAGTTCATAACGTTTATGATCATTTCTTTGCATATTACGCATACTGCACACAAGAACAATCATCAACTATGTTTAAATCTAATTTTAATCATTTGATAAAAGTTTCAGTGGCGGTTCGTGAGAATTGATAGATTTGTTTGGGCTGCACATTGGAGTATTTGACGCAAAAAGCTGTCAGTTAAAAGTTGCCTTTCGATATCGTTGTAGATTGATGCATTTAAGTGGAAGTCTTGATCTTGAAAACAGTTGGGGTTTTTTAATGTATCCTGGATTGTAGTGGAAAAAAATTGATGCCATGTTCTTTCCCAGGTCAAAAACAATGTTAAAACCCGTCTTTTACTATACATCCTATCCCTTTGTCAAGTCACAATATTTTGTTTTGCTTTCGACGGCGTTTTGCGTTTCCCCCCTTGTTTTTTGCACGATTATTGTTAGGAAATTATTACCAGTAGTAGCCTCTTTGTTTGTTGCATTTTTTATTTATTTTTTTCCTAAGTTGGCTACTTAACTGAGGAGGCTGTCATATAAATATTTTGATTAAATTCCTACGGACACGTCTGTTACGTACCGTTTTATCTGGTCCAAATTCTCTTCTCCTTGATTTATTGAAATGTTGCGCTCGCACAATAAAAATCGTTATTGAAATTCCATACAACTTTATTATTTTACTTATTGGCTATTGTTTGAGCAAGATTTGAACTGATATTTTTGATTACCATATTCATCAAATGTTGTATTATGATTTGATAAAATTCTTCGAAAATCCCATATTATTAACTTTAAGGTTTCGCGTACACAAAATAGACTGCCAGTGTGTAGATACTAGGGCTTAAAATCCCGGACAAAATACTGATCCCGGGATTTCGGGTTAAAGATTTTGTAATCCCGGGCTTCATGAGAAAAGTGAAAATTGTCTCATCATAACGCCTGGGATGACAAATCCAGTCAGTAAGAAACGGCTAAAATATATTTTATTGGATAATATCTTTTACCCCGAAACTTGATCAACGTTTTCAAGTTTTACTAGTAAGAAACCAAAATTGACGGTTTAAAAGGTGAACGGTGTCAAAGAGTGCGTATTGGCACTATAATAAACAAAATATATAGTCTATTAGATAATAACTTACTCTTACATCTTAAACTTGTTCAAAAATTTTGCATTTTTGTAAAATTTTGACGTATTTTTGTTTTCTTCTTTAAGATAAAATTGGATAACTTTAGAATTCATATGTCATAGATGTGTATTCACGTAAAGACGTTATTTATTGTTCAAAATTGATGAAATAATCAGTGCTACTTCTTAGAATATTAAATATTCATTTTTTTGTCATTATAAAGGCACTTTTTTGTCTACAATTACATCAGTTTAATTTTTTTTTGCCAAATAATTAGTCGGAAACAAACAAAACTTGTTTGTTTTTCTTATGGTTGCCATATTGGTGTTATACATGTTTGGATTCAGATTTTTTTCTGAGTAATTTGGTATGCCACTTGCCTTATTTAGAATACAATAAGCCGACAAAATTGGAGTTTGTATTTAATATTTGAAATGATCGCATGGTGCCATGAAAAACACATTTGAGTGATACAGTATTTATGTGCCCATAGTCAAATCACAGTAAACTTTTGGAATGTATTTATTTGTACTAACTAGACAACATAAAAATGTAACAACATTTTAACAAACTAAATAATGTTTTCAATAATCTCGCCATTTTCATGGAGGCATTTTTCACAGCATTCAGTAATATGGTGACCTTACCGAGGGTTCTTCTGTCAATCGAATTGAAAGCGGCGATGACGGTGTCACGTAACTCCCCAACGTTGCCAAAATTATAAACACCATACACCTTATTTATTTTTTAAGTCACTCCATAGATAAAAATCACAAGGGGTAAGATCCGGCAATCTTGGTGGCCATGGTACTTCTGAATAGGTAGCAATTACTCTCCGTTTATGTCATATCTAAATAGTTCCTCACGATTCGGGCATTATGTGTAGGTGCTTCGTCTTGTTGGAACCACATACATACCTTATAACGCCAACGGTATATCGTCCATTCTTTCTTCCACGTCCTCAGAGAGCAATATTGCCGATACATATCCGAAGTTAAATTTTTGTTATAAAAAATTGGTCCGGTTAATCGGTTGGCCAGTATACCGCATCATATATTAAAACCAAACAACACATACACATATTGTATCAAAACACGTGGTTTCTATAGTTACATATCTTAATTTCACCTTGAACATTTTTTCTAAGTGCAATGGTTACATAGAAACTAACATACTGTATATCGTATTTACCTGTATCGATAACTGTCACATTTGCCATCTGAACGAACTTATTTGTCCATTAGATCGCGAAATTATGTAGAATTGTAGCACACAGGAAGTAAAACACCCAATTATATCATAACGGTGAATCACCACGAAAAATTACATACGAAATTCATATTCAGGATACAGTTTCGCTTTATATTTTGTATAAAATCCATGGACACTAAAAAATAACCAAAAATTGAATACTAACGCAGCATTATATCTATTGTTAACTAACTATATTCACACAAAAGTATACCTTTACTAAGTATAGCATATAGAATTTATGCCACATATACCATACCTAATAATTATGCTCACATTCTGTAAATACTTTAGTCGGTTTTTGTACTTTACATTTTCTTTGAAACGTTGGAAAGTAACACATGGCAATATAAATGACAATACCGTATATTATGGAGTATTATTGGAAGTATTAACATAGTTGTTTATATTGACATATTTTCTTTTTAAGTAACCATATTTCATAATTACAAATCCATGTTAAAAAAAAATAATAGATACTTACAATATTTTCTAGCAATATCATCAAAATGCTTGCTAAAAACTTTATACACAATAATATGCACTGTTAACTGATACTAAAATATTTTGGACACATCACTACTGCGCCGAGATACTTATCATTTGTTTTTTTGGTAGTTTCGTGTTCCGTGAACATGTGTTTCATTGTGATTATTTAGTCTGAAATTGTTGCCACAGAATTAAACAATACAATCTCTGACTCCGTCTACATTTTCGCACTGTAATCTTTAGAATGTTACTGATATATTGTTTATGCCTGCAGCATTTACAAAACATTGAGATATTTAGAGAATTTTTAGCATGGTCGTACAATATCCGATAAAAATAAAGTGAATTTTGATTAAATTTGCATACTGATGCCAATTGACTGCAAAAACAATATTTAATTTTAGATGACTTCGAATATTTTGAATTTATTATCAAGAAAATATTGTAGTTTAGTCCTATAGACCCAAATTACAAAAATCTCAATTAATTTTCTAGATTTCAATTGTTATCGCTTTAGGGACTTTGGATTAGCAAGATTTAGAAAAATTTAACTACAGTTCCAGCTGACTTTTTAAGCTGAATTTTAGATATATAACCAAGAAAATATTGTAGTTGAATCCTATAAACACAAATTTCAAATATCTCAATTAATTTCCGAAATTTTAATTTTTATCACTTTAAGAACTTTGTATTATGTCTTGCGAGATTTATAAAAATTGTAACTACAGTTCAAGCTGACTTTTTACGTTGAATTTTAGATACATTACCAAGAAAATATTGTAGTTTAATCCTATAGACGCAAATTAGAAATATCTCAAATAATTTCCTAGATTTAAATTTTTATCGCTTTAAGAACTTTGGATTATGTCTTACAAGGTTTAGAAAAAATGTAACTGCAGTTCCAGGTGACTTTTTAAGTTGAATTTTAGATACATTACCAAAAAGATATTGTAGATTAATCCTATTGACCCAAATTACAGATATCTCAATGAATTACCGAGATTCTATTTTTTATCGCTTTAAGGTTTTTTGATTATGTCTTGCAAGATTAAGAAAATTTGTAACTACAGTTCCAGGTGACTTTTGAAGCTGAATTTTAGATATATAACCAAGAAAATAATGTAGTTTAATCCTATAAACGCAAATTAGAGATATCTCAATTAATTTCCCAGATTTTAATTTTTATCTCTTTAAGAACTTTGTATTATGTCTTGCAAGATTTAAAATATTTGTTACTACAGTTCAAGCTGACTTTTTGAGTTTAATTTTAGATATATTAACAAGAAAATATTGTAGTTTAATCCTATAAACGCAAATTAGAAATATCTCAATTAATTTCCGAGATTTTAATTTTTATCGCTTTAAGAACTTTGTATTATGTCTTGCGAGATTTAGACAATTTGTAACTACAGTTCAAGCTGACTTTTTATGTTGAATTTATATATATTAACAAGAAAATATTGTAGTTTAATCATATAAACGCAAATTAGAAATATCTCAATTAATTTCCCAGATTTTAATTTTTATCGCTTTAAGAACTTTGTATTATGTCTTGCAAGATTAAAAAAATTTGTAACTACAGTTCAAGCTGACTTTTTGAGTTTAATTTTAGATATATTAACAAGAAATTATTGTAGTTTAATCCTATAAACGCAAATTAGAAATATCCCAATTATATTCCCAGATTTTAATTTTTATCGCTTTAAGAACTTTGTATTATGTCTTGCAAGATTTAAAAAATTTGTAACTACAGTTCCAGCTGACTTTTTAAGTTGAATTTTAGATATATTACCAAGAAAATATTGTAGTTTAATCCTATAAACACAAATTTGAAATATCTCAATTAATTTCCGAGATTTAAATTTTTTTCGCTTTAAGAACTTTGTATTATGTCTTGCGAGATTTATAAAAATTGTAACTACAGTTCCAGATTACTTTTTAAGTTGAATTTTAGATATATTACCAAGAAAATATTGTTGTTTAATCCTATAGACGCAAATTAGAAATATCTCAAATAATTTCGTAGATTTAAATTTTTATCGCTTTAAGAACTTTGGATTATGTCTTACAAGGTTTAGAAAAATTGTAACTGCAGTTCCAGGTGACTTTTTAAGTTGAATTTTAGATACATTACCAAAAAAAGATATTGTAGATTAATCCTATAGACCCAAATTAGAGATATCTCAATTAATTACCGAGATTTTATTTTTTATCGTTTTAAGGTTTTTTGATTATGTCTTGCAAGATTAAGAAAATTTGTAACTACAGTTCCAGGTGACTTTTTAAGTTGAATTTTAGATACATTACCAAAAAAAAAAATATTGTAGATTAATCCTATTGACCCAAATTAGAGATATCTCAATGAATTATAAGATTTTATTGTTTATCGCTTTAAGGTTTTTTGATTATGTCTTGCAAGATTAAGAAAATTTGTAACTACAGTTCCAGGTGACTTTTTAAGCTGCATTTTAGATATATAACCAAGAAAATATTGTAGTTTAATCCTATAAACACAAATTTGCAATATCTCAAATAATTTCCTAGATTTAAGTTTTTAGCGCTTTAAGACTTTGGATTATGTCTTACAAGGTTTAGAAAAATTGTAACTGCAGTTCCAGATGACTTTTTAAGTTGAATTTTAGATATATTACCAAGAAAATATTGTAGTTGAATCCTATAAACACAAATTTGAAATATCTCAATTAATTTCCGAGATTTTAATTTTTATCGCTTTAAGAACTTTGTATTATATCTTGCGAGATTTATACAAATTGTAACTACAGTTCCAGATGACTTTTTAAGTTGAATTTTAGATATATTACCAAGAAAATATTGTAGTTTAATCCTATAAACACAAATTTGAAATATCTCAAATAATTTCGTAGATTTAAATTTTTATCGCTTTAAGTACTTTGGATTATGTCTCGCAAGATTTAGAAAATTTGTAACTACAGTTCAAGCTGACTTTTTAAGTTGAATTTTAGATATATTACCACGAAAATATTGTAGTTTAATCCTATAAACGCAAATTACAAATATCCCAATTAATTTCCCAGATTTTAATTTTTATCGCTTTAAGCACTTAGGATTATGGCTTACAAGATTAAAAAGAAAAAATAACTACAGTTCAAGCTGACTTTTTAAATTGATATATCACATATGTTACCAAGAAAACATTGTAGTTTAATGCTATGAAAGATAATATAATATATAAAACCTATATTTAGAAATATAAATTTTCGATAATAACTAACGGAAATATTAAGAAATATAAACATCATACTTAGATATGCATTTGTTTGTAATATTCCCGGCAAAATACTTGTTTTCATTATCATCAATTACCGCACTTTAAACAATTCCAATTTCTCAGAAAGTTACCGACATTATTAGCACTTGTGCATGAAATCTCTGTAAACACATTCCGAAACCAAAAAATAATTAATTTAATTATTTCCATTTAATTTCAGATGTCTATAGACACACGAGGAGACAACAACGTAGTTTTAAGCAGATTTTTCAGTAGAAATACATATTTAGTCGCCGGAATCTGTTGGAAATGCTATAGAGCTGCAACAGAGGTGAAAATTACAGGAATAAACGGGATTTTCTTGAAGAAAACGAAGAAACATGAAGAGTACAATGATTTTCTTAAAGGCCAAACTGATTTAGAAGATTCTATGGTTGTTTTGGATGATGACCAAGATATATTTTTAAAGAAAAACATTACTGAGGACATAGTTAGCATAAAAGAAGAAAACATTGATGATTGCTTGATAAGTAAGGAAGAGATTATAAATAAGAATATACAGGATATTATAAAGTATGAAAACATGGAACACCTTGATGGAGAATCAAAATTTTTTAAGGTGGAGATCAAAAATTCACCGCTAAAAGCGGAATTCTTCAAAAACTTCCCGAAGATCAAAAATCAAACAGTACCCAAATTAAATTTCGATTTTTTGAACACCTCCGTAAAATACGAAGTCAAATTTATCCCTCCGAAGTCCCCGTATAATCTAATAGAAGAATCACTATACCATGACCCATGGGCTCTTCTAGTAGCCACTATATTCCTAAACCGTACAACACTGAAGCAGTCCCGAGCATATATAGAATGGTTTCTGGCCGATTTCAAGAACCCACATCAAGTACTGCGTACGGAAATCCCCAATTTGGAAAAGTATTTCGTCAATTTGGGCTTGCAACGCACACGTTCCATGCAAGTCTACAGAATGTCGTACGATTTTCTTCATAAGAACTGGAAGAACCCAGAAGAACTCTATGGGATTGGACAGTATGGTAGAGATGCCTTTAACATGTTCTGTTTAGGGAATTTTAACGTTAAACCTAAGGATAGATATCTAAGGATCTACAGAGATTGGTACGAGGTGAATTTCTTGAAGAATAACGAAGATTTTGATGCGGAGTTTTTAATTGCGTCAAGTCAAAATGATCCAGAATGTAATAATAGTCATACCAGAGAAAATGGGATAGATTTAGATGATTTATCAAGTGAAGATGGGGATTTGGATCAGGAAGTGGAAGAGAACTCGTCTTCTTCAAGTGAAGAAGAGAGATTATGCGTTTTGGGGGACGTTTTTGAAGATTTTTACATGGCTAATCATCAATTTACCGAAAGCTGTTTTAGCGAAGCTACTAGTGAAGATATTGAAGATAATTCAGACTTTGGAGACGCGGAAGAAACTAAAGAAGTAAAAGAAGATAGGTCTATGAATGAAGATGTAAGAAGAAGTTGATATTCGATGTTTTTAGTGGAGATAATAATTGTTAATTGTGAAATATAAGGCAATTTTAATTGAGAATTGGAACTGAACTATAAACAATGAAAATGAAGAAACAGGAAAGGATTTAGTATAATAAGTGTCGAAAAGAACATGCGTAGATTAAAATTCAGTTGGGTAAGTTGCAATTTTATCAATTTCTTAACGGTCTGTATCTGTTAAATTGTATTTTGTCTGTCATCGCTGTTGCCTTGGTCTAATTGTTAATTACCGTACCTTTTCTCAAACAAAAAAGTAAACCGCGTAACTAGCGGTTATATCCAATAGTGACGTATGCTTTGCAAGAGCGCTAAATCAAAAAACCGAACGTTGAATGGAAAACCCATTATCTACAAATGCAATTGGTCGTTACCGTTGTTACATAAAATCATAGAATTTATTACTGTGCGGTATTTTTGCCTTATCGCACGTCATATCTATTCGAAATGCGAACTGAAAAGTTCAATAGCGATGGTCATTAAAACCACATAATGTCCATTTCTCGTGATCGGTAGATGATCATTTTTTGTTGTATCGACATAATTATTATTGTTATTATTGCTATTTTTAAAAGGATTTTTTTTTAGAAATAGGATGTTTGTTGTGCGTTTAAACTTGTTTGTATATAATTTGATTTTGTGGTCATGATTTGTTCAACCACATTGCATTATAAGACCAAATGATTCAATTCAGCAACAAATTATTTTTTACGTAATCACTAATAGTTTTTTGTAAACAAAAAAACACTTTTGTCAGTAACATTGTGACAGATTATGTTATACAAAATCAAAAATTGACATGTGATCGGTCAGTTTAAATTAGTAGTAAAACCCGTTATCAAAATTCTCAAGTGAAATTTCAAGAACATTCGGGGATCAAAATCGCAGTAAATATGGCGGACGTTAACGCAAAGAACAAATATTTAGACGAAGTTGAAAAGAAATTGATAGCGACAAGAAAATGTATGGAAGTCATGAACGAAAAGTGCTTGGATAAGTTCAAAAACCGCCACACTTTCGACAAATTACCATGGTAAGACGGTTTTCCCAGAAAAATACACCAGGAATCCTTATTTTTATAAGTAATAATCTTAATGTGGTAATTAACTGTCAAAGTTTGACGTTTACGTCAAATATTAGCTGTCATCTGTCAGTTATCTGTCAAAATTCGGCACTTGAATTAGGTTAACTCAAAAAGCCAGCAATTTTCGTTTCTAACCTATATCCTGTTAAAATTTGACGTTTAATTAGCCTAAATTAAAGAGAGGCTACGTTTCAATTTATTGAATTAAATCTGTACTATAGCTTCTCTCAAAATTGGATATTTACCGAAAGCAAACACCGATTTTCACCAATATTCTGTCAATTATCTGTCAAAATTAGACACGCAAATTAGGTTAACACAAAAAGCCTACCAAATCTAGACCAAAAGTTCTGCAAAAAATTTATATTTGAATTTACACTTATTGCAAACGATTTTTATAAATAATCTCACGTTTCGGTACAAATTTGATAAGTTCACAAGGCAAACTATTTCAAACCGACCCTCACCAATATTCTGTCAATTATCTGTCAACATTAGCCGTCTAAATTAGGTTAGCGTAAAAAGCCTATCAATTTCTAGCCTATATCCTGTCAAAATTTAACGTTTGAAGTCGTTAAATTAAAGAAAGGCTACTTCTTATTTATTTAGAGAATTAATGTATCGTTACCAATTGTTAAATTAAATCTAAACTTCATCCTCTGTTAAAATTTTAACTTTAGACTACACTACTTATCGCAAACGGTTGTTATGAATAAACTGTCACATTTCTGTCAAACTTTGACAGGTACCCAAAACAACCACCGATTTTCACCAACATTCCGTCAATTATCTGTCAAAATTTGACGTTTATAAACAAAATTAACGCAGAAAGTGTCAAATAAGCATGGCTTACCTGATTTCGAGCCTTGGTATTCGAATATTTCGTGTCGACACTAACATCTAGCGTGTGTATTGCATAGGTTGCAACGATTCTGTAAGCTGTTTGCGTACTTGGTCTAGGTGGCGATGCACATAACTGAATCTGTAGAGGCTCGTGTATACACTTTGCTTGCTGTCGATCGCAGTTACCCGAGGCGATTAGAAATTCCCCGTGCTTTTTTCCTAACTCGTGGCCTACTATGATCCTTCGCGGATGGATCTGTTTGAACTTTGGATTAGAACAGGTGCGAATATAGTTTTAATCGCTTCCTGGTATAACAAATGCGAGAATGGGATGCAAATTTGTATATTTTCGAGAACTCTTAGATAATTTTGTTTATTCATTCACGTGATTATCTCTTTTTTATATAAAGGATATTCAATAAGAAGAGTAATGACTAAAAGTTGTGTATACAAAAATTTAATTTTCATGGAACATTTTTTGATTATATAAACTGTTGTGAATTACAAATATAACTTTGATAAACACAATTCCATTTTACATATTGGCTATTGTATTCAGAGATAAACAAATAGTTAACCAGTTATTGTTGTCTAGTACAGTGACATTTATTATTTAAGATTTATCTATTCTCACCGAGAAAAACTACTTGTGTGGAGCAAAGGTCTACATTGTAGCGCAAACATAGAAAATCAGGTTTTAATTGAGCAAATTAAATTATATTATTAGTGTTTTATCCTAACAAATTATACAAATACGACATAATTCATTCATGTTAACAATTACAACATATTTCACTACCATCTATTGAAATCATTCGAAAATAAAATGACGGTCGATCATCCTAGTACAGAGCGCCACTTTACCAGCTTACTCAATCAACCACAAGATTGCGACACTCCATCAACACATTCAAATAAGCAACATATCCAAACACCTTTATCCAAGAAATCAAACTAAATAAATCAAATTCTAACATTTATAATAACCCTAAAATTAAAATTACACAATTTAGAGTAAGTCCCGCTTTGTAATTCATTGAAATTTCGCTAGCAATTGTGAAATTAATCGATGGTGTTTACGTGGACTCCCGCTAGGGGGCGTTTGACATCTATGACCTTCCCGTGTCCTCTATAAAGTCGCTAGATTTGTATTTTGCCAGCGTTTAGTGTACGTCGACTAGATTTTGCTTTCCGTTTTGAAAATCGTAAGTAGTTTTGCATTTTTTAGATTATTATGAGGCGAAATGGGTTGAGATTTAGTAATTTAACGATTTAATCGTTCTATATTTGCTGTTTTGTTGGGGTTTTGCGATTTGTTAAAAAAAAACTTAAAATGTTATCGGCGTTTTGGTTTTTACTACGTATGTTGGTCATTTTGCCTATATCTCAGTATTTTTTTTTGTTGGGTTATCTGATAAGATCTTTTTTGTATAGTTAGATAAAATTTATTCCACTACTTATTAGTTTTTTTTTTTTTTCAGTTTTAACTCAGTATGCTGGAGTTTTCTCGTTTTTTATTTGTTGCAATTCTAATTTTAGATCAAGATAACTGTTCCTTGCCATTTATTGGTTGTTGAAGTCGAGCCCCTCTAGTTTGAATTGCAGATTTCCTTTTTTTAATCCAAGACCTGCTCGATTGAAAGTTGTTTATCATTAGATCTTGTTTTTTTGCTTTGGATTTGTTATCTTTGGGATACTGTAACAGGCGAGCCCCTACTATATAATCTACATACCACGTAGTTGATAAACTGTTGTTGTAATTCTAGATGATTTGCTTGTGGTATAGAAGGTTACCTTTGGTCTTCAATTTGTCCTTTGTGTGACATTGAGATGAAGAATTTTTATTGACTAAAATATTACATCAAACCTAGCTTGATTTTTATTTTTTAAAGTTATAGAATAAAAGAATGCAGATTTTGAGAAAACTAAAAAACTTTTTGACGTACAAATAAATTATTTGATGGAATATTTTCAAGTAATTTTTAATCTTTTAGTACGAACCCAGCTAGCCCAATGACGACCTACTTCAGCTACCCCGATCCTGCGCTTCAGGATGAGCTCCGCAAGATTGCCAACACGATCGTGGCCCCCGGGAAGGGAATTCTAGCCGCAGATGAGTCCGTAGGTACGATGGGAAAGCGTCTCCAAGGTATTGGACAGGAAAATACCGAGGAAAACCGCAGGAAGTACAGGCAGTTGCTATTTACGACCGACAAGAAGATCGGCGAGTACATTTCCGGAGTAATCTTGTTCCACGAGACTCTCTATCAGAAGACCGATGACGGAACTCCGTTTGTTGAGTTGCTCAAGGATAGGGGCATTATTCCCGGCATTAAAGTCGATACCGGTGTTGTCCCGTTGATGGGTTCCGAAGAAGAAGGCACTACGCAAGGTAATTTTGGGTTTTTTTGAGGTTATGTCGAATTACAACCTCAAATTTTTTTTTTTGTTTTAAGCTTTTATGTGTTTAGTTTATTGTGTGATTACTAAAATAGTTTTCGCTGTTGCTAATTTTGATTGGAAATATTTTTTTCTGGAAAAATCGAAATATTTGTTACTTGAAACTGTTATCTTAGTTATAAATGTTTTAATTTTATAAAAAATATTCATATGTTGTATGAAATTTTTGATAGATATCCGAGATATGTTTTTACATTGTAGACATACTTCTACTTTGAGGTTATCTAAGCAGGATGTTCATGCTTTTTTTTCCTGATTGGCTGATTCAAGTTTAATTACTTTCAACTTAAACTGATATCATTGATAATTTGCGGAATTTGATACAATTAACTCGAAAACTGTAATTTAATTTTCTCAGAAACATTTACAGTTATCAAGATTATAGTTTGTCAAATTTTAATTAAATGGTTTTCCTTATTAGCTGTAATCTGTCAGTTATCTCTGAAAATTAGGTTATCTGTCAAAATTAGACTTGCTTCAAATTGGTTAACCTAAAAAGCATACCAATTACGAACGTTTCTGGTCTATAACCTGTCAAAATCTAATTCCAAATGAAATTCCGAACACCGATTTCAAACCAATTTTCACCAATATTCTGTCAATTATCTGTCAAAATTAGTCGCCTAAATTGCCAATTTCAAATGTTGCTTACCTATTTCCTTTCAATATTTTATGTTTAAATTCAAAGTTTAAGAAAGGAAAATGATTATACGAACCTACCGTATAAATATGTAAATATGACAGATGCTTTGACTTTTGATATGACAGTTTGAAAATAAGGGATACCAACTTGAAATTTAAACAATATAACTTAACCTATATCTTACTTCATATTTCACACATAAATATTTATAAACAATTCTCTTTCCAGGATTGGACGATCTTGCAAAACGTTGCGCCCAATACAAGAAAGACGGCTGCCACTTCGCCAAGTGGCGCTCCGTCCTTAAGATCGGCAAGAACACCCCCTCGTACCAAGCCATGATGGAGAACGCAAACGTCCTCGCTCGTTACGCGTCAATCTGCCAAATGAACGGCCTCGTCCCTATCGTAGAGCCCGAGGTCCTCCCCGATGGCGACCATGACTTAGATCGCGCACAAAAAGTCACCGAAGTGATCTTGGCGTTCGTCTACAAAGCCTTAAGCGACCATCATGTGTTTCTGGAGGGAACTTTGCTCAAACCAAACATGGTTACAGCAGGCATGGCACATTCACTAAAGGTAAGAGTCATTGTCTTTAATTTAGTTGTTTTGTTTTAAAGATTTGGGGTTAGAATTGTTGTGATAATAGGTATGTTCGATTGCTGGCCGCGCTCAGTTGTAATCTGTTCAATCTGATCGCAAATTTGAAATACTTGGTTCCTATTGGTGGAATCAGTTCAGCTCAGACGTCAAACGAGCAATCGAACTGCACTTTAGCCAACTGATTGCTAATAAGATTGAACAGAACTAAGCGCGGCCAGCAATCGAACACTACTATCGTCATGAAGAGAGTGGAGGGGTAAAAAGTGAGGTTAAGGCGTAAGATTGCTGCAATTGGTAACACACTACCAACTTAATGTTAACCTTGAAATGATATTTACTATTTTTAGTTGTTGTTTGTTATAATATATTGCCAAATCTTTCGTATACATGTGATTAAATAAAACGAAATAAGGGATCACAACAAATAGAACCTATCTAAACAGTAAATACAAATTAAATTCGTTATTAGTGACAATTTGACATTGACAGCTCCTAGACACTTAGTAGTACCAACCTAGTTTTTTATTATTGAATCTTGTCTCCTTTTCTTTTTATTCATATTTGTTTTATTTACTCTTTTAGGCGTCTCCAGCTGATGTTGGCAAAGCTACGGTTACGGCATTGCAGAGAACTGTTCCAGCTGCAGTTCCCGGAATTTGTTTCTTGTCCGGAGGCCAGTCCGAGGAAGAGGCGACGGTGAATTTGGACGCTATCAATAAATTCCAGGGAAAGAAGCCGTGGTCTTTGACATTCAGCTACGGCAGAGCTCTTCAAGCGTCTGTGTTGAAGGCATGGGAAGGCAAAGACGAGAACGTAGGCGTCGCGCAAAGTGAACTGATGAAACGCGCTAAGGTACGTTAATTATAACCGCAATTTCCCGTTTTTTAGAGGTTATGGTAATGGGGTTTTTATAGAACTTGTTAGTTTGAATACTAACCCTGTTTTTTCCTTTAAATATTTAATTTTCAGGCTTATAACCTCTAAAGTTTATTTCCTGGAATTCAACTATATAGAAAATTTACAAAAACGCGATAGATAGAAATGAATTAAAGTAAACTATTTCATAAAAGTACCCAAAACGCGTTCTCCATCGACATAAAACCGAAAAACCCCGAACCTAAAAATTCTAACCTCAAATTTCCTTCCGATTTCTCCTTACAGGCAAACAGCGACGCTACGTACGGCAATTACGATGGTTCTGCGGCTGCAGACAACGCGCAGCAGAGTTTGTTCATAGCAGACCACAAGTATTAAGGTGTCGTAATGTTTTTCCGAGCGCGATGACAAATGCTTGCCCTAGAATACGATTTTTTGCCCTTAGCTTTTAGGTTATGCTTTTCTTTTTGAGATATTTTAGATTGTTGTTCTTATTTTATCTTCCTGTGCCGTTGAGCGTTTGTTTTCTTATTTGTATGTTTCTTTAGCATGGCTTTTTGAGATAAAATTGTTTTTCGGATTGATAATTTTTGATTTTGTGTTTTTAGGCGAACTCTTTGGCTTGTCAAGGATTATACGTGGCTGGTACGGTTGCTGGAAGTGCAGGACAGGAAGGGCTATTCGTCAAAAACCACGTATATTAATGAGGGAAGATCGGGAAATAATTGTTTCGATTTTTCTTTTAAGTGTTCGAAAACTATGTATTTAAAAAAACATATTGTTAAAGTTTTGTACTGTCGTAAGTTTAAAATGTATACTTTTGAGTATATTCTATAAGATATAAAGAACAACTGGCTTCATTTTGCGGTTTTATTACTTTTTTTGTTTTGTTATCACAAACGATTGTTAAATTTTGAACGAAAAACACCATATTTTTGTAAGATTACTTTTTGTTTTCTTTTAAACTAATTTTGGAGTTTTATTTCAAATTTTTCATTTATATTTAAGGGCTTTGCTGCAACTATCTTAGATTGTTGTAATGTTATTGACTGAATGTTGTTGTAGTAGACTGATTTGAAAAATTAATATAAATTAGCATGTTGCTGCCTACTGTTATCATGAATATCATAAATATATAGGTACTAAACGGGAAGAAGTCCTCATATTGTAATACTTTTATTTTTATGCATAATAAAATTGATGTCAATATTGTGTTAATTATTTCGGTGCGTTGTTTGCTATTGACCCTAGAAATAAGAAAATAAACAGGTAAGGAACTATTAATCATGTTTATCAATGAACTGTCATCATTATACAAAGCTAGTTTCAAAGTCTGTCAAAACCTAAGTGGATGACAGTTATTTGACAGTTCCCCTTGCCAATATTGACAAATACATTTAAAATATTTTGCATATAATGGAATTTATGAGTCGTAGATAAAAAGTCGTATTTGACTCGCACATAACGGATATAAATCGCTCGCATGATTACACGCGAACCGTAGACGAACTTAATGCTCGCGATTTATATCCTTAATTATGTGCTCGTCAAATAATATACTATTAATCAATTATACAGTTAATTGACAGTATAAAAACACCAATTTCTCAATTTTAGTTTGAAGTATAGTAGTTTTAAGTTGACAGTTGGTACACCTGTGTTGATTCGCGATTCAATTATTTTCACCGTGCGTCAAAAAGTTTGAAAGTTGTGTTGTGTCAAAATCACCAATAAACACGAAGGTAAGTCATTTATTTCGTTATTAAACCCGTTTCTAGGCAATGATAACAAACCGGCAATAATTGGCGAATAAAATAACACCAAACAACCCATCTTTGACGTTTAAAATTAACGATAGCAAGCGCTTTGAAATTCGCCGTCTAAAAACTAGGTTATGTGCATACTCGAAAATGAACGAGCCGCAATTTTGCTACCCAAGTGCAGTTTATAAATAAAACAGAGGCCAAATAGGCGCCTTGCTCGTGTGTCCTGTTTAACCAATTGAATAATTTATTGTTGTTTAAATTGATTTTTTTTTGCTCAATGCAACTTGACACTATTTGAAACGTACTGGAACGGTCAACGGATGGTGTCAGATTTTCACATTTTTCGTCCTAGTTAACCACTGAAAACACGGAAAAAAAACGCGAATAACAAAGCAGGGAATTCGAGAAGTATTAATTGGGTGTGTTACCTCTAATTTATCTTTTTTTCACACAAAAAAATACGTAAGCAAAGTCACGTATTGTGGACATGACCGGAAACACAAATCGCATCGTATTTGCATCTATTAATTTGGTGTGATCCAGGCCCAATTAAAGGGCTAACTAACTACAAACCCTTGGAACACGAGTACGTGTTAATTTCGTATATTTGAAACTCTGCACCTCGAACCTTTTCCAGTATATAGGAACTTGGAAAATGTTTGTTATTACGTAGAAGGGAACGCGGAGCCTTTGATGTCAACAGTTCACCTGCGCTGTGAAAGACTCTTTAGGCTTTGGCACAGAGAAACGTGGAAAATGTAACAGCATTTTGACATTTACCACTTTGCAAAGTTTCGCATTGATGTGGTAATGGAAGATGTAAATTCCGTGATGGCTCTGAGATATTGCGTGTATGTTAATGCGCGTATCACGTTGGACCTTTGTACCAAAGGGGCATTACGTTAAGGGAATATTGAAAGTAGCTGCGTCAATATTATAGCTGATGGACCCCCCCGAATTGCAAGCAGAATCTGAATAAAATGAATAAAATCAAAGTAGATAATGTAAATATTTATTGAACCGTCTGGAATTTTTAGTGTTTTTCTTGTCGCAGCTTTTTATTTTGCTCCTTTTTCGCTTCCTGTCTTAATTCTCTGTAATGATTTTCTTTTGTGATTTCTTCTTTTTTATTGACAGATATTCTCTACAATCATTAAGAAGAACAGTTTCTTTTTACTGTATTTGGGTGTTTCAGGCCAGAATAATGATTTTTATCTACGACTCACATATAATAAGTTCATTGCATACGTATCTATGACTATATATAATCACCATCATTATACGCGCCAATGATTATAATGACACTAGCGTTGTATAATAATGACAGTTCGTTCAAATAATGACTTCATTATTTGAACGAACTGTCATCATTATACAGCGCTAGTGTCAAAGTCTGTCAAAACCTACGTGGATGACAGTTATGTGACAGTTCGCCTCGCTGTCATTGAAAATAGTATATTATTCTATGAGCAAGTAATGTAAGCAATTTCTCACGAGAACGAAGTTTGCAGCACGAGCCGTAGGCGAGTGCTGCAAAGCGTTCGAGTGAGAAATTGCCATTACTTGCGAATGGAATACTATACTTTTTCTACGACCATGCAACGAAATTTTATAAATTAATTTGTCGGCATATAGGGACAGCTGTATGTCACTATGACGGTTTGCAGGATTTTGACAGATTAAAATTGTTTGGTGTGCCTTGTCACTTAGCGACGTTGTCAATGCCTTGACAATGTCGCTAAGCAGTGTATCAACAATTTGGAAATGAAAAATCCAGAGCTGTGATTGGTTCTAAAGCCGTGAGGAATGAAATATTTCTCACTACTGGCGGGGTATGAGGAGCCAGGAATGAAATATTTGTGTGGAGAATGGTTAGTATTACTTATCATAAATTGCCATGATAATGAATGCATTCCTCAATAGGAGTAGAAAAAATATATTATCTTAATAAATAAAGGGTATAATTAACAAATAACTATATTATAAATATTTCAAAAACTAGTTCATTCTTAATGTAGTTCATAGCTTCGTAGTAAACGATAGTTCATTCTTAATGTAATTTCCTTTTTATTTTTCTAACATTACCTAAGATTTCGATTTCATATCATAAAAAAATACAATTATTCCAAATGCCTTCTGCTATCTCAGTTTTAACAAGAAGAAACGTAACGTGTCAATATCTGGCCCTCAAAATTTGGAAGAAAGTAATCAGATAACAGGTTTAGGAAAAGATTTAAGCAAGAAACTTGAATATATTTTGAATATACAGGGTTATGTATTTTTAAGAAGCAGACCAAATACAATTTTTTTAAATATAGCATCCTGTATATTCCTGTTTTTTACTCTTTCGAATAATAAATTGAACAGTGAAAACCGCATGTCCCTGAGGTCAGTGGTGTAAATGTAACAAGACGATTAAATGTTAAAATAAGGCAATTAAACAATGTGAAAAGGATTACTACCGTGTAAAATAGCTCGTCGTTTTTGAATATGACTTAAGTTATAAATACGAAATACTTTTGAATATAAACTGTTTCATTTCTAAGCATTTGAAATTTGTACCTTAAGCAATTTTATTAAGGATTTTTTGGCTTGTCAACTTTTGAGAGAGAAATATATTGAGGGGTTACGTTTGTCTTATACACACTGTGTAATAATAAGGATTTTAAAAGATTCACAGCAGTTTGCAGATCGGATATTTTATTTTACATACTTTTTTGCATTCAACTTTACAAAATAGGATTCCAGTACAACGACTGAAAATCTTCAACGAATTCATACAGTTTTTCTCTTCTGAGTCAATGGTTTCTCATTAGTCTCGCACAATATTAGATATAGTTTCTTTTATGGTAAAAAACAACTGCTAAAACACCCTTTGGGGCCCCATAGGCAAGACAATAATTAATAAATAACAATAACAATAAAGATCAATTTCATATTCTTACTACAGCAATTTAGTAATTGCCTAATTCAGTTATAGTTTATAAATGATTGATTTTGGTTCCCAACCGACAAAAGCGCAAATATAAAATTCACTATTCTTGAGACGGTAATACATAAATTAGTTTTGGCTTCACTGAGAGGAGCCTAAATCTGTTTGCAGTCATATGTATTACTTCTAACCATGCACACAATTCCGACACATGTCTGATTTAACGACGTGCTATATTTACATGTCCCTAATTCCAACACCCCTAAATTTGTAAATAATAGTGATTAACAGAGTAGTAAGTACATCGTATTATTATGAAAATAATAAAAAAAAATCAATAGAAAATAATTAATGTTAACTAATGACACAAATCATGTACTTTGGCCAGACAAAAACAACATCCAATACACCCTCATCCCCATTAGCCCGAGATAGGACCACGTCTCAATCCTGAGGCGAGGACAGAGGGAGAAGCCTGTCACTGAGAAGATTTTGGGCAATTTTGGGATATATAATATAATCTCTAATAATATGTACTTTGTATTGTATGTTACATCTCTGTGACCAATTTGTCAAGAATAAACTTTATATCGTGTAAATATAAAGCATTTTAGCGCAAATAGAAATTATTAGAATTTTCTTAATTACTGTTATCTTGTAACGATATAGAAAGAATCAACTTTTAGCATAACACTCAATTAACAAGATCAGTCAAACTTTTAGGTTATATTCTGACTGTAATGTCAAATCAACAAACCGAATGTTTATACCTTTCGCGTTATGTCGTTACTGGTCTTATTGTAGCTTCTTTATTCAGAGAGAAAATGATGTGAATTATTAAAATAAAATGTTCAGAGAAGATCGGGCAATTGTCTGATTCCAGTTGTATTGTTTTATCAGGTACCACCACAGAGTGCTTCAAATTGCCTTAAAAGACTTACCTTAATTCTTATACCCTGTATGGCTGTATATGCACAAAATTGTAATTTCAATAAAAAATACTACCCGAGTGCTTTTGTTGACGAAATATCCTTCAATTAAGTGAACAAATTATAAACATTGGACAATTGATTCAATGGATATATAACTTTAAAATTGACATACATTATTAATAATTTGACAGATTGTTAAGATATTTTAAGATACAGAATAATTGTACATTAAATTTGTAAAAAGGAAATTAAATTTAGAACAACTTTTCGCTGTGACATTAAGAGTTTAACTGGTTCGCCATTATCTACAATCGCCAAAATGTTTAATATTTGATTATATCATCAATTTTAAACCCGGTTTGTTCCGATCTGAAGCAGTTCAAACTCGATTATCTTTCGACGTGGGATAATTAATGACACATTTAACAATCACACGAGAAGGGGTAATTATACAAAATACTAATTCCGACCTACGCCCTAAACTTTAGCAGATTTAACCTAAAATTACCGTCGAAATTGCGTCTACGTGTTTCCAATACATTAATTCAATTCCATCTACCCCTCTCGAACAAAAAATGAAGCCTTAAAAATAATTATGCCTCCTCGCCGGTGCCTTTTCGGTTCACAAAAGAGTTGTAATTGCATTTTCTCGGGGAACATGGGCCGGAAAAATTGCCCCTGATAGATATCAAGAAGTCAAAGAAAAATTATTCTGCGAGATAAAAGTGCCTGAGGGTGTTTCGTGTTCACTGAGTGTGTTTTTCCGTAGGGTTATGAGCCTTTTAACCCTTGAGCGATTACTGTTTTTTACTAAAAAAACAACAAGGGAAATTGCGTTATTAATTTGTTTTGCCGGTTATTGTTGTGTGAAATTGCGAATGTGCCTATATAGGTACAGTATGGTTATGAATGACGTTGCAAGTTATCAAAAATAATGCAAAACAGCGCAAGCGTTTCAAACGGTATCGGATGGGAAATTGATCGAGGAATTCATTTCTGAAATCCGCGTTGCTCTAAGATGCGCGGTTCGCGAGAAAACCGCCAGGAACCGCGGACACTATAGTTCCCCACTTTCTGGCCAAACCGAGACAATGTGGGGACTCACATGGAGCCTATGCTAAGTTTAGCGCTTTTTAGTTTTTTTTTGAAGGACCTTGAAGCCCCCTTGGTTTTTACGGAAACTAAAATTGTGTAAATGTGTGTAAATATTCTTAAATCTACGCTAGTAAAAGATAGTAGTTTTAGAAAACTTCCATAAGATACGGTATCGGTACGTATATAAAACACTTGTGAAGCACATGTGGACTCATTTAAAAAATATTTGGGTGAGAAGAATAACTGAGTTTCGCAAGGAACTGCAAAAACTAAAAACGGAGTTTATATATACAAATATAAACTCCGTTTATGGTTCCATCTGGAATTGAAAAATTGCAATTGAAAGTGGTATACATTAAATTAAATTCAAGGGAAAATGGTTATTACGTAAACTAGTCAGTAATGTAGAATCAACTAAAGAAGCGAACGATAATTAACCTAATAGCTGAGGATAATTTTTTGAAAAAGACTTCAGCCTGGATTTGAACCATGAACCCTCCAATTTCCGGTTGACAGCTCTCTCAGTTGAGCTACAGAGGCTGTGGAAGTTTATAGGTTTTATTTCTCACTTCAGGACTTGCAATCCGACTTTCGATAAAGACCTCCAGGCGGAGGTCTTTTTCCAAAATTATCCTCACCTGGGTTAATTATCATTCGTTTCTTTAGTTGATTAAATTAAATGTTAAAAAATGCCAAATCTCTTCCGAAAACAAGGGTCGTAGCGATTTTTTGCTCCAGTGCGCTGTAGCTACGTCACTGGAGCGAAACGATGCAATATGTATTAAAACGAAAATGGAATGCTTCGAAACGGTATGTCATATAACAGACATTTTGTCATCATTAAACGCGGGTTCAAAATTATTACAATCCAAAAACTACAACTTACAAAAGACCGCTCATTTGTTACACACAGCGTATGACTATGTGGTCAAGTTGAGAAATGATTTTCAATCAGCGTTAACGACAGCACGAAATTTAGCAAAATTGTGGAATATAGAGATTAAATGTGATAATAAAAGGGTACGGAAAGTAAAACGTCAGTTTGATGAATTGTGTAATGACCAAAGGTTAAATAATGGTGAGGATAACTTCCGATTTAATATATTTAATTCAACATTAGATATTATAATTACACAATTAAAAGATAGATTCAACAGCTTAGAAAATGTTACTAACTAATTCAAATCAGTTTTTCCGGAAACTTTACGCTTGGCATCAGACCACGATTTACGTCGGTTAGGCCAGCCGTTAATAGAGACGTATTATACTAACGATTTATCTGCAAATTTCCATTCACAGTTACTAACAATTCGGAATTCGTTCAAAAACGAAATAAAAACATAAATACTGTATATGGCATAGCCCAAAACTCAAACTCAAAACTCAATATAGTTCAACAGTACTTAGGCAATACCATGAAATAGACTCGTTTGTCCAGCTTAGCTATGTTAGGCATTGGAAACGAAAGAGCTCATGACCCGAATGTGGAAAAGTTGATTGAAACATTTGCAAGCAAGAAGAATCGCAATTTGAATCAATAATAATCAACACTAATAACAAATAATTTATCTTTTATTTCTCATTATAATACCACATGTTCTATATATATTTATCTATTTTATTTAGTTCGTAAATAGAAATGTACATTCCTAGATGTGTTATACAGGGTCTCCCACGACGAGCTGCCATTAGAAGTATATGAAGAACCAAATGAAATGAGAGATTGAAAATTTGTGGACCTATATTGCTGGACACGATCGTCTCAACTAAAATATTTTGCGTTTTCGGTTACTTCCGGTTACACCGGAAATGATATCAACTTTTAAATTTCAAATGGACCACCCTGTATTTTATCGCATTTTTGAAATCTTCATTAAATTTTAGGTCAATTTTATGTTACATTCCCTATACCTAACAAGTGTCATTTTTGAGATATTAATTCTTTTCATTAAAAAATGACAGCTGCACGGTTACTTTCAATTGCTTATAAATGATCGCCTGTGACCGTTGGAAAAAAGTTGTCTTGAAAAATTGTTGTGAAGGTAACGGATTATCAACACATCAGTAGTACTCTTCTAAAAGTTATACAGGGTGTTCATATTATAAGATCAAAATTGAATTCGAGAAAAGTACTAATAGTCGATTTTTTCAAATGGCAACCCTAATATGTGAATACATTTATCAATTCTATGGAAAATTTTAGATCAACTTTGTGTACAATGCCCTATACCTAAAATGTACTTGTACCTACTGAAATCGACTTTCAAACATCACAGTAGAAATTGCAAATATTGGCAAATCTAGATTACGTTTGAGAACAGCTCAATAATTTGGAATAAACAGATCTTTAATAGACAAGTTTTTTTAGGTAATTTTTCCTTATAATTAGTATTTATAAAATTATAGGCCTACATTAAAACTCAATATTAGAAATAAAACTAAATCGTTAAGAAAATTAAAAAACTGCTAAATATTATTTCAGTAACGGTTCAAAAACGTTGTCGTTTTCCGCTAAACATGCTTCAATTCTTTTTAACATACTATTGTTGGTGGCGTCCCTGATAGAGTTCGCACATAACCCATTGAAAGCAGCTCGAACCCTATCTTTCATTTTCTCCTCATCAGTTATTGGGTTAAAAAGATTTGATGCATGTTTAGCGGCAAGCGGCAACGTTTTTGAACGGTTACTGAAATTGAATTAAGCAACTATTTTTAAATTTACTTTAGGATTTTGTTTTATTTTTAATATTGTGTTTTATTGTAGCCTCATAATTTTATCAATACTTAATTATAAAGAAAAATGACGTAAAAAACCTGTTTAATAAAGTTTTGTTTATTCCAAATTGTTCAGTTGTTTTCAAAAGCAATCTAGATGTGGAAATGTTTGCAATTTCTACTGTGATGATTAAAAATCGATTTCAGTAGGTACAAGTACATTTTAGATATAGGACATTGTACATAAAATTAACCTAAAATTTTCCATAGAATTGAGAAATGTATTCATATGTTAGGGTTGCCATTTGAAAAAATCGACTTTTAGTACTTTTCTCGAATTCCACTTTGATCTTATAATTTGAACACCCTGTATAACTTTTACAAGAGTTCTACCGATGTGTCGATAATACGTTACCTTCACAACAATTTTGCCGGACAACTTTTTTCCAACGGTAACAGGGGCTAGTTTATAATTAATTGAAAGTAACCGTGCAGCTGTCATTTTTTAAGGAAAAGTATGCATATCTCAAAAATGGCACAGGTTAGGTATAGGGAATGTAACATAAAGTTGATCTAAAATTTAATGAAGATTTCGATAATGCAATAAAATACAGGGTATTCCATTTGAAACAGAAAAGTTGACATCATTTCCGGTGTAACCGGAAGTAATCGAAAACTCAAAATATTTTAGCTGAGACGATCGTGTCCAACAATATAATTCCACAAATTCTCAATCTCTCATTCCATTTGGTTCTTCATATACTTCTAATGGCAGCTCGTCGTGGGAGACCCTGTATATATATAATTTGATGTCAAATGAGTTCACATTGGTATTATTGCTATAAGCATTATATTTTGTTTGTAAATAATTTTTTAATTTAATTTAATCTTTAGTACTTGACTAAGCAGTTTTGAAGCAGTTATTTTATTAGAATTAAAAGTTTATTTTGTTTGAACTTAATAAAATTGTATTATTACAATTATTTTTTGTTCTTTATATTACCATAAATATATGGTATCAAGTTTAGAATGGTATCCGTGGAGGCCTGAGCAAGTACCTACTTTTCAAAATGATGTACTTCATTTATTGACGTTATGGTTGCATCTTATTGCAGCGCAGGGCCCCAGAAACTGCTCAGATCTCTCTTTTTAGCCCAAAACCGTATCCAGCGCTTAGAGGGGCGCTCAGTTAAATTTTTTAGTTCGTTTATTTTTTTTTATTTTTCCTATTTGGAAAGGTTCGGAAGTTATGACGTTCCAAGCTATCAAAAATAATTCAAAACTGTGTCCGATCTAATCGACCGATCTTGGCCGAAACTGGACAATATTTATGAAAGATGATCCACCATAACTTCGATTGTTATCATGTTTTAGTCGATGCCAGACTACACTTGTACATTTCTGACGTGTTTATAAACATTTGAAACAATTTGAACAGTCGATTATATTGTTTTTTGTCACTTTATCGCGATCTTTCGTCAAATGGCATTCTATAAACAATCTATAAATACGTCGATTTGCGTAAATGGCTATTATGCAACGCATTTTGCAAATCGATCAGTTGTGTACAACTTTGGGGATATGAAAACAAAGGACTTGAAAATGAAAAACCGTAGAACGCAAATGGGGGGCAGATATTGTCGATGTATGCACTGTATAGAGATACGGTACGGTATCATAATCGCACTACAATAATTATTATTTGTTCTTGGGTGTATATTGTAATAACTGAAACAACAGAGAGTTTTGCGTTATCTAGCTGAACTGAGCAAATGTTTGCCAGCGATCTGCATGATCTGTAAGCAGAAAATTTTGTGTAGTGTTTGTACACTGGACAGATTATCGCCTGTATTTTGATGTATTATGCATTATTATTAATTTTTATAGACGGAATATGGGCTCCGGACCACACGGTTCACAAACACCGCAGTTCGAGTGGTTTCGTACGCATTTCCCAGAAATATCAATATATTATACGTACATATTTAAATCCCTGCTGCGCTATTTTGGCACCTTTCATAAACTAGAGCCACTCAAGCAACTCAAGCATTTAGTAAAAGTATCATTCACCTTTTTTAAAATATATCGTAATTTGCTATGCTATGGACCTTAAGATTGTTCAAAATTCATTAAATCGCGACATTTCTGGCCTAGTATTATAAATATGACTCTTTTATTTTTGAAGTTGGGATTTTCTCTGCGAAATTAAGGGGAGGTTTGCACTAGTCTGCGAAGAGATTCTTGGGGTATGCTTTCCCATTCCTCAATTAGGGCTTTTGTTAGTTCTTGTATGGTTAGTGGTGGATTAGGGCGCTTGCGACTACATCGGTCAAGCTGATCCCACACGTGTTCAATAGGATCCAGGTCAGGATTTAACGCCGGCAATTCCATAACATGAATTTCAAGGTCTTGTAAAAAGTTTCTGGAGATATGTGGTCCTCCAAGATGTTTTCGATGTAAAACATGGCATTTAGTCTACTAGGAACTACAACAAGATCAGTTCTGTTGTCTATACTGATTCCGGCCCAAACCATCACAGATCCACGACCAAATCTATCCACTTCCTGTATAGTAGCGGCTGCGTAGCGTTCAGCAGGTCGTCTATATACAGGTACTCGACCGTCGCACAGTGGGGTATTTGACCTGAAAACCTGGCCAAAATTATTTTTTCACCTCAAAGGGCTTTAGATGTGTTGTTTTATTTATGTATAACATTTTAACCTTCATACTAAGAATTTGAAGGTTATAACTTAATAAACACAATAAAACAGTACAAAATAGGAAAAAGCAAACTGTATTAAAAGTTGTTCTTCACTGCACTACACCTATTGTAAATTAATTACTGCTGCAACATTTGTCAACAATATTTTTTTGTGATTTTATTTCAATTATGTTTTACCGTGTCAAATTCATAAAATAATATATGGCATGTCCAGTTTAAATACGCAGCATATACGGATTTAAAATTGAACAATACATGTCGTTTTTGAGTTATATGAGATAACATGTTTGGGTCTGTTATGTTGTAAGAAAATCCTGAAAAAAGTTTTATTTTTAAAGACCAGTGGTAGAGGAAGAAAATGAAAGTTTACACCAGTCGATATTGTGTATTGAAACGGTACATATGCTATTCATGCTGTTTTCCTTTCAATGCATTCCTTTTAAGACGTGATAGTAGAGGCAATTAAGTACCTATTTTACCATTTTTGTCACTATAAAACCTATTATTTTTAGTATTATTTCAAAATTGTCTAATATTTATACTTATTGTTCCCATAAAAGCGGTCGTTTTTTAGTGGTATGACCCTAATACGCATGTTTTGAACCCGGATTCGCATTCCGCATAAACACATTTATCGAAAACGCCTAACCACTTTCTATTCACAAACTTACTATTGTCTCTCCTCAACAAGAATCCAATTTAAACCAGTGAACTAACTGTGTATGCGAGTAGGTGCTTTCGAAGTATTTTCTTGCCTTGAATATGAATCCGATTGGCTTCAAGCAACCAATTTCCAAGAAATGCATATACAAGTACAAAGTTTAAGGTTTTTTCGGATGATTTTTAAGAGTATAGGTCATCGGGGTTGTTTGCTATACATGATCCAAAACGGAAAAATATACGTACGTAACGGCATTTACAACATACAAGATGCATTGAACATAAAGTTGTCAATATCTCGATAACCGTAACCATTTGTATATAGCTAAATATGGTTAAATATGTTCTACATTACCTCTACTATCACGGTATCAAGAAATTGCACCAAATTATATATAAGCCGGTACATCAATTTTTGGATTTGCCTTTACAACGTATTAGAAATAAACTCACAAAAACCGCATCCGCACCGACCGCACCTACCCGCAGCAGATTTTCCAGTAGTTGTAATGTCAAATATGTATACTATAATTTGAACCACTTTCAAAAGCTTAACAAAGCTAAACACTAAACTAAAACACTTATGTTCCGCATAAAACTGTTTTTTTATAACAGCAAATGTTCTCGGCCCTGCAATAAACAAAATTGTGGGTAAATTTTAATAAAAATATTGTCGAATGAAAGTTCATACTTGGTTCTAAAGAATGTATAACAAAAAAGTCACATCTATCGTTAAAATACAAAATTGCAACCGTTTCTAAGAGCGTCAACTTATGTGCATCTATGTTCAGCCATAGTAAAATATAACTTTTGGCTGACAAGGACACGTGGCTCAGGGCTCAGGTGAAAAAATATTGTCGACTTTTAATACATCGGTCTTTTACCTATCCCAGAAACTGGTTTACTTTTTGGAATTTAACAATTTAGAAATTTGATTTATGGCCAGCTTTTTGGGTCTAATACCCCAATGTGCGTCGCAACGAGTTAAACGAAATCTGGACTCGTCTGTAAACAATAGAGGCGACCAGTGACGAAGTTGCCAATCTCTGTGATCCAGAGCAAACCTCATTCGCGCTATATTGTGATGCTGCGTAAGGCGTGGTGCGCGGACAGGTCTTCTTGGTTTCAAACTCGCTTCTTTTAATCTGTTTCTAACAGTTTCATCAGAAATTTCTATTCCATGTGCTCGTCTTAGGTCGTTTAAGAGGTCTCGTGCTGTGGCAGTACGCTGACGTAGAGAGGAAAGGACAAGAAATCGGTCTTGATTTTGAACTATTCTTATTTAAAGAAGAAGAACTATTCTTATTTAAAGTATGTTTTGTCTTAAAACAAACAAATTATGTTAATAATGTAATTTTCTTAACATTAAATGGTTGTCATTTCTCAGTTTGTACTTTATGAACATTTTCACTAAGCATAATGAGTAAATACTGTAAATACTGCTAAATTAAATACTTAATAATAAATATAAACTATTTCACACAAGACGGATAAGGTATATTGTGCAATAGGTACATGAAACCACTGAAAATCGAAGAACACTGACCACGAAACTATACCTTGTAAACAACTTCACCAAAGAATTCAAACGTTGCAGCCGTTTCCGTATAATACATAAAATTCAATTGAACTTTGTATTCACCGGCTGGTATATTAGGTGGAAAATCCCTGAAGTCGTAGTAGAAATTCCTAAATTGATAACATCCCTAAAAATATGGTTGGATAATTTAAATTGGATATTTGTAGTTTGTTTCAAAGTCGGTTGAAAATAGCTATCCTAGCTAGTTTACCTTTTTTATAGGACATTAAGTCATATTACCCTTCTGCAACATGTTCGCACTTCCAAATATATTCTTTTTTAATATATCACAAACAACTATATCCAACTGAGCTAACAGGAAACTGTTTGCATGGTTAAATAATTTATACATCTTCATATTTGCCTAAAAAATAGTAGATTTCGGTTTCGGTTTCTTGGTTGCATATTTTTTTAGATAACAATATAAAAGAATGAGTAGCAATCTGCAAAAAGAAAAAAAAAACATTAGTAAAACTTAAAATTGCTCACCTTAAAGTTTTCCTTGGTAAGGTCAATAAAAATACAAAAATCAACATTGATAACTGTTTGGGTCCGATTGTATTTATTGGTTACTGCAGCTCCGACTCCTATTTTTTTGTTTGTATAAATTGTTTTGACGAAGTTAAAGTTGACGCTGTAGTCGTCTTGATGAAACAAAAGAACTCCGGTGATCAGTGTCAAGAGTAAATATTGCGCGTGCATGTTGGTCAGATTGTGCTAAATAAATAGTGAAATTTATAAATTTATAAGAAATGTTGGAATGTGTATCGGCGGTTGGATCATCAGTGATTATACGTATTCCATGTTAGAGCAATGCCAAATTTTAATTATATGTTTTAAGGCCACTATGCTCCAGAGTACTAATTTAGGAGCACATTAATATAATTTCGGTTTACCGCAAATACAAAAACATTCCCGTCATCGCACTAACTGGTAACTGGATGAAAACCGTGGTTACTATTTTTATTTACAAAGCCTTCGTAGTTTTGTGGGGCCTTTGTTTTGGCCATGTTTTAATATTGTTGATTACTACATTGAACAAATCTCGAGGATTTGTTGTTTTGTTGACGACATTGTCACCACTCTTACGACTAGGAATTAAAGCTCCATCTTCGTCATCCTTTACGATATTTTCAAAACAACGACTTTCTTTAATCATAACAATCGTTGTCTTAAAAAATATATTTAGGTTGTTTTATATCATTGATATTTATAACACAATTCTAGCAAGTTTTATCCAAATTCTTTGTTTACTTTTGAAGGTGTGTTAACGCAAATTTGCGACTTTCGGTATTTTTAGAAAATCACCGTAATTTTCAATGTTTTTCCAAAGCACCTATTCTTATATTATTTATTGATGTCTTTAACACAATTCAAGCAAATCTTATCAAAATTCTTCGTTTATATTTGATGTTGTGACTTTCTCTACGATTTAATGCAAATTTGCGACTATCGGTACCTATTTAAAAAAATCGTCCTTCGTGTCTCACAGTATTTCCAAGGCTGCAACTGTTTATATTATTTATTGATGTCTTTGACAGAATTCTATAGAGTCTTATCAAAATCCTTCCTATATTTTTGACGTTGTGATTTTCTCTACGGTTTTAATGCAAATTTGCGATTAACGGTATTTTTAAAAAAATCACCCTATTTGTCAGGGTATTTCCAAGGCTGGAACTGTCTTTATATTATTCATTGATATCTATAACACAATTGTAGCAAGTTTTCCCAACATTCTTTGTTTATTTTTGAAGTTGTGATTTTCTCTACGATTTTAATAGCAGTTTGCTACTTCTGGATTTTTTATAGATCTCCTTTAATTTCTCAGGGTATTTCAAAGGCTGAAACTGTCTTTATATTATTTATTGATGTCTTTGACAGAATTCTTTTGAGTCTTATCAAAGTCGTTCCTATATTTTTGACGTTGTGATTTTCTCTACAGTTTTAAAGCAAATTTGCGACAAACGGTATTTTTAAAAATCACCCTTCATTTGTCAGGGTATTTCCAAGGCTGGAACTGTCTTTATATTATTCATTGATAACTATAACACAATTGTAGCAAGGTTGATCAAAATTCTTCGTTTATTTTTGATGCTGTGATTTTCTCCTACGATTTTAATACAAATTTGCTACTTTCTGTATTTTAAAAAGATCTCCTTTAATTTCTCAAGGTATTTCCAAGGTTGCGACTATCTTTATATTATTTATTTATGTCTATGACAGTATTATATTGAGTCTTATCAAAATCCTTCGTTTATTTTTGACGTTGTGAACTTCTCTACGATTTTAATGCAAATTTGCGACTAACGGTATTTTTAAAAAATCACCATTCACCACTGTCTTTATATTATTTGTTGATGTCTCTGACAGAATTCTATTGAGTCTTATCAAAATCCTTGGTTTATTTTTGACCTTGTGAACTTCTCTACGATTTTAATGCAAATTTGCGATAAACGGTATTTTTAAAAATCACCCTTCATTTGTCAGGGTATTTCCAAGGCTGGAACTGTCTTTATATTATTCATTGATAACTATAACACAATTGTAGCAAGGTTGATCAAAATTCTTCGTTTATTTTTGAAGTTTTGATTTTCTCTACGATTTTAACACAAATGTGCGATTCTCCGTATTTAAAAAAAATCTGATGTGGCCAGACACATGACTTTATCATACTATATATAAAATTAATAGTTTAGCTGCATGAGAATCTATTTGATTGAGATAAATGGTGTCTGCATTAAAATTAAACTAGTTATCCAGGATTTGACAGATATTTTGATAGTCAATAGTATCAATAGTAGGTATTGTCAAAGCATCAGCATTTGACACTACTGAATAATAGTTATTTATCTCACAAGTGCCGAAAGTACGGAATAGCGCGACGAGCGGTGATGCGGCGCGTCACGGATGGCGGAGCGTAGCCGTCGCATGTGAGCGAGTCGCGCTATGTTTTTTTCGGCAGGAGTGACATCAACGTTTTTTGTGTAGGTTTTTGACAAACACGCATTGAAAAAAAAACAAAAATGGTTATATTTCTGTACAGGAAATGTTAGTTTGATACCACTTCTACGAAACGTCAAGTTTAAAAAGCTAATTCAAATTCTGACAGATTTATATTCGTTCATGACACTGTAGATGTCACATCCGTACCAACATACTAAAATATAAGTACACTCATCGCTATACTTTATTTACAATTTTCTCAATTTATCGTTTTTACAATTAGATAAAACAACGGATTGATATTTCTTATCAACAAACAATAAAATTGGTGATCTTATTTTATTTGAATTTTGTACTTTGCCGCACTCTGATGAAATCAGCGGTTGCCGAGTGTGACAGCCATAGACATTTCTGTGGTGACAGCACGAAAAAATATTTGTCAAATCCAGGCTACTATGTACTTTCATATCAATGCAGATGCGACCGATCTCGATCAAATAGAATTTGCTCTTGAAGCTAAACTATTAATTTTACCAAAAAATGTTATAGACATAAATTATACCAAATTTCGTCTACTTTAATTTATTATTTATCTATTTTGACCAAATTACAAAAATGACGGTTCATTTGCAAAATAGTTGAAAAATGCTAAGAGTAAATAGCCAGTTCCTTTGGACCCTTTTGAACCAAAAGCTTTTCAGCTCTAAGTTTAATCATGAAACTTCTAAATATGAACTTTCGTCCCGATACCTTTAGTAGTTTCTCCGGAACCGTCGTCACAAAAATCGGGTACACACATACACACACACACACACAGACATTTTTTTTGACCTTGGTCAAAAATGTTCAGGGGACCCAAAAAGACCTATTTCCGCTAAAATCCCAATTTTTTTTTCGGCGCGATTACAATACTTTACCATACTGCGTATGATAAAGTAAAAAATCCTTCATTTCTCAGGATATTTCCAAGGCTGCAACTGTCTTTATATTATTTGTTGATGTGTATGGCAGAATTCTATTGAGTCATCAAAATCCTTGGTTTATTTTTGACGTTGCGATTTTCTCTACGATTTTAATGCAAATTTGCGACTAACGATATTTTAAAAAAGCATCCTTCATTTGTCAGGGTATTTCCAAGGCTGGAATTGTCTTTATATTATTCATTGATAACTATAACACAATTGTAGCAAGGTTGATGAAAATTCTTCGTTTATTTTTGAAGTTGTGATTTTCTCTACGATTTTAATACAAATTTGCTACTTTCTGTATTTTAAAAAGATCTCCTTTATTTTCTCAGGATATTCCCAAGGCTGCAACTATCTTTATATTATTTATTGATGTCATTGACAGAATTCTATTGTCTTATCAAAATCCTTGGTTTATTTTTGACGTGATTTTCTCTACGATTTGAATGCAAATTTGCGACTAACGATATTTTAAAAAAGCATCCTTCATTTGTCAGGGTATTTCCAAAGCTGGAATTGTCTTTATATTATTCATTGATAACTATAACACAATTGTACCAAGGTTGATGAAAATTCTTCGTTTATTTTTGAAGTTGTGATTTTCTCTACGATTTTAATACAAATTTGCTACTTTCTGTATTTTAAAAAGATCTCCTTTATTTTCTCAGGATATTTCCAAGGCTGCAACTATCTTTATATTATTTATTGATGTCATTGACAGAATTCTATTGTCTTATCAAAATCCTTGGTTTATTTTTGACGTTGTGATTTTCTCTACCATTTTAATACAAATTTGCGACTATCGGTATTTTAAAAAATCCTCCTTCATGTCTCAGAGTATTTCCAAGGCAGCAACTGTCGTTGTATTATGTGTTGATGTCTGACAGAATTCTATTGAGTCTTATCCAAATCCTTGGTTTATTTTTGACGTTGTGATTTTCTTTCTCTACGATTTTAATGCAAATTTGCTACTAACGGTATTTTAAAAAAATTACCATTCATTTGTCAGGGTATTTCCAAGGCTGGAACAGTCTTTATATTATTCATTGATAACTATAACACAATTGTAGCAAATTTGGTCAAAATTCTTCGTTTATTTTTTAAATTGTGATTTTCTCTACGATTTTAATACAAATTTGCTACTTTCTGTATTTTAAAAAGATCTCCTTTAATTTCTCAAGGTATTTCCAAGGCTGCGACTGTCTTTATTTTATTTATTGATGTCTTTGACAGAATTCTATTGAGTCTTATCAAAATCCTTGGTTGATTTTTGACGTTGTGATTTTCTCTACGATTTTAATGCAAATTTGCGACTAACGGTATTTTTAAAATATCACCCTTCATTTGTCAGGGTATTTCCAAGACTGCAACTGTCTTTATAGTATTCATTGGTATCTATAACACAATTATGGCAAGTTTTATCAAAATTTCATTATATTTATTATATATTATAATATTAATATATTATATTTCATTGTATTATCAGAATTCTATTAAGTGTTATCAACATCCTTCGTTTATTTTTGACGTTGTGAATTTCTCTACTATTTTAAAAGCAATTTTGTCACTTTCGATATTTTAAAAAAATCACGCTTCGTTTCTCAGGGTATTTCCAACGCTGCAACTGTCTTTATATTATTCATCGATATCTATAACACAATTCTAGCGAGTCTTATCAAAATCCTTCGAGTTTTTTTGAGGAACAAACCCATCCTTCATTTTCCAACGTAAGTCAAGGCTGTGACTGCCCTCGTATTGTCCATTGATGACTATTACACAATTCCGGCGGGTCTTATCAACATTATCTTTGGAATTTACGATGTTATTCGCATTTTACCTGAACTTTGCCGCATTCTCCAAACGGAGGTTCACGCATAGACTCGCATATTTGCCCACATGTCGCGCTTGGCGACACAGTTTATCAATTTGGTATCTCCAAGCGTGCCCAGTTCCATTCATCTTCCATCACGTGTGACATAATACGTTGAAATTCGTCGAAATTAAAAAATCCCTTACGTCACGTTTTCTATTGGTACAATAAAGATTGCAAGTGTGAACGGGCTATTTTAAGATCACGGTAAGCGACGAAGAAAGTTCTTAGAAATGTAACGGCAAATATGAGTAACGATTTGCAAGTGACTGACTGACTGTTAGGTGTCAAAGTCCACGGATCTGAAAATGGTGAAGTGCGTCCGACTCTAATTCATGTCAAATTGCGTAATTTGTACTAATTACGATGTTTCTGGTCGTAAAGACTTGATAAAATGTTGTGGCGCTGATAAAACTTGTACATAAAAGCTGCTATATAGGCACTGTATATGCTATAATCCGCTTGGAGTCCATAAAACCGGCGAAATAAAAGGGATAATTGGATTTTATTGTTATTGCTATCGTAATGCCAATTGTTTCTGCGGAAGAATTGCTTATTGAGTGTTGTATGCTATCTATATTTTGCAATGTGTATTATGCTGCACTTTGTGAAAAGGGCGGACATGTTTTTTTTTAGATATGAGGAACTACCAAATTAAAAATTTTAAATTGGGTACACATTTTTTAACAATAATTAGAGCAGAAATATTGCAAAAAATAGAAATTTTACTGATTATTGATTTTTCGGAAAATTTTGTTCTTTATAAAAGTTTGTGGATCTTCTGAATCTTTTTCATAAACAAAATAAAATGTTATAACTGTGTTTGGTATTCTTTTAACTTTTTCTCGTAGTATCTGTGTCTGATTCCTTTCGAAATAATTCTCTCATTGTCAAGCTACACTGATATCATCAATGACTAGACAGATTTTGATACTCAAAATGTACGATGGGCGCTGCGACAATCATTTTAAAATCCATGACCACCCTTGACCAAGGTAATTTTTGATATCACGGTAGTGTCAAATTTGAAATCACAGCACCTGTCTTCAAAATAAAATTGTTTTTGTTTCTTGATAATGTTTAATCGTAATATTTACGTAGTACTCTTTTATAATTTTAATTTTAATTATAATTTTTCATTATTTCATAAACTTTAAAATAACATTTTGCGTTTATACGTTTTTTTAAAGAATTTTGATCAGATGCTAGAAGAACGCGATTATAGGATTTTCAAATTTTGTTAATTAAGTTTTTTTGCCGTTTTAACATAATTCCGGTCAAAGTTTTAGAAAAGTTAATATTAACTAAAAAATCTGATGTGGCTAGGCACATGACTTTATTATACTAATTATACTAATTAATAGTAAATGACATTCTATTTGATCGAGATCGGTCGTATCTGCATTAAAATAAAACTAGTTAGCCAAGATTTGACAGATATTTTAAGACAAAAAAGTGTTCAAATTCCTAATTTTTGTTTTATTTTAGCAATCTCTACATGTTTCGTGTCCTACTGGGCACTTCTTCAAGCTCTATAGGAAATGAGATATAAATTACGCAATTGACAATCAAATCAACCTCCGAAAAACTCAATTGAAAAACTTACATTTTGTCAGGCGCGGCCCATGGAGAACATAAAACAACATACAAAGGTCACAAACAAACATGTATGATACTGCAGAACAGATTTTTTTTAAAGATATTTTTACTATTGACAGTAGGTATTGTCAAAACATCAGCGTTTGACACCAACTACTAACATTAGACTGAACCTATTTGTCAAATCTTGGCTAACTAAGATGCAGACATGACCGATCTCAATCAAAATCAAATTTACTCATGCAGCTAAACTATTAATTTTACCAAAAAATGTCAAAGACATAAATTATTACTACTTTAATTTATTATTTAACTATTTTGACGAAATTACAGAAATGGCAGCTCAGTTGCAAAATTGTTAAAAATGCTTAGATTAAAATCGAGTTCCTTTGGACCCTTTTGAACCAAAAGCTTTTCAGCTCTAAGTTTGGTCATGAAACTTCTAAATATGAAGTTTTGTGACCATAACTTTTGTAGTTTCTCCGGAATCGTCGCCACAAAAATCGGGTACAGACACACACACTAACACAAAAGTTATTTAAGAAAGTCGTTTGGAAATAAGCATTATATTCAAATTTGAAATAACAGCCATCTGTCTTTAAAATACCTTTCTTTCTGTTTCTTGATAATATTTACGTATTACTCGATTATTATTTTATTTTAATCATCGTTTCTCATTAATTAATGTTTATCAGCTTCATTTAAGAATTTTTATCGGATACTAGATTAACATGATTATAGAATATTTAATTTTTATGTGTGTTTTTCAGTTTTAAACATGCGCTCTCAATAATTTAGAGTATTTAATCTTCTTGCGTTTCCATTGTCATTATACGTTGTCTTTAAGAGTTTTACTAATCTTGCCGTCTTTGTAATGTTCATTAATTTGCTTTAAAACTCATGTTCATCGAGAACAATATAGAAAGGCGACAAAATTAATTGGAATTCGCTCAAGTTAACGAGAGAGAATTTTTTATTTTTTTTGGCAGAAAATGCGGAGAAAAATACTATAATCATGTTCGATAAAAAATCTTAACTAATTAGGAAACAATAGAAGGGTGGCAATATAGGGTGTTATTCATATTAATTTTGATGGAGGCCTGGCGCGACAAATAGAAGTCAAAAATCTTTCAGCAATTTAAATGAATTGCTCTTAGGTTTTTAATAAAAAACAATTTTGTCCATTGGTTCTTAAAAAAATTATCATGGCGACAAAACTAGTTGTAATTCATTGAATTACAGGGTCACGACCGTGGCACATTTGCATATTTTTCTCAATTTTCTTCATTTGATAAATTTATTAATATATATATATATATATATATATATATATATATATATATATATATATATATTGAAACACAACTTTATTTTAAAATTGTTTATTATTATTGGGCACTGTAGGCTTGGTCACATTTAACACAATTAAAACTTATAACTAAAAGTCACAAGGTACAACATATTAAAAAATCATTGAATCTTACGTTTCGACACTGTTTGTGTCTTGTTCACAGATAGACTATCTGTCTATCTGTCAGTCTATCTGTGAACAAGACACAAACAGTGTCGAAACGTAAGATTCAATGATTTTTTAATATGTTGTACCTTGTGACTTTTAGTTATAAGTTTTAATTGTGTTAAATGTGACCAAGCCTACAGTGCCCAATAATAATAAACAATTTTAAAATAAAGTTGTGTTTCAATATAATCTACAAGGCTAAAATAAAGTTACACAAAATATATATATATATATATATATATATATATATATATATATATATATATATATATATATATATATATATATATATATATATATATATATATATATATATAATGTTTAACATTTTCATTTGTTTAATATACTGTCTTATCGTGTCTAATCAAGGATTAGAGAACTATCGGAAATTGAAAAATCTGAAAGGAATTTTGACGCCATGTGCCTATAATCTCGTAATCCTGTTTTTCGCTCAATAATAAGCACTCGACATTGCGAAAAAGTCAAGATTCACCTGCACGGCGCCTACGAACCGTCATTGACGCAATTGCAAATACAAATTTAGCCATTGTAATGCCTTATCATCAACATACGTACCCGTATACATATAGATATAGCGTTTACGCGCATTAAAATAGTAGGTATTCGAAATTTGTTTGTCCTGTGACTAATAATATCGTTGATTATTAAATTTATCGGTATACTCTATACTAGGATTTCCAATTTTCTCAATATCCGCCCAACAGTTCGCAGTGTTTACTAAAGGGTGATAAAATTTCATAGAATGCATCCAAGTATATCCTGTGTTATATTTTATGTGGAGGGGGTAAACGTGGGCGCCTACTTTCATCCAACAACGCTCACAATGCGTCAGGTTTTAACATGATAACAGATACAAAAGTACGCCAACGATAGCGACTGTTTCACTTGCTAATCACCAACAAGGTAATCAATCATTCGAGTTACTACTCGATTACACCAAATGAGAAATTTGTGTTCGTATTTAGATAGGGTAGAGTGGGGTCAGTAGAAACAGGAGTCACCCGAAATATTGCAAGTATCTTGAAAACGAATAGAGATTTGTTCTTTACCAATCATCCAATTTTGACAATTTATACACCAATCTATAGCTTAACTAAACTCTAAATTTTTCGTAAAATTGTTTTTTTTTGTTGTTGCTTAAATGATGTCTTGAGATCTTAGAAATAAGGTACAATACGTTTTATATTGGAAGAAAATGTTTAAATGCTTATTTGATGAACATACGGCCAAGTGTAGTTAGTGTAAAATTCACAACTACGACTGACGCGAACCAATAGCGATTGAGATGTCAGCCTTATTTGACACTTGACGTCAATATCATAAATCTTGGAAACCCAAAAGTTACTAAAAGTTTGTGATCTAGTGTTTTCATAATGACACCGAAAGCGGTTTCGTTATGACTTTATAACGAACGCTAAGTATAAAAAAAACATTTACAATTTTCAAATAGTAATAAATGTGAATAAAATAAATAAAGAATTTAGAACATAATACAATTAAAATAAAAATGGGTATAGCTCTGCTACACATGCCACTTAAAAAGTTCTGAAAATATGTAAACATTTTGAAATATATTTCCTAAAATAAAGATAATAAATATGATGTTTTGATAATATATATTTGTGCCCTCATCTACATATCATCCACATGTTATGTGCAGATTTATTAAGCCTTAGATTAGTATAAAGTTGTATCAATATGAGCTTATCAAAACTACTTGAGTAGGTGGTACGTAACTGCTAATATAAATAATCCAGCCAAATTACCTAAATATTTGACAAACTAAGAAGGTTGTGAAAGTTTTATTATATTTAAATTTATATTACCGCGAACATGTCAGATGCTTGGAGGAACTATCACTATATACCACATAGGTGGCGGCATTTATAACCACCAGGTGATAGTTTACGAACAAAATTTTGTGGGGCCAGAAAATCAAAACATACACACACACACACACAATGTGGAATTATGTGAATACGGGCAAAAAGAAAACTTCGGAAGCAATTCGGTACATCGAGAGTGCTTTTTCCCTCAAACATTCAAGAGTTGGTTTGTAGAAATAAATTCCAAAATTCCCGTTATGTTCTAAATTTATACAGAAATATATCTTTTTTCTGTTCTGTATCAGACTAATGATTTTCGCCCCAAATAAACTTCATTCGAGTATTCATTTTTTCAATTCGGTAAAGAGTTAGAGCTGATAAAAATATCAATAAAACCGTATTTTAAACGGCTACAAGTTCTTAAGGAATTGAGAAAACCAATAAGTCAATGTGAACAACCTTTTTACTCGGAATGACCTTTAGTTTTTGGAAGAAAATCTGTAAAAAGTTTCATGTGGATTTTATTTTGTTACTTAAATTTATTTACTTTTTATTGTTGTAATGGGTATTGATTATGTTATTTTTTCGTTTTCGCATTGTTTGTTATGTATTTTATCTTTTATTTTTCTTTCGTTGTTAACATTTCAAACGGCTGTAACTTCTTAAGGAATAGAAAAAACATATAAGACCATATAAAACATTATACTCAGAACGACATTTGATTTCTAAAAATGAATTCTGCTGAAAAAAGGTAGACTAATAAATAAATAAATAATAAACTTGAGTGCCCAGAATTGCTAGGGAAGATTGGCTTCTATGTGCCTCAAAGAGGTCTTAGGAATAATAAGATGTTTATTGAATCGTTTCATCCAGTCTCTCTACCACACCTGCAAAAACAGTAATGTCGGTTGAAGATTATTACAACGTTGAAGTGGATGACGTTTAATTATCATCTTTTGAACTTTATTGCTGTGTTTTGTGCTAATTCCCCAGTTGTATTGTGTAAAATCTGCAAATCAAATGCCAAATTGGCCGAAAGTGGCAGCCGTGGCTTAGGATTTCAAATCGTGGTTTCTTGTGAGAATTTTGAACCAACTTTCATTCCGAGTTACCCATTTGTTCAAAAAGGATATGAAATGAATAGCGGAAGTTACCTTGCCATGCGCATAAGAATAGGTGTAGATGGAATTGAAATTTTGCGCATTCAGGGACCTTCCTCGTCGGATTTTTCACTCATTTTACGATAAAGGTGTTCGCACCATTATTGACGCAACAAAATCAGTTTGTCAACAAAGTATGCAGAAAGCAGCAGAAGAAGAAAGGGCTACAAGAATGGGTTACCTCTCTCGGACGATGGATCATGGAGAAAACATAGCTTTTCTTCTCTGTATAATTGGTGGCGGTTATCAGCTGGAGAAATGTTGTTGATATTCTCATAAAATCTAAATACTGCAACGCCTGCAAATTTTGGAATAAGAAAAGGACATAAGAAAAGGATAGATCACGTGCAAAAACTAAAAAAAAAAAAAAAAAAAAAAAAATGGCACTCGTCCCCGCCATTTGACAAAAAAGTTAGGCCAGTTAACCAAGGAGCCTCGAAATGAGCTTTGAAATTATGATGGACTAGCCATTCGTCGTAATCATGATTCAATTTATAAAATGAAGAAAATAGATCTGGGCGATACTGCTCAATACATTCTGACCGATGAAATGCCGCAGCACGAGAATTGTCCACCTGGTGATTCATTTTAATTTTCACTTTCAAGTAGCAAAGTAACTGTGGATACTGCAGCAAGTATACTCCACTGGGTGTTTCAAACTTTGACAACCAAAACATCATTTTGGTTCTACGGTATAACAAGCTTTAAGACTTAATTTCTAAAAATCTCAAATGCATGTAGTAATCTTAATGAATTTTATTACACAGTGGTGCTAAAATTATCAAAATCGATCAGAGATTGCAAAAGATATTGTGTCTCAGTTCTAGATCACCATAACATCTTGTTATTTTGGCAAACCATGAAACAATTTTGACTAAAACTGAAATTTTTTTATGTCTTTTGTGAAATCTTCGCGGCCGATGTTCTATAGAGGATGTATGCCTCAGTGTAGCTTTGAGCTAGGTCTGTCATCTATTATAAAAATGTCATCTATTATAAAAAAAATAATCCTGACCTTGGTCAAGATAAGAAACGAAATAGAAAGGTGTGTTGTGTTGCTAGGTGATAATTGAGACAGACTGTTGCGAGTGTATTACACCACGTTGGATACGTTGATTCGATGACAGGAATCAATTTCTATTTTTGGAAATACCCATAAACTTCACACACACATAGATATATTTGTGATTTACAATAAGACTTCCTAAGAAGTTTGTCACCCACAAAAAAATAGGTTGTAGATATTTAGTTTTAACTCTGATAAATAAATCATTTTAAATATGTTGTAATGTGTCAATGTGTTTTTTTATATAATTTATATACAGTGTGTTAATTTCAAAACTATCCACCCTTAATAACTCTTGACCTGATGCGATTACTGCTTTGAGTGGAAACACGTCGATTTAGATATCGAGGGGGAAGTTCAAAAATGGTACCTAGAGAATTTTAGGTTTCATTCCTTCACCCCCAAGCCACCCACTTTGAAATTTCAAATGGCATCCCCGAACCAATCGATCGATTTCATTTTTACTTTATCATACGCAGTATAATAAAGTATTGTAATCGTGCCAAAAGAAAAACGATTTTTGTGGCGACGATTCCGGAGAAACTACTAGAGGTATCGGGACGAAAGTTCATATTTAGTAGTTTCATGACCTAACTTAGAGCTGAAAAGCTTTTGGTTCAAAAGGGTCCGAAGGAACTGGTAGTTTATTCTAAGCCTTTTTCAAGGATTTTGCAAATGAGCCGCCATTTTTGTAATTTCGTAAAAATAGTTAAATAATACATTAAAGTAGAGGAAATTTTGAATAATTTATGCCTATAACATTTTTTGGTAAAATTAATAGTTTAGCTGCAAGAGCAAATTTTATTTGAACGAGATCGGTCGCATCTGCATTGATATGAAACTACATAGTAGCCAGAATTTTGACAAATATTTTTTGTGCTGTCACATTCCAAAACAGCTGATTTCATCAGAGGTTGGAGAACCGCTATGGAACGTTGCCACTCTAGTGCGGCAAAGTACAAATTTCAAATAAAATAAGATCACCAATTTGATTGTTTGTTGATAAGAAATATCAGCCCGTCTTTATATCTAATTCTAAAAACGATAAATTGAGAAAATTGTAAATAAAGTATAGCGATGACTGTAGTTTTATTTTAGTATGTTGGTACGAATGTCACATCTACAGTGGTATGAACAAATATAAATCTGTCAGAATTTGAATTAGCTTTCTAAACTTGACGTTTCGTCAAAGTTGTACCAAACTAACATTTCCTATACAGAAATATAACCACTTTTTATTTATTTTTTTAAATACATATTTCTCAAAAAGCAACACAATAAACGTTTATGTCACTCCTGCCGAAAACTAGATAGCGCGACTTGCTCACATGCGACGGCGACGCTCCGCCTTCGGTGACGCGCCGCATCACCGCTCGTCGCGCTATTCCGTACTTTCGGCACTTCTGACATAAATAACTATTATTCTAATGACGTAGTGTAGGTAGTGTCAAATGCTGATGCTTTGACAATACCTACGATTTATCTCAATAAAATAGATACTCATGCAACTAAACTATTAATTTTATATATTGTATGATAAAGTCATGTGCCTGGCCACATCAGATTTTTTTATCATGGTTGAGTAGAGAATGTTATGCCCTGTCAAATGATATATCACAAGGTAGGGGTATATATAACCAATGCTCTAGGCCAGGGGTTCTCAACCTTTTGGGTTCCGTGTACCACATAAAAAATATTCAAATTTCTCCGTACCACCAACCTTTCTAATACAAATGCGTATTAATACGTACATAAATGAAAAAAGTTTATATCATATATTAAATATACTTGCCTACAAATTATTGTGTACCAAAATAATAACTTTTTAGCGCTAGTTTACTTGGGAAAAAATAAAAAGTTCTAAAAAGACTAGAATAGTCTAACAATAAATAATTATATACCAAAACTTCATTTGGTATACAAAAGCAAAGTAAAAACATCACTTACATTGAAATAATATAAATTAATTTAAATACATATTGATGCGACTGGGATTGTTTTGCTAAACCCATTTTTTATCTAATAAAATCTATTAAATTCTAGTATCTTAATCTGCAATTTCCTTGAAATAATTCTTCCTCTGGATCTAAACATTGGCGTGTCTTAATCTTAAAATTTTCAGTCTGAGAAAGTTTCTACCAATTGTGGTTTCTCTTTGAAGTTATCTGGTATACTCATAGTTTTTTGGAGTTCTGATCCAATTTTCATTGTCATAGTTTTCTGGAAAATAACTGTTAAACTTGGTTATTATGATAATCATTTTTTCAAGAAAGGTTTCTAATGCTGACAATAAACTACATTTAATTTTATTAACTTCTTTTCATTGTTGCGTTAATTTTACAATAATAAAATAATAATATAAACAATTACAATAAACGACAATTTCTCCCTGCAAAACTAAATTTGTATTTCTCAACTTTACAAAAATATCAGCTAAATATGCTAACCGTAGTATCCACAATTCATCAAAAACACAATATCTGAAGTCGAAATTAGCTTCTGCAAGGAAAACTTGAACTTCTGATTTAAGTACGAAGAGACAATGTTATCTTGTTACTGCTTGATCCAAAACTGTTTTTAGTCTGTCTGGTATAGATTTTGCTACTAGAAAATCCCGATGGACTTTGTCGTGAGTGAGTTGAGCTACTGTTTTAATTTTTTTATGAGGGTCGCGATTCTTTTCTGTTAAACCCTGAGCTCCATCAGTGCAGACACCAATAAATTTCTTCCATGGAATTAATTGTTAAACATACAATTATTCAAATTTATCACCAGACCTTCTTTCGGGCAGAGGTTCCTAAAGTAAATATTCCTCTGCAATTTCCTCTTCAACCTCAAAACAGTTAAAGACTAAAGATTGATCAAAATAACTTATGTCGGTACTTTCATCTAACTGTAGCGTAAAATATTTACTTTGTTTTGCCTTTTTAACTACACTCTCTTTTACACAATCTGCCATTTTAGAAATACGTTTGTATACGGCACCATTTAATAATGGAATATTATTTAATTTTGCCGTTATAATTTTGGGTCAAACATTAACATAAAAATAAATATGATTTTATCCATAAAGTTTGCTACCTTTCGTGTACCACCTGGAGGTCCTTCGCGTATCACCAGTGGTACGCGTACCACCGGTTGAGAACCCCTGCTCTAGGCCAACCCAACATTTCACGATTATGGGTTTTTATTTTTGGGGACGATTGAGACAATTTGTTTACAGTGAAATACCACAAGACCATGCAGAACTATTAAAACTAAAAATAATGAATTCGGTAAATTCTTATAAAGAAGGTCCTATATAAGTTTCTTTTATATCTGTTTTATGGGTATTTATTTTCGCACTCATAAAATACTTATATTTCCCATATTATTTGACCTTAGCTTAGTAAATGAACAAACAAATTCTTTAACCATGTACCGAATAATTTTGAATCATTCTTCTTTATGACCAATAAACAATTATTGCTCTTAACATTGTTTGTTCAATAACCAAGGCAATCACAAGGTGTTCTTGTAGTTATTCTAAAGGAAAATAAAATGCACTTCAGCATCATTTAGCAACTATTTTTACCGGGAAAAGCAGTTTGTTATACGTCTAGACTCTAGACTAACTACTTGAATTTTGTTCCTTGAAATCGTGAAAGTCATCACTGATGTGATTTACTATAATATTGGACGAAGTTGTGCATTCATACGTTATATTAGAGATAAGGACTACTACTAAATTTGAACACGTATAACATGTAAATATGTACTAAAATGCAATAATTATTGTTTATTGACTTTGGTGAATAGCGTGAGTCATAATACTGCAGTAGAATGACCTACAACATCGTTAATTGTATTATTTGATTATATCGTAAGTTACATGTGTTGTTTAAAAATAAAAAATAGGATATTAAACTTTTTATTATACCAGATATAGATACGTTATTAATTCCGTTAATTGATATCTGAACGAGATATTTTAGATATATTTTTGAACGGGGGTTCCTGGTTTTAGATAAAATATGTACATCACATGCAGGTGATAAAATTAGGCTTAGAAATAAGATTTTTTCTTATTTAAATTTACATTTAAATAAGATTATTATTAATTATTTATTGGAAATCTCCGATACATCTCATTAAATATATGAAACCTAGATAATATAATTTAGATACAACATATAAATACTAAAATTACACTAATGGAATTTTGAAAAGTAATAAAGAAAGGCAAAGATAAAATATTAAGCAGCAAATTTAGGTATGATAAACTTCTTTATGATAAACTCTTCTCAAAATATTCGCGCTTCCCAAAACAGCAATTTCTTGAATTTCCCAGGGCGAAATTTTGCACGGCAACTCCTTCACATGTTTACTATAATTTAGAATAAATGCTCCCAATGAAGCTACAATCACCGGAACAATGTTCACTTTCATTCCCCACATACGCCCAAAAGTCTATTGAGAGATCCTTATATTTAAGTTGTTTTTCAAGCTCCTTCCTTACAACATTCGCATCAGCAGGTACCGAGATTTCTATGAACGTGCACACCTTCCTCTGGAAATCCTTTACCGCGATATCTGGTTTATTAGCATCAAGCATTCTATCAGTGACAACAGGCATGTTCCATAATATGGTAATATGATCGTTACTCACAACAGGAGATGGAATGTGGTCATACCACCAAGACACATCCATTGCTAAACCTAGTTGGGAATATAAATTGTAATGTATATATGTTCCCACCATATCATGCCTAGTAATGTAATGCGACTCAGCTAAGACTGGACAAGCCGTCAGTAAGTGGTAGACATGTTCCGGAGCCTGATGACACAGTCTACAACTCCCATCATGAGCAACAAACATAATTTTCTGTTCATGATTTCTGGTACGTATTGCCTGATCTTGCGCCGCTATGATAGAGGATTCCGTTTCAGCCTTAATGGTCCCATGACAAAGCCAAGATAACGATCCAGACTTTGAAATACCATCACCCTCCACAATTCTTAAAAATTGACTATGCATTGGCTTACTAACATAATCCTCTCTCATTTTCCGATTCATTCTTAGCTTAATATCTCGCTTTAAACTCTCCACTGAAATTTTATTTTCATAACTATCGAGTTCCGCCACCTGAAATTTTTCTAAAATTTTATATTATTATTATTATTATTATTATTGTCATGTATTTTTTATTTCAAAAATAGATAAATTTGTTGTTTTCTCTATTTTAGCACTGCAAAAGGGTGCTTCATTAAAAAAAAAAAAAACAAGAAGACTTGACAGAAGAGATATTAAGCATTATTAACATAAAATTTGGGTCTAAAAACCCGTTTTTTTAAACCTTCTCCCAAACCTACACCTTTCAATATTCTTTAGTTGTTTGGTTTGTTACGTTTAATACTTTCGGAGATAGTAATGCAATCATGTGTCAAAGTTTGGAAAAATTAATATTAACAAAAAAACTTTGTAAACTTTTGAGTGTATATATTATGACGTAATATGATATCAGAACATTTCACAGATTTTCAATTACATAATTTGTCAAAAATACAATAATTAAAACTTAAAGATTACCCTGCTTACAACTTTTTTCGTGAACCAAAATCGGTTGTAACTTTTTGTCCTTGACAACATTTTGAAGAAAGCAAATTATTTTTATTATGTATTTAGCATGTTTTCCTTATCTTCTTCTCGCTATATTATTACAAGCTCACACCATCTAAATATTATGAAACACACCTCCAAAATCTTGAAACTTCATTCAGCTGAAATTATCAGCAACTTTGCATTTTAAGCAGAGAAATTAGACTTTGACCAACACACATTTTTTACTTCCGAAAAGCTATCAACATTTCTGCTGATACCAACATTTTTCTCCGGTTTGTCCAAAACTAAGCTTTACACAAATTTCACATAATCATCATCTCAATATCCTAGACAAAACAACACAAAAAAATCATTTGAAACGAACCCAAACACGCCACATCTAACCCTAATACTTCCGGAGATATCCCAAAAACAACCCTGTCATGGCCAACTAGACCAAAACCTTCAAAGTCGAATAACTCGCGAAATAATCGACGTATTCCATCGGGATCGTTTATTACGTGCTGTATATTATTAATTCTTTCGATTACGACAAAAAAAAAAAACGAGACAAAAATCGCAATTCATTTTTATTTGTATTGACGTGCGTAGATTTCGCAATATTTCGTAAATTATGAATGGGAAGCCGGATTCTTTGAGAGGACGAAGATTTGATTGGCGGCAAATTATCTATTGTAAGTTTGCGTGTGGTGCGAATTATTGTAGTGCTTGAAGATATACAGGTGTCCGCGCATGCAAGTTTCGAGGCTATATAAGAAGGCAAGTGTCGCACCAGATAACATTCGAAGTGTTGTATTGTCAGCGAGTGGTACGCTCTCTAGAATTCAGTCAAAATTATCGTTTTTGAGTGATATAGTGGGTCAGTGTTAGCTACGAGTAAAAACGTACTAAAAACAAACAAAATGAAGAGGATTATTCTCAATGCGCTCGCTATTATTTTCATTTACTTCGTTTTGTTACAAACAACGGAAGCCAGACCTAACTCAAGGTACGTAAAATATGTTTATTTATTTAATTACTAATTTACACCACAAAGTTATCAATAAAATTCGAAGAACGCCACTCCAAACATTTACAAACGAATCCTAGAAATTTAGTTACTAATAAAGAAACATTTCGAAAATTGTTCCATTCATTAGCTTCCATTCAAAACATAATAATACCATACAAGATACGCATTTAATAGCTTAATAATTGTGAAACAAGCGCGATAACCGGGCAAAACGCAAAAGATTTTTTTTAATCGTTATTTCGATAGTAATATCGTTATTATTATTTATACGTAAATACAAGACGTGATGGTACACATTTGTAACATTACGGTCATATTTCATCACTCAAGCCGTATATATCTCGAATAGTGACCTTTGCATATCTTCCCGATTTCAACTTTTTTCCATTTGGGCAAAAAATACGCTGATAATTCAGTTTCATTGATACAGCGTTGTGTTGTAAACATTGATCAGAAAACGTGCGAAATCGCGTGATTTCGACTGTGAACTATATTAAGATAACTTCGTTGGAAGTTGGGTCTTTGTTTGATTATAAGTTGTTTTGTTTGCGGTAGTTGGATAGGTTATTAAAAATGGTTTAAAATGAGCCCCAACAAGCCATATCTAGCTTTAATATTAACGGAGATATTTGATTTTTAAAAAAAGTCATGGGTGTCTAGATTCAAACTTTATAATTTAATATCTCGAGGTCTAATAGTGTTATCTATAGGAAATCTTAAATTTTAAGGTATAGTTTTTATTAGTTTTTAGTTATTTACCTAAGGATACTAAAAATTTTGTTCTTATATTTACAATTTTTCCTTTCTTTGTTTAAATTAATATAACTTTGTTTTATTTTAATCTGCTTTTATAGAGGATTTAAAATGTTCTGAAATGAGCCCCAACAAGCCAGATGTAGCTTTAATATTTCCAAAGATATTTACACTTTCCGAAATATTTTTTTTACCAATAAAACAAAAATATGATCTTGTTAATTAGCCTAAAAATTGCTTAGGAACGAGCCCAAACTCGACATATCTAACTCTAGTAGTTTCGAAGTTAGACCAGAAAATTCCTATCCATGGCCAACTAGACCGAGAACTTACAAACTGAATATCTCCGAAACTAACCAAGATTTTTCGATGAATCTTTTTTTAATGGGTTCCTAATTTAATTCTGCTTATTATTTTTGGAATTTCATCAAAACTCAATTAATTCCTATCCATTATTTTTTCACCAAAAGAAAAGCAAAAATATTATCTTGTTAATTATCACAAAAATTCCTTTGGATCGAGCCCAAACTCGACATATCTACCTTTAGTACTTTCAGAGATAGACAAAAAAATCCTATCCATGGCCAACTAGACCGAACAATTAAAAATTGAATATCTCTGAAACTAACAAAGATTTTTCGATGAATCTTTTTTTAATGCTTTCCTAATTTATTTCTTCTTGCTATTTTAGGGTAAAACGAGTATCAGACCAGAGGTTGGCGGAGATAAACACGCAGATTGGTTTGTCGAAGATGAGAGGTCAACTGGTCACTATCCCCATAGCTCACGGAGAATACGACCCAAAGATAATGTAAGTATTCTTTGTTAGATGTTTTTTTTTTATGTTTGCTTTGTTTCTTGTTTTTCTATTTGTTTTTGTTTATGTTTTTGCAGTCAGTGGTTCGTTGCGTCCACGGAGTCTACTCAAGAAAACGATTAACTAAGCTTATAGTATAAATGTTTTAGTTTTTAGTTGTTAATTTATTTATTTGTTCTGTCAAATAGATTTTATTTTATATGTAAAATTTACATAACCTTCTACTTAACTACGATCCTATTCTATAGATCTGCTTTATTTATTTTAAGTATTATTTATAATTATTTTCTACGTTTTGTACCTGTCTTTGTTTCGTTATCTTTTCGAATAAACTTTTTTTGTTAAAATGCACGTGTTTTTCTTGTGATTTTAGGGGTCGGAAACGTCGGTCTCAAGCTAATCTACTAGAGCTGCTTTTAAGTAAAAATGAGGAGGACAATTTTCAAGAGCAAAGTCGTCAGGAACCGCTCGTTAACTATGATGATATTTATAAACGATAAATATATAAATTTGCTGAAAAAAGCTCCTTCAGCTTATGTACTTAATTGTAAAGTGAACAAAACTAAACAAAATCGGCAGTATTATAAAAGCAAGATTGATTTATTGTTGTAAAAGTCTTCGTATGAAAAGTATACGTATTTATATATTTAATGTAATTTATTATTTATTTTATTTATTTATTTAAATGTTCTATTCAGCCTAGCGAATCTCCTGTATGCGTACAAAAGACATAATAAATATAAAAAAGCATAAATAAATTTAATATAGTTTTATTGTATGTATATATTTTGTTTTTGTTTCATAACATAAATTATTGTGTTCGTTGCATAAAATCCTTATTTATTTTTTTACCATAAAATAAACAATAATAATTCGTTTCCTAAGTAATTAATTAGCAATTTCTCTTTCAATCAAATAAAAATCAAACGTGCGTTCCCCGGAACACATTGACAGTCGGGGTGCCAACCTAAAGCAACTAAAAGACACGCCTTTATTTCTGAGGTTATTCATCTCACAAAAAACGACGACTTCAACGAAAAATCTCGCCCAAAATATTATCCGAAAACCAATAAAAGCGACAAAAATCGAAAAACGTATTTATAAACTTCGCCGTTTAGCGAAAATTTTAGGTTATTGATTACCTGCAACACGCAGAATCTGCCATTTACGCATACGCGAGCGAGACAGCAGCTGGTAGGTTGGTAGCGCGCTAGAAAGGGATAGAACAGTGACAGTTCACGATTTGCGCCCGTAAACAAAGATAACGATATACGATTGCCGATTTGAGCGACGGAGACGGCCGCGACACTTGAAATACCAATATGGCGTGTACCCCTATGATATTTTGGTACAAATTTTGCAGTTAAACCCCGTGAAAAATCGCGTTATACAACGGAAATAAAATGGAACGCGGGCGCGGACAAAAAGTTCGCGTAAATAAATAAATACATGTGCGGAGTTTGGGTCTTTAGCTGCGATTTTACCGATCACAGCCGTCCTTGATTGTTCTGTATGTTTTATTGGAGCAGTGCTGGTGTTTTATTATTATTATTATTATGAGTGAGCCCAATTATGAATACAGGAGACACATATTATGATTTCAATGCTGAGGAAAACGCAGCAAAATGGAAAGGAGTTCTTGTGGTATCGTTAAAAAAGGTATCCAACAACAAACCCCTTTTGCAAAACCGAAAAATTAAACATACGCTAAACTTAGGTTTTAGAGCAAGTCCACCCGTCTCTGAGTGTGAACGACGATGCCTTGGAGTACATCGAAAGCCTCTGCTTGCGTCTACTTGCCATGCTCTGTTCTAAGCCAAGTCCTCACTCAGTTCAAGTACGTTCCGTTATTGTTCGGAAAACCAAACCTAACCTTTATCTTTTAGGATGTGGAAAATAAAGTGCAGCAGACATTCCCAACACCGATCGACAAGTGGGCCCTCAAAGATGCACAGGAGGCACTCAAACGCGGCAAGAAGAATTCCGTACTGCCTGTAGACAAGATCCACAACCTCCTGCAGAAAGTACGTAACAATCCCTTCGAAATGAGCCCCAACATGATATACTTTCGACCGATACTTTAAGAGATATTGTCGGTTCTACCCCGCGTCATGGCTCACTAGATTGGATGGTTATAATTTGATATCTCGGAAACTAATCGATAATTTTTGAGAAAAGTTAATGTTTTGATGAAGTAATTTAGTAATATTTGGATTTTTTAGGTTGTTAGATTGTAACACAAAGATTCCATGATAGAATTATTTCTAGAGATATCGTACTGTTTGTTGGGAAGATTACGTAAAATGCTTTAATTTGAGCCCCAACACGACCTACCTACCTTGATTACTTTCCGAGATATCCCGTTTCATTCCTAAGCATGGCTATCTAGATTGGACTTTTAAAATTCAATATCTTCTAAAGTAATAAAGATTTTTATACAAAATCTTCAGTTTTGTTGAAGTAATTTAATTCTTTATAGATTCCTTTAAATTAATTTGCGTTACTCAAAATTTCAATATTTCATGGCTACCTAGATTAGCTTTTTAGTATTCAATATCTTGGAAACTAATCGAGATTTATTGATAAAACTTGACATTTTGATGAAGTAATTTAATTATTTTTTGAATTCTTTAGTTGTTAGCTTGTAGCAGAATGGATTCCATACTAGAATTATTTGTAAAGATATCATATTAATTTTATTGGGAAGATTACGTAAAATGCTTTAATTTGAGCCCCAACACGACCTATCTACGTTAATTACTTTGCGAGATATCTCGTTTCATTCCTAAGCATGGCTATCTAGATTGGATATTTAAAGTTCGATATCTCTTAAACTAATGGAGATTTTTATATAATATCTTCAGTTTTGTTGAAGTAATTTAATTCTTTATAGATTTTTAAAATAAATTTTTCTCATTCATAATTCTAATGTCTCATGGCTACCTAGATTAACCTTTTAAAAATGGTATCTCTAAACTGTGAGATTCTAGAAACTGAGATATTAGCGTAGCAAATATCTGGTTTACATGAAGTAATTGAATATGATTCTTTAAATTATTTCTATATAAAAACAAAATTTCAGGTTAAAATTAGTTCTCCACTTATTTTTTGTTGTAAAGAATACATAAATTGCTTTAATTTGAGCCCGAACACGACCTACCTTTGTTGCTTACTTTCCAAGTTGTTCCATTTTAATCAAAACCATGGCTATCTAGATTGATACCTTTACAGTTGAATATCTCTGTAATGGAGGAAGATACCAGTATCGAACTATATATTTTTATAAAGCATTTTTAAATCTCTATCAATTTTTCTAGGAATTGCTGTTGTATAAAGTGGATCCTGGCGTTTCGTTGTTTCTGGTCGCTGTGTTGGAGTATATATCGGCAGATATACTGAAGCTAGCTGCAAACTACGTCACACACATCAAGCATGGACAGATCACGTACCAGGATGTGCAGATATCTATGAACGCGGATAAGGTAGTTTTTAATAGTTTATAAGTTTTACGGTTATAACGCTTAAAGTATTAGATGTGATTAGCAGTTATTTTGGATTTTGATGATTTAAATTTGATTTTTTATATAGCTGAAAATCATTGCTTTCTGTATTATTTTGAGAAGGGATCACTCAAAAAGTTAAGCCATGATTTGTCAGATTGTTATTAAGCCCTCAGAGGGTTAAAATGTTTCAAATTGGTATTTTTAGTTTTAAAAAGAAGATATAGTTTATAACAAAGTGCTTACGCATTGTTTTTATTATTGACTGCATAATTTTATGCTTCCACGCGTGCGTATAAGTCCACAGTAATGGTAGGTAGAAAGTTTTATTTTTAATACATATTTTGAAGATCATTAGACACTACCAAATTTGGCATGCATTTTAAAAATTTTACTTCCTACCATTTCAAATTTTTTTTAACCCTATTTTATTTTGCAATATTATTTAGAGCGCGTGCGCTGTGCATGCCAGCAAATTTCCTTTGCAAATTTTGATTCTTTAGCCTAGCAGTTATAATTATTTTTTACTCTACTCTGTCTAAACTTGAATTTTTAGTTGTGACAAGTAACCAATTGACGGAATTACTTGACACCATTCTTGAAATTTTTTCAACAAACAGCATTAAAAATGCCTTAAATGAAATTATTTTAAAAAACTCTATTTCTCATCTAAAAGGGCTTTAAAAGTCCTTTCATTTAAGCCCAAACACGACCCATCCATCTTCAAAATTAAACTCGTACTTCACAAATTGACTTCACCATGGCTATCTAGATGAAAACTTTAAATCCGTATATCTTCTAAACCATCAAAGATAACCATGATGAACCTTATATATCCACAAAGCATTTTTAATTCCCTATAAGTTCTATATGTTTTCATTACGTAATAAAAATAAATTAAGGACTGTTTGTTTTATAATGGTTTCTTATAGGCTTTAATGGACATGTTCTATCAAGACGAAGGTGGAGGAATCAATAACCTCTGTGATACAAACGTAGTCCCGCACGTGCCCCGCTGTAGTCGAACTTACGAGGAGGTGGTCCGCGAACTCATGACCACCGAGAGGCAGTATTTGCGGGACTTGCACATGATCATAAAAGTGTTTAGGTAAAAATTCCCTGCAATTTGAGCACAAACACGGCATACTAATCTTTAACGGTTACCGAGATATTCAAGAAAAACGCATTTTTTACCGCTAGCAAGGCCAACTAGATTGAACATTTAAAATTGAATATCTCAAAAACTAATAGAGATAGCTATGGCAAACCTTATATTTTTGGAAGGGTTTTTTGATTGTTATTACTATTTTCAGGGAGGAAATAATCAAACTAAACGCTGATAAAGAAGAAATTGATATTATCTTTTCGAATATCCTAGATATTTACGAATTAACGGTCACATTACTCGGGAGCATGGAAGACGTTATGGAGATGGCGCAGGAGCAAATGCCGTATATCGGAAGCACGTTTGAAGAACTTGTCGAAGCTTGCGAGTTTGACGTTTATATCAAGTACGCGGCTGATGTCACGTCCCCAAAATGCAGGGAAACCCTCAACAATTTACTAGCAAAAGTGAACAGCGCTCTTATGTTTGCGGGCCAAGGCATGCGGCTAGCTTTAAAATACTACTTGCCGGCATTGCTACAAACTCCTATATTGCATTGCTTCTCGTATTTAGAATACGTCAGGCAATTAGGCGAGCTTTCCAAAGCTTCGGAGGACAGGTACACTTTAAGCGAAGTTGAGGGACAACTCAAACCTCTTACGACCGAATTAGGTAAGTAATTTTAGTTTAGTATCGTAGATAACAAAATTCCCTTTAATTTGAGTGGTGACATGATATGGTTATGTCTAACGGTTATTAAATTATGTCAAAAAACGTCAATTTTTTTTCTTACCAAGGTTAACTAGATTGAAAGTTTAAAATCGAATAACTCTGAAACTAATAAAGATAACTATAAAAAACCTTATATTTTTGGAAAGCATTTTTAATTTACTATCCGAATTTGTAGGTAAATATGCTGCGTCGATAATGGCTGTGCGACAGGTGCCCCCTTCCCAAGCGAGGTCAAGGCGGCAGCAGGCGATAGCAAAAATCAGCGAATTAGAAAAGAATATTGAGAATTGGGATTCGAAAGATATCGGGCAGTGTTGCAATGAATTTATTAGAGGTATTTTAATAATTCAATTGTTTAAAGTTCAATTGTTATTTTTTTTTGTAATTTTCAGAGGACATGTTGATGAAAATCTCGTCCGGAAAACGATTAACTGAACGTAGAGTATTCCTATTTGACGGGTTGATGATTTTGTGCAAGCCTAACCCGCGAAGACAAAGTTCCGTGCACGGCAGTTATCCGGATTGTCGGTTAAAGGAGCGATTTTTTATACGGAAAGTTGAGATTATTGACCATCCGGACACGGACGAATTAAAAAATAGTTTCGAGATTTGTCCACGAGGTCAACCTTCGATAATGTTGTGCTGCAAGAATAACGACGATAAAAATTCCTGGATGGCCGACTTGGTTATGTTAAACAATAGATCAATGTTGGAAAGAATACTCGACAGTATTTTATCGGATATAGAAAGAAAACATCCATTGCGTCTCCCATCACCGGAAATCTACAAATTTGCCGAACCCGATTCCAAAGATAATATCCTCCTGGAACAACGAGAAAATGGAGGAGTGCCCCTTATAAAGGTACATCTCAAAAAATGCTTTAATTTAAGCCCAAACACGACCTATTTATCTTCAAAATTAGAGCTGAACTTCAAAATTGACTTCACTGTGGCTTCATCAAAATTTAAAAATTGGATATCTGCCAAACTAACAAAGATACCTATACGGACCCTTATATTTTCGTAAATATTTTTTAATTTTCTATCACCTCCATACCTTTCCGATTCAATAAACCTAAAATAAAAAATATGTAATACACAGCCTCAAAATTAACAAATAATCTTTTGGTTTGGATAGGGAGCTACGATCTACAAACTAGTCGAGAGGTTAACATACCATATATACGCTGACCCGAAGTTTGTGAAGACATTCCTAACGACGTACCGAAGTTTCTGCAAACCAAGCGAGCTCCTGCAGTTGCTGATAGAGCGGTTTCACATTCCAGATGCATCGCTGGTATACGAACCTGAGAATTCCGACTCGGATAAAATGCAAAAGAACTCGCAACGGGAAGACTGGAAGAGGTACCGCAAGGAGTACTGCCAACCCGTCCAATTCCGGTACGTCAACACGTAGCTCGTGAAAAATGCTTTAGTTTGAACCCAAACTTGATTGGGTTATCTTCAAGAATAACCGAGATATTGCAGAAATAAGCAGATTTGATTTGGAGCATGGATGTCTAGATTAAAATTTTAAAATTGAATATCTCTTGAAGTATTTGCTATAGATATTTGATGTTATATATTTTATTAAAGTACTTTTTAAGCTCTATTTTTTTGTAGGGTTTTAAACGTGCTTAGGCATTGGGTTGACCACCACTTCTACGACTTTGAGAGGGACGTCGCATTACTGATAGATCTTGAAAAATTCCTGGAATCGGTCACTGGGAAAAGCATGCGCAAGTGGGTTGACAGCGTCGTAAAAATTGTTCAAAGAAAAGTACGTATATTCTGCAAACATTTATTTGCAATCTGCAAATTGCTGTTTTTTTAGGCGGAACCTGATACGCAGAGGCTGATCAAGTACAATTTTGATGCGCAAGCTCCCGAGATCGAGTGGCATTTAACGCAGAACGATGACGATTTTAATATTTTAACGCTTCACCCTGTCGAGATTGCCCGACAACTGACTATCTTGGAATTTGATCTCTACAAGACTATAAAACCTTCCGAATTAGTCGGATCTGTTTGGACGAAAAAGGATAAGGAGAAAACCAGTCCGAACTTGCTCAAGATGATCAAATATACGACCAATGTAAGTAGGAAGTTGTAAAGCGTTAGAAGTGCTTTAATTTGAGCCCAAACACGATGGGGTTATCTCTAGTAATAATTGAGATATTGCAAAAATAAACGAATTTGATTTTAGTCATGGGTGTTCTAGATTAAAACTTTAAAATTTAATATTTCTTAAACTATTGGATATAAGTATAGGAAACTTTATATTTTTTGGAAAGCATATTTAAAAATCTTTCTAAATTGTAGACTTCCGCGGTCTGAGTCAATGATATATTGATTTCCGGGTGGGAACCGCGTTGAGGACTTTGAAGTAGTCGACGTTTCGCGCTCTGTTGCAAGAGGCATCTTCAGGACTAAGTTATCAAACCAAGCGCTTGGTTTGATAACTTAGTCCTGAAGATGCCTCTTGCAACAGAGCGCGAAACGTCGACTACTTCAAAGTCCTCAACGCGGTTCCCACCCGGAAATCAATATATCATCTTTCTAAATTTAAAGGTTTAAATTTAAAATTTTTAATATTTTTTTATATTTTAGATAACTTTATGGTACGAGAAGAACATCGTAGAAGCTGATAACTTCGAAGAACGTGTCGCAATATTAAATCGAGTCATTGAGATTATGACCTACCTTGACGATTTAAACAATTTTAACGGAGTTTTAGCCATTGTCGCAGCTCTTGGTTCAGCTTCAGTTCACAGGCTGAAGTTCACGTTTCAGAGTATATCTCAAGCAAATAGGAAGTCCTTGGAAGAATGTAGAGACGCGGATAATCACCTCAAAAAGTACCGGGAGAAACTAAGATCGATAAACCCGCCGTGCGTGCCATTTTTGGGGATGTACCTCACTAATATCTTGCACATCGAAGAAGGCAATCCAGATTTCCAACAAAATACGAACCTGATCAATTTTTTTAAGAGGAGAAAAGTTGCCGAGATTACAGGAGAGATCCAGCAGTACCAAAATCAACCGTACGGGTTCAAAGTCGAGCCAAAAATTAGGGTGAGTTTGGTTTATATTGTGTATCGTAAAAAATTGTGTTATTTGAGCCCAAACACGATGGGGTTATCTTGAGTAATAACCGAGATATCTCAAAAAGTTACGGTTTTGATTTCAAGCATGGGTAACTAGATTGAAACTTTAAAATTGAATATCTCCGAAAGTACTTGAGATAGGTATAGGAAATTTAGTATTTTTGGAAACCATTTTTTGAATCGTATCTATTTTTAAGGAATTTATTTTTTTATGAAGTTTTTTGTTTTTTTTTTGCAGCATTTCTTGGAAACCTTGAATCCATTTGGTGACCAATCGGAAACGGAAATCAGCACTTATCTGTATAATAAATCGACCGAGATTGAACCTAGGGGGGCCAAGCAAGTACCCAAGAACGCGGCGAGGAAATATCCTGGGATTACGTTAAAAAGTCCAGGCATGAAGGCAAAGTCTTCGAAATTGACATTATCGGGATCATCTTCGTCGACTTCTAGCGCTACCACGATCGTTAGCGTACCTCAAAAAACCGAGGACGTCAGGAATGATGATTCCAGCAAATCTGATAATGACCACAGCGTTTTTGCTCCGGTAAATATTATGTTTTTATTATGTATTTAATTATTTATATTTGTTGTTATTTTTATTATATATTATTGTCTATTATTTCAGGTTCAAATTCCAAGTACTGGCCAGAGCAGTCCGACGTTGAGTCCAAACTCACCCGCGGCCATGTCTTTCCCTTCGTTACCAACAGTTCACAGCAGACATCCGAGCATTTGTTCAATAACATACCAGAGACGACCGAAACCTGACGGTGTTGTCACATATATTCCAGGGCAGAATCCTCAACCTCTGTATGTATTTTGTTTTGTATTTTTGTATTATCTGTTTCTACAATTTTGTTTGTTAGTTTTCTTATGTTCTAGTTTTGTATGTAGATATTATTTTCTTGTTTTTTTCCTTTTGTCTTTGTGTATCTCTTTTTTTCTTTTTTCATAATTTATTGTTTTTTGGTGTATTTATTTTCTGCTTTTCGTATCTTTCTGAAATTACTTTTTCCAACTAACATTATTATTTCTTTTAAGACCCCCGAAACAAAGTATTGCAGGGGGCAACAGCCCAGGTCCGAACAGCCCTGCCTCGCCGGGGCCCCATTTTCCATTGTCAGCTGTCGAACCGGTCAGTCCACACCTGCCTTCGGTGCAGAGTAATGCGCCCCCTGTGCCACCGAGACAGCGCGCTTGGGACAGCCCAGCGATCAGTTCACCGCAACAGGTATGTATAATTTTGAGGTTAGAAAATAAAACATTCAAATATTTTCAATTTTTAACAATTCTAACCTTAAAACCCATGAACACAATACATAACGTCACATTTTTTTCTAGATCAAGCAAGCTCCCGATGCGCCAATACTGCCTCCGCGTGACGGATCCCCGCCCCCTCCCCTGCCGCCGAGACTATCGGGGATCCATTCTGGGACTCTGCCCCGCCTTACTCCCACGCATCACTCAAGCTTGCACATGCGCAGACACTCGGCAATGCAAGTTGCGGCACCCAGTTTGCAGCCCAGACATGTAAACGGAGGCACATCGTAAGTGTTATTCGTAAAGTTAGGTTATGTACCGCTGTTTTGACAGTTCTACTTTTTTTTGGTTTCTTTATTAATTTGACAGTTCTACACAAAACAAAATGGCCGTTTTGAGGCTAATGTGATTTAAACTTGATATGACTTACTTCTACTTGTATTTTCGTGATTTTAAATTAAATTCTTGGCAGTTTTAGTAATTATTCGTAGAGTTAGGTTATGTATCATTATTTTGACAGTTGTACATAAAACAAAATGTCTGTTTCAAGGCTAATGTGATTTAAACTTGATTTTACTTGATTCTTCGTGTATTTGAGTGATTTTTAAACAAATTTTTCACCAAATTTCTTTTTTAGGCTGCCTGCTCAAGCTAAAAGTGTCTCTCCAAGGTATACCTGTGACTCATCGTCAGCGCAGGCAACGCCTAAATTGCCTCCAAAGCCGGTGGTGAAATCTGCGGGGCTAACATCGGATACCGTTTTTCAGTATCCGTCGTCGGCGACGACCACGCAGAACTTATTCCGTTACGATTTGAAGGAATAACAATCACTGTACGATTGTCTGCTTGACATGCTGTTTATGGGCTGCAACAACCAAAAGAAATAATAGATAAAACGAACGGCGAATGAAGAAATCGTTCATACGAGTGTACAAAAATCTGTATATATGTATATCGTGTGTGTGTGTTTATCGCCAAATTTGGAGGTTATGTTCCCCAGTTACGAGAATTACTTTGACGGTGAGCACGTTTTTCGACTTTGTTTGCGCATTTCTAAAGGAATTGTTAAGGTTAGGACAAATATATATATATATATTATATTACAATTATACTATTATGTATTAAGGTATATTGCTCTAGGTATTCCGTTATATATATATACAACAAAAAAAAACATACATATTGTATATATTAGGTTTTCTTCTTTTTTAATTTTATTTTTCGAGATTTTTTTTATCGCGTATTTTCAAATTTTCACGCATTCTCCGGGTAAAATCAATGTTTTGCAATTTTTCTACAGCGCCAGAAACGCACACGAGTATTAACAATGCCCGGTAATGAATAAACCTGTTTATACTTGTCTCTTCGGTTTAGTAAATTGACTACCTTGATTAATTTAAACGTAAAGTAATCATTATAGTTTTTTGTGATCTGTGATAGTAGCTACAAGGACCATATTTGTAATAAATAAAAAATGAATTATTATTATAAATAACAATTGATTACGACGATGACGATGAGAAAATATTGTGAGAGAAAACAAAAGAACAAATATATTATATATATAAATATATATATTATACATTATAAAATCTGAGAAATTATAATGCAAAATGAACAAATAAATGTGTTATTGATGTACAACGTTCGTTTTTTTATCGTATAACCTCCAATAACGGAAAAAACGACGTTTATGCTTTTGATCTAGTCAGCCTTGATCGGAAACTTTTCCGAATATCACCTAGAGTTTTTGTCCAAACCCTATCATGTTTGTACTCTAATTTAATCGTTTTTCAGCGTCTACAAGAATCCACAATCAAAACAAGGTATTTATATATATTTTTTCTTTTTAACTTCTTGGTTTTTGCGGTTTTTTTTTTCTCTAAAAGAATTTTCCAGTGTCGGTAATAATTCAATGGAGTTATTTTATTTTAAACTTGACCTTATGAACTTTAAACATTCAAAATCAGATCATTTTTAATTAAGTTATATTTTTAGACATCTTAAGAAACTCGATTAAAATTCATGGATTCTTTCTAACACACTCAAGAATACAAGTAGCAATAAATTATAACTATTTATTATCAGTAAATATATTCCTAAACAACAAACTGTTACAAATACATTTTCTTCCATATATAAAATAATGAAAAAGCAACAATTTTAAACAAACTCATAAATAATTCAACTCTTGGAACGCCTTACAATCTAAGATACAACCTTACGTGCTACGAACTTCTAAATACCGGGTATTACAATCATAAAAAGCTGAGATTACACGTAAAACAAAAATTACAAATTTAGACGTTAGATTCGTACGTAAGCAGCGCCTGCTTACGTTGGGTCCCCCAACGGTACTTATTAATCTTTCCGGACTTCTTGATGACCCTATGGCAAGGAATCAAGTACGCAATTTTATTTTTGGCGATGGCGTTCGCGACAGCCCTAACCGCGTTCGGATTTCCAACGTAATTCGCCATTGCCTCGTAACTCATGGTATTTCCGCTCTCGATATTAGTCAGGGCCTTCCAAACTTTCACCTGGAGATCGGTACCTCTGATCAACACATCAAAATTCGTATCGTTACGATCAAAAATATTCGAAGCAATGTTTTCCATGTTCGTAGAATCGTGACTTAGGATCGCAGTGGGCCAATCTTGCTTTATCGGGTCTAAATCTAAGATCTCTTGATCTTGGAAAGACAAATGGCATATTTTGTTGTCTTGGACGCCGATCAAGCAATTCCCGAATCTTGTCTTGACCAGGTCGTAATTTACGTGGAAATTTTTCAGATTTTTCGTCGATTTCGTCGGCAGGACGTGAAAATTGACTCTGGGAGACATATTTCTGTAGTTTTGCACAAATTCGTACTATTGACAAGCACTTTGCGGTTTGTTTCGGTCAAATTTTGTTGCAAAATCGATGCTTTGTCGTAGAAATGTTTAGGTTAAAACTTCCAGAGTTTACCGCCAGGTTTGTGGCTAGGTTCGTTGAGGTAGCGCCATCTATGAACCAACCCGCACAAAGCAATTTATTTATGGATTTAAGCTTTATTAATTGTGAATTATCGGGATTTTAGTTTGAATTTGGTTATTTCTTACCGAATATAAATCAATTTTAAATAAATAAAAAGGGGCAATGTTGAATGTTGTGGAAATTGTTGAGGTGAGCTTGCAAAGTCCGCAGGTGGCGCCACTAGTTGACAGTTCTCTATGAATACGAACGTGTATCGTCACAACCGCGATTCGCGAACTTTATTATACGTTTTTTGTGATTATTTCTGTGTTGTTTGGTGCGATTTTCAACAGAAAGGAACAATAGGGCCTAAACTATCGGTGAGTCAATAGAAACTACCCCTAACATTCCCATAAAGTACTTTATTATCATACAAAGAAAACATGTCGGTAGGTTGTCTGTACAACGTTTTTGCTTCTCTATTTTCGTTCAATGTTTCGCACTTGACGATGCTGGAAAAGGGACAAACTCAATCCTGGCGTTTTCGTCGTATTTCGCCTTCAGGAGCTCCTCTAATTCTAACGCGTGTTGGTAATCTCGCGTTTCGCACACTAGTTTCACTTCCACGCTGAATATGTCTAACTTGACCCATGCTCGTTCTTGGTTTATGTGTTTGACTTGTATGCCTATTGATGTTATGAGTTCTAGAAGCTCCGGTAGGCCTCCTGGTCTGTCCGAAACTTTGACATAAGCTTTCACCAGCCTACCATCAGCCGCAAGGCCTCGTTCTAAAGCCCTGCTGAGTACTGTTGTGTCGATATTGCCTCCAGTTAGTATCAGAACAACGCTGAAAATATGGGATAATGTTGGTTTGGGGTTTTGATGAATTGGTTTATGAATTATGGGATGGAGGGATGATGGACAAAATCATGGGTGAATCTTGTAATATTGCGTTTGCAATTAAAAATAAAATAGAGGTTATTGATATTGTGCAGGCGGCAGGCGGAACCAAATAGATGAGGTTCTATTGAATGACAACACCAAAACATTCTCCTTCGCTAATTGACTGAACTCCAACTTAACTGTCTTTATAATTTGCCAAAAATTTAGGCAGTAACTCACTTTTTATTGTTGAATTCTGGCGTCAGTTGTCCAGACAACGCAGCGGCTACAGATGTGGCACCAGCTCCTTCAACAACAGCTTTTTCTATTTCGACCAGACGCAAGATAGCAACCGCTATATCCTCCTCTGTTACAGCAATCTGGAATTTGCATCTCGGTAATTTATAATTCCGAAATTTTCTATGCTTTCTAAGGCCAGTTTACAATGTGCATTGGGCATGACAGTATAAACAGGCCTTGGGCATTCAAAATTACCATTCCATCAACGTAATGCTTGGCTGTTTCGAAAGAATTGTACCCAACCATCGGTACTGCCAAACCGTCGGCTATTGTTGGTTTCACCTCAGTTGGGATTGGCTTACCAGCTTTCATGGCTTGGCCAAAACTAGTGCCGTTCACTGACTCCACTCCCTATCGAAAAACAAAACTCAGAAGAAGAAACAAAGAGAATCTGTTTACTTTTGCTTATAAGTCTTCCTAATAGTTTAAAATCGAAGTTAGCTGCTTACGAATACTTTAACTGAAGGCCTGACGTGTTTGACAGCGCAGGCTACGCCTGATAAAAGGCTGCCACCACCTGTTGGCACGATGATGCAGTCAACGTCTGGTACTTGGTCCAAAATTTCCAATCCACAAGTCCCTTGGCCTGCTAATATATCCGGATGGTCATATCTAGAAATAGGAAATCCGGTTAGTGGTAGCTGGTGATTTCAACGTGAATCTAAGTGAGGAAAGCGAACAGAGAAATCAACTTATCAACATCATGAACACCTTTGATCTCAAACAAACAATCCATGAGCACACCAGAATATTAAAAGATCAGCAGTCATGTATAGACAACATATTTATAAACACAGAAGCCTTTAGTCACGCTAGAGCTTTCAATGATGGACTAGGGGACCACAAAGCCATTGGTATCCGAATGCACATCTCCAAGTATCCACATCCAACCTATAAACTCAAGAGAATTCACTCCGAAGTGAACAAAAATAAGTTGCTCAACAGCCTAAGGTCACAGAGCTGGTTCGAGGTCTATCTTTGACGACACCAGACCAGATGTTTGACAGATTCCTGAATATCTTCCTGGACCATCACAACAAGGCTTTTCCTCTCATCAGACAGCACCACCAGCATCACCAGAGTTCCATCACCACCAATGAATACCTGCGCAAAATTAAAGAGACTCTCAGCCTACAATACAGAATCTATATTTGAATAGATTTGAATAGAAATGAACAAACACACGAACAACTGCAAAGCATGAAGAAGCTGTATCTAGCAGCATGCGAGCGAAAACAGAGAAATCAACGAAAGCACAATAATAAATGCCACAAATAAGGCCAAAAAGATATGGGAAGTAATAAATAACCGGAAGAAAACAAAAGAAACAAGTAGTCGATATGTCAACAAGTGAGGAGTTCAGTAATTTTTTTACAAATGCCATTTAATCAGCCACGTTGTGAGAAGGAGATATTGCAAAACTCTGGTGTACCCTCAATAAATCACCAATAAAGCTGAGGTAGAATCCACTCTGAAAAGCATTAAGGCAACAACCTCACAGGACATATTTGGGATTGCCACGACAACCATGAAACTGGCAGAAAAATTAATATCTGATCCATTCTCGGCAACTCTAAATAAATGTCTTCTGCACGGAATTTTTCCAGAACGCCTAAACATTGCGAAACTAATACCTGTTTTCAAGAAAGGTAATACTGCAGACTGCAGTAATTACAGGCCAATATCAATCCTCCCAGCTTTCTCCAAGGTCTTTGAGCAGATCATATTGACGAGAATTGTGAATTTTGTGGAAAAAAACAAAATATATTGTGCACAACAATTTGCATACCGAAAAAAAAAACAGAAGCACGGAAGACGCCATGCGCAATCTAATGCAATGTGTCTGCCAGTCTCTGGAACGTAAACAAGAATGTATGTCACAGTTGTGCGACCTAAGTAAGGCCTTCGAGACAATGCCACACACGTCTTTCCCCAAGAAAATGGACGGGTTCCGTGGAACGGCTCTCAAGCTGCTCTTCACCAGTGAACATGGGTTGAGTGAACACACCAACATGGAAATTGGAGTCCCACAAGGCTCAATACTAGAAACCATTTTCTTCATCATGTTCATGAACACTCTTCCACAGAGGCTGACATGCCATACTATCCTTTATTCTGATGACACCACCCTAACGACAACGGCCGATTCTCAACTAGAACTCCAAATGGCATCAACTTACAACTTCCAGACTGCCAAACTATGGCTCAAAAGCAATAATCTTGTCCTTAACACCAAAAAAACTGAAACCATTGTGTATGAAATGGACCGCCACGTAAAACCAGGAAAGGGTGTGCGTTTTCTTGGGGTTTTCATTGACCCTAGATTAACCTGGGATTCGCACATCAACGAATTGAGATGTAAGTTATCAAGGACAGCATACTGCATTGCACGGACCGCACAAGTTGTTGGAACAAAAGCAGCCCTTATTTCTTACCATTCTCTGTTTCATGCAAAAATGTCGTATGGTATTGAGATATGGGGTAACTCGGCACATGTTGGAAAGGTGCTAATTGCCCAAAAAAGGGAATACGACTGAGAATACACACAGTGTACGCCACCTTTGCTATAAAAGTGATTCTACGAGTCCATAGAGATAAGGAAAACATATTACACATTGGGATCTCCACAACTACAACACGAGATCAACTCATATGCTCATCCCACAACCTGGAAGGCTTACCTCTACTACCTTCCTAAAATTCCACTCGAATTGTACAACTATCTACCTATGTGCTCAAGAACACCTTCTATAATGACCCACCGTACAACCAGGATGAAGACCGAGCGGTTCTACAGCAGATGGCTACAGAAGAGCACCACTTTCATTAACTTCAAATAGATAGTTAAACGTCCAATATATTATTATTTTTTCTGTCTGGCATTACTTTGTACAAAGCAAAAATAAATTTCGATTTTATCGTACCCGCTTATGTACACAGCTCCGTGGTCCCTGGCGTACTTCATAGCGATAATTTTGGCGTCTTTCATGTTCTTTCCTTCGATAATGACGTTGGCCTTGAACTGCTTGCATTTCTGAATTTTCATGATCGGTGCTATGATTGGCATAATCACTGTTATCGGTATACCAAGCTGAAGACCATGCCAGGCCATTGCTTGCGCATGGTTCCCGGCAGAGGCGCTGACCAGACCTTTTGCTCTTGCGGCTTCATCCAGTTTTAGCATGGTATATCTAGCACCACGCTCTTTGAAGCTGGAATATGGAACGAGAACTTAAAAATATCGTACAAATGAGTGTAAATATCGCTTTGCAGATGTTTACGTGCCTTCCAGTGTACTGCAGGTACTCTTTCTTGAGGTATATATTCATGGAGGTCAGATCACTCAATCGGGATTTCTAAAATGTACAGACAATATTTCACCTGGTTTATGTATTATTTGTTTATTATAAATAGGCTTACCATAATTATAAAATTTCAAACCGAGACAAGAATTACCTACTTTTGAAAAAGGTCAACCCACCATCCGCGCCTTGTGGTGGCTTTTTATAGTCTTTTTTGTGTCCTTTTTTTCTGCTTCTCAAGTGTTTTCTTATGTATTTCGTCTTTTATATAATTCGAACATCAGATATACCAAAATTATCAACAATTGGGACGTTCCCACTAAAGTAAATTTGAATACCAAATAATGCATATATTTCAACACAAAACAGCCAAAATTACTGTGCACAGATTTTGACACTGATTGATGACATTGATTTTGACACAAGAGACGTGAGATATCGTTTCGATTTTGTTTTCAAAGATTCCAAACCAAGAAGTCTGCGTAACGCAAATCTAAGACGTGATGGAGACGTTCCCGGTTCGTCATCTACAAACAAAAAGCGCTTTGAAATGTCTATATAACATTTTGCGACAAAAGAGAAATAAGTGTAATTATTCATTGAAACTCTCGTATTTTTCGCTGAATGTATATTTAATATATCTTCTTCAATCATATAAAAAAATAACAAATGAAGCATTCCACAAATTTAATTTTGCAGAACAATATTGCTGTTACTATTAGTGTGAAATAAGACATAAATAGTGCGTCATCTCGGCAGCCGTTGGAAATACTCATATTTTTATAACTATTTTTTTAAAACGTTGCAAGTTTAAAACACTGGAACCATTACACCTAAAAAATTTAAGTTTGTTGTTTTATAAATATTCACATTTGTTAGATTATTAAATTGTGTATGGTAACAATCATAGCACGTATTTACAAAATGTTCCGAAATCGACTACCAAAGGATTTAACCCCCATTAATGATCTTTAATTTGACGCATGACAGAAAACTATAGAACAACATTTAGAAAAGTTATAACATTTTGATTAAGCAGAACAAAGTAATGTTCAGTTGAAGCCACACAACATAAGTACAATATCGTTATTTAGGGGTACTTCACCTGAGAGGAAAACATTTTGCATTCATGAAAAGGACTACCGCATCTAATTACCTATAATTTAGTATATGGTGGAAAGTTATACAATAATTTGTGAAAAGTTATGAACATGTTATCACAACCAACCAAAATATCAACTCCCCACTTGGTATCATACATAATATCGTAATGTGGAGGCTTTTCAGCTTTTAATGTAAACATTTAAAGTATAATCCCAATCAATTACCTACAATTTGGTCTAAGAGAAAAGGATTTAAACAGCTTTTGTAAAAGTTAGAAAATTTTTTCTGTTCTAAAAATATGTTATTTGTACCGCAATACTCAAATAAGTAGTAGACAAACTTACTGTGATTTAGGGGTTGTATGTCACAAAGAAAATTTCTCAACGTAAATGAGTAAATAAAACGATTAATTACCTACGAATTTTTCATATGAAGCAAACATATGTAACATTTTTTTCCATTTCTTATATAATTAATTTTTGTAAAAGTTATAACAATTTTTCTGTAGCGTTTTTCGTAGTATATCTGAAATCCTACATAGAAAGTATATGCAAATTATTGGGATTTAAAGGTTGTTTGGTACAGAACGGGAAATAGTGACTAACTAATTGAGATAGGTATAAACAATTTTCAGCAATCAACTTTCTGTTTCTTTGGCTCTCGATACTTAATATTGTTACAATACTAGTCAGCTAGTCGCTCTGTTGTCTGTTAGCAACGGAGTTGTTACCCCTATATCATTATTATTTTGTTTATCTCTCAATGAGTATCGCAAAGTAATAAAATGAAAAATTTTTCTTGGCAAAGAACATATGACTGAGGCCTTTTTAGATTTCCAAAATTCTACTATTTGCAAGTTTCAAAGCTAAATGTGTTCTACCGATCAAAAATAATACCTGATTCTCTAGTTTGACAATAATCAATCAATCTTTTGATCTGAGTGATTTGTTACCGATATAAATTCCAGTAAAGAATTTTAGCAGGGACATAATACCAAACCGGCCGGGACGACGGGACCGATGTCCCAAACCGGGACTGTCCCGGTCAAACCGAGATGTATGGTAAGCCTAATTATAAACATATATTCTCTATTAATCAAATGTTTCTCACTTGGCATGGTGTTGTTATCACATCATGTTTTATCATGACCGCTGCTGAAGCAATTTCGCAAAACGCGAGCTTTTTTGGCGATGCTGGATCGCAAAATGGATCCGCTATGTTAGCACCATCATCCTAGAAGAAAAAAGTAATAATATGTATGATAATGATAATGATAATTGTTTGGAAAGTAAGCAACCCCACGCTATACTTACAGACATGCTTGGCTGTTTCCGAAATACTGTTTGCTATTTTGGAGATGTTTATTTATTCGGAATTCAAATTTAATTGTTACATGCGCTTTGTTGTGTTTTTTGTTCGTTTTGCACTAAAAGTGTAGACACTTTATTTTGTGTTTTGGCGCACTATGAATTTGACACTGGCACTAATGGCATGTTGTAAACGGATTACCGATATCTATGACAATCAGTAGCTACTTGGGTATTGTTGTTTTTAAATTTTGATCTAAGCACATCCGAAGGTTGGTAGAGCCGTTTTTTTTTTTGTAAAATATCTGTGTAAAGTTTCAAACAAATTTGCTAAAAGAGAGCTGTTCAATTCTTGCATCTGGAATTTTTCTTTTCATCTCTTATATTGACAAATATTCTCTCCAAGCCTTAGATAATAATGTTACAGAACAGTTTCTTTTTACTTTATTTAGGTGTATCAGACCAGAATAATGACATGAGTTCAACTGTTACTCCAAAGGTGGTGTAAATATAGCAAACGATGTAAAATATGTTATTTTCTTGTGTAAAGACAGCAATGGAGCCATATACAGGGTCCTGCAACTAACCTCCCGTCTTCTGTAGCTCACTTACTCATTAAGCTAAGAGTTTGACATTTTGCAGGCTTACCCTATACTTCAAGGTACAATTCAAGAAATTATTTTTTATTATACAGGATGTTCCAAAAATGTGCAACGCCACGGTAATATATTTTTTTAAATTGCATGCTATACATTTTTCTACACATTTGGAAGCCTTTTATGGTTGCCTACATATCACCAAAATTTTTTGAAGTCGGTTGAGTGACCGCAGCGGAAAAAATTAAAAACAAAAAAAAAATGATTTTGCATCGTAGGCTTTAAAAATCAATAAAAACCACAAAATGCACCTCGTTAATAAAATTTTGCGACGTGCTTATTAAGTTAGATGTAATAGTCTCGTTAACCAAGTGACATTGATCCAAATTATACAGGGTGACCAAAATCGAGTGTCAAACTTGTCAAACTTCAAAGCGCGCTATTGTTCTTATTTTAAATTGGAACCCATAATTTTTTTAGGTGAAACGATGCGGAATTAAAGAATAAATATTGTTTCTGAATACAACCCCATCACAATTCCCAATATTTTAAAAGTTATTCGCCAAAAACTCATTTTTCAACGTTTCCAACGGCAATTTTAGGTAACAAATATCGTACGTGGCGTTGAAAAACAATGTATTACATAAAATATAACGCAGAGAGGTATTTTAGATTTTACTGTACTTAATTAAGTAGTTATTCAATTGCTAAATTTACTGCAAAATTTACCTATAGCCACATTTCCGTCCTTACCGCTATAGGTAAATTATGCAGTAAATTTTTCATTTGGATAACTACTTAAATAAGTACACTCAAATCTAAAATACGTCTATTATTTTTTATGAAATAAATTGTTTTTCAAAGCCACGTACGATATTTATTATCTAAAATTGCCGTTGGAAACGTTGAATAATGAGTTTTTGGCGAATAACTTTTAAAATATTGGGAATTGTTATGGGGTTGTATTTAGAAACAATGTTTATTTTTTAATTCTGCATCATTTCAGATAAAAAAAATTATGGGTTCCAATTTAATTAAAGAACAATAACACGCTTTGAAGTTTGACACTCGATTTTGGTCAGCCTGTATAATTTGGATCAATGTCACTTGGTTAACGAGACTATTACATCTAACTTAATAAGCACGTCGCAAAATTTTATTAGCGAGGTGCATTTTGTGGTTTTTAAAGATTTTTAAAGCCTACGATGCAAAATAATTTTTTTTTGGTTTTTATTTTTTTCCGCTGCGGTCACTCAACCGATTTCAATAAAATTTTGGTAATATGTAGGCATTCATAAAAGGCTTCCAAATGTGTAGAAAAATGTATAGCATGCAATTTAAAAAAATATATTACCATGGCGTTGCACATTTTTGGAACACCCTGTATAATAAAAAAATAATTTCTTGAATTGTACCTTGAAGTACAGGGTACGCTTGCAAAATGTCAAACTCTTAGCTTAATGAGTAAGTGAGCTACAGAAGACGGGAGCTTAGTTGCAGGACCCTGTATATTACTTCTAACCATGTACACAATTCCGACACCCATGTCTGATTTAAGGACGTGCTATATTTTCATGTACCTAATACCGACACCCCTAGATTTGTAAATAATAGTGGTTAAAAGAGTAGTACACCGTATTATAATGAAAATATAAAGCATTTTTAGTCAGCCTAAATAGATATTACAATTTTCTTGATTACTGTTATCCTGTAGCGATGTAAAAGGAAGTCGAATTGCAGTTACCTTATAAGGAAAAAGATCAACTTTTAGGTTATATTCTGGCCGTTAGAACATTGGTATGTAGATGATTTACACGACCTAAATTGTACGCGAGTCATTAATAACAACCCCAACGTCCCTATAAACTACTTTATTCTCATAAAAGCAAAACCACGGTAGTCGGTACAACTTATTTCTTCTTCTCTACTCTCCAGTTTTTCCAATCTTTCCTTTTACTTCAATGTTTCGCACTTGACGACGCTGGAAAAGCGACAAACTCTATCCTGGCATTTTCTTGGTACTTCGTCTTCAGGAGCTCCTCTAATTCTTTGCCGTGTTCGTAATCTCGCGTCTCGCAGACTACTTTCACTTCAACGCTGAATATGTCCAATTTGACCCACGCTCGTTCTTGGTTTATGTGTTTTACGTGTATGCCGATGGATGTAATGACTTCGAGGAGCTCAGGTAGGCCTCCTGGTCTGTCAGTAACTTTGACATAAGCTTTTACCAGCCTGCCATCAGCTGCAAGGGCTCTTTCTAACGCTCTGCTTAGTACTGTAGTGTCGATATTTCCTCCTGTTAGTATCAGAACAACGCTGAAAAGATGGGATAATGTTGGTTTGGTTTTTTGATGAACTAGTTTATGAATTATGGGATGGAAGATTGATGAACTAACTCATGGGTAAATCTTGTAAGGTTGGGTTTGGAATTAAAAAGAAAATAGGCTTTATTATACAACCGGAGCCAGACTGATGAGACTGCATTGAATGGCAACACCAAGATCGCCAGTATTGGTCAATTCTATAATGTTCGAGTTTGTCAGAAAATTTGTCGATAATTGACACATTCCAACTGATCTGTCTTTATAATGTGCCAAAAATATGGCCAGTAACTTACTTTTTATTGTTGAATTCTGGCGTCAATTGCCCAGACAACGCAGCGGCTACAGATGCGGCACCAGCACCTTCGACAATAGCTTTTTCCGTTTCGACCAGACGCAAGATAGAAACCGCTATATCCTCTTCTTTGACAGCGATCTGGAATTGGCAACTGGTTAGGCCGTCTGCACATGGGGCAACCGAAAAGAAACTGTAGTAGCGTGGATACCAGGAGATTGCGCGACTAGGGTACGTGCATGTATATTTCAATGACTCAACACACACGGCGCAACGCGAGTATCGGCGACTGGGAGACCGACGCGATCCGAGTATCAGAGATCCGACAGTTGGGTTGCGCGTTGCCCAGTCTCTTCGTGACACGCTATATTGACAGCATATTTATTTATTTACTATGTATTTATAATTTATTTATTTCATATTTATTATTTATTTATGATTTATTTTTATTTATTTATCTACGACTCACATATAATAAGTTCATTGTATACGTATCTATGACGATATAATCCCCATCATGATACGCGTCAATGATTATAATGACACTAGCATTGTACAATAATGACAGTTCGTTCAAATAATGACTTCATTATTTGAACGAACTGTCATCATTATACGAACGTACTGTCAAATTCAGTCTAAGCCTACGTGGATGACATTTATTTGACATTTCGCCTCGCCACCATTGACAAATGTATTTAAAACATTTGACATAAAATTACATTTATGAGTCGTGGATAAAACGTCGTATTCGACTCGCATACAACTGATATAAGTCGCTCGCATGTTTATACGCTCGCCTACGGCTCGCGTATAAACCTCATGCTCGCGATTTCTATCCTTAGTTATGTGCTCGTCAAATAATATACTATTATCTACGACTCACATATCATAAGTTCATTGCATACGTATCTATGACTATATAATCCGCATCATTATACGCACCAATGATTATAATGACACTTGCGTTGTATAGTAATGACAGTTCGTTCAAATAATGGCCTCATTATTTGAACGAACTGTCATCATTATACAACGCTAGTGTCAAAGTCTGTCTAAACCTAGGTGGACCAATACATTTAAAATATTTTGTATAAAATAGAATTTATGAGTCGTAGATAAAACGTCGTACTTGACTCGCACATAAAGGTTATATATCGCTCGCATGATTACACACTCGAGATTCATATCCTTAATTATGTGCTCGTCAAATAATATACTATTATTACTTATTTATTACTTATTTATTAATTATTTATTAATTTTTATTATTTATTTATTATTTATTTATTATTTATTTGTTTATTATTTATTATTTACTTCTTATGATCACACCAAAGAATGTACCGATTTGAGGCCACAGACGAGCAACTTATATGGATCGCGACTGTGTGACTATATATACCATGTGCGGACAAGGCGCAACTTGAGTAGCTCAGTTGCCCAGTCTCATGGTATCCACGCTACTACAGTTTCTTTTCGGTTGCCCCATGTGCAGACGGCCTTAATTTATAATTCCGATATTTTCTACGTATTCTAAGGCCAGTTTACAGTATGAATTAGGCAAGACGGTATAAACAGGCATGGGCGCCGTTACAAAATGTTCCAGGGGGGGGGAATATTTTTTTTAGTAATAAAGTGCGACAGTGTGAATGACTTAATTATTTTTTACCGTTTTTGTTATTTGTTTGATATGATATAGATAATTAGAGACATTATTCTTATTTGTTATTATTCTAAACTGAGACACAACAAACATGAAAGTAAAAAAAATATATAAAAAACACAGCCAATATTGTTCGTTAAACTTAAATTGTAATATCCCTGAAAAATCTTCCTTGCTAGCCACGGTTGTGACCCCTGTATTCACAACTTACCTATAGCGTATTGATATTAAGTGAATTGCAAGAAAATAGCTGCCTTTCGATCGTTTATTAATGTGTCATCAATAATTTTTATTAAGAATTGTTTATAATTATATATTTTTTCAGAATCAGTGATGTTTTATCCTCGAATTTAAGATTTGGTCTCATTGCCAACCAAGATTATAGAATTTTTATTACTTATTAATATACTGGAGTAAGTATTGTTAATATCCTATAAGATTTTCCAGCTCCTGTTCCTTGAGCAAGGCCTAATATATAATGAACAATTGTCACCTTTCAATAAACACGATTATAGATTTTTCAATATTGTCTATTTTGTCTGCATTTTCGGTTTTAAAGATAATTTCTTTAATAATTCGAGTGGTTGTCAACCAATATTATCGTCTTTCTCCAGCTTTTGATGAACACGAGCCAACAATTCGAATAGCAAATTAATAAAATGACGCGAAGGCAATATTAGTTGAAATTCACTTAATTGTAGAGAAAAGAAATGTGAACAACCAAACATACAAGCACAAAATGGACAAATGATAATTTAATTCTATAAACGTGTCAATCGAGCGTCCGATAAAACGTCTTAATAACAAATCGGTAAACAATATAAAAAATCTGATGTGGCCAGGCACATGACTTTATCATACAATATATAAAATTAATAGTTTAGCTGCATGAGAATCTATTCTACTGAGATAAATCGTAGGTATTGTCAAAAACATGAGTCGCTAGCAATTTTCTATTGGAAATACTATAACGGCGTCTGCTACCACTGCCATTATCACTAATGAAAACGCACCTTAAAAGGGTAATTCAAATTCTGACAGATTTATATTTGTTCATGACACATCCCTACCAACATACTAAAATAAAACTACACTCATCGCTATACTTTATTTATAATTTTCTTCATTTATCGTTTTTAGAATTAGATATAAAGACGGGTTGATATTTCTTATCAACAAACAATCAAATTGGTGATCTTATTTTATTTGAAATTTGTATTTTATAATTTGACGCACTACAGCGGCAACGTTCCATAATGGTTCTCCAACCTCTGATGAGATCAGCTGTTTTCGAATGTGACAACACAAAAAAATATTTGTCAAAATCCTGGCTACTATGTAATTTCATATCAATGCAGATGCGACCGATCTCAATCAAATAGAATTTGCTCTTAAAGCTAAACTATTAATTTTACCAAACAATGTCATAGGTATAAATTATTCAAAATTTCCTCTACTTTAATTTATTAATTAACTATTTTTTCGAAATTACAGAAATGGTGGCACATTTGCAAAATCCTTCAAAAAGGCTAAGAATAAACTACCAGTTCCTTTGGACCCTTTTAACCAAAAGCTTTTCAGCTCTAAGTTTGATAACAAAACTTCTAAATATGAACTTTCGTTCCGATACCTTTAGTAGTTTCTCCGGAATCGTCGCCACAAAAATCGTTTACACAGACATACATACACACACACAGACATTTTTTTGTACCTTGGTCAAAAATGTTCAGGGGACCCATAAAGACCTATTTCCGCTAAAATCTCAATTTTTTCGGCACGAGTACAATACTTCATCATACTGCGTATGATAAAGTAAAAAGAAAAAGTTGAAAATTCTGCGATAACGATCATCGACAACGAAATTGTTATTATTACTATTATACGTAAACAGTTGAAAGATAACAATACTAAGTCAACTGATTATGAAACTTAAAACTAATTATAACTTATATGTATTAGATATATAGGAAATCAGTATGCAGATATTTCGCAACATTTTAACGCAAAATCAGAATAGACGTTTTATAGCACAATACTTCTACATTCGAAATACGTAAAAAAGTTAACATCGGATCAGCGCCGACGCATCCAGGTTTGCCTTGCCGAAACATATTGCGTAAAAATATTCAAATCTCAATTGTGCAAAAACTAATCATCGGAATATACCTGGGTTGTCCACGCTCAAAGTACCCATCAATCGCTACGTTCATGCGAAAAGCCTCCGTTACAAAATTAAAAATGGCGGTGTTATGAATTTTTTTAAAACGCATATTTTTCGGGGTTTTCCGAGTTTCCTCCGTTAATATTAATTCAATCGAGTGCGTGCAGGGTTCATTTGTTTCATCTTTTCATTCTGTACAATTCGCCTGTTGAAAGCATCAAGATTGCTCCATTGCTTCAGTTTGTACAAGCGAAAAAAACGAGTTTTTTTTGTTTATAACAAACTACTAAATGATTTTTGCGAGTAGGAAACACATTACAATACATCTACGGACTGTTCCACGTGACCTGGGACCGTCGGCTTCCTGCTAGTATTTTGTCACGCAAAAATATCTATTGCCTGGTCTTTAATCACTTTCTTGGCTTGTTTCAGAATATACTATACACAGATAGAAAAGATTTCTTGTTTTAAAGAAATGTATTTGTTTGAATTTATTCTTTTGAGTCAAAACATATTTCTTTGATGCCAACAATATTTACTTCATTGAATACTCTAGTTTATTTGCTTGCAGAGATTAATTTCTTTGAAATATTTTTTTAAGTGGAATAAATATATATGGATACAAACAAAAATTACTTTTCTTTAAAGTAATATTTTAGTTTTGATTTTAAAAATACTTTCTGTACACCAATGAAATATAATTTTGATTCAAACATATAAATTTGTATATAAGGAGAGATTTATTTCGCTTAAAGTAATATTTTGTCTTTGGCTTAAAAATAGATTTACTTCCGCCAAAGAATTTCATATTTTGATTAAAATAACACAAGAAGAGATTTATTTCCTTTAAAGTAATATTTTTGTTTTGGCTTTAAAATAGGTTTCCTTCCACCAAAGAAATCATATTTTGATTCAAATAAATATATTTTTAATGTCATCCAACTGTATTGTTAGATGGCGCTGTAAACTCTCTCCTCGCACTTCGTACATATCGAGAGTATAAAGCCGGATGATCGACAGTATAGAACTTATAGAGTACAGTGCCTGCAGGTTCAAGTTGCGATTCCAAATCAGAGTACACTTTACTAACTTAACCTTGACTATATATTGGGTTGGGAAGACCAAGCACTGGTCGAGGATGTGCGACATCCCAAAGAGGAGGTGACACATGGCGAGTCTTCCAAAAAATTCTTGTCTATTAATTCCTTCAACAAATTAATAATTTAAAGCATTTTAACTCGACCAAGAATTTTGTTAATTTAAAAAAATGTAATTCTTTCACTCAACACAATCATAATTATTTGAAGTAAATAAATCTCATTTGTTATAATACACAAATTGCAAACTTGAACTGGAAACATAAGTTGTTTAACACAAATCAACGTTCTTTCTACCAAACAAATATTTCAAACAAATGCGTTTTTATCCGCAAAAAAATATTTCTTTGCCTCTATTGAAACAACAAATTTCTTTGAGTCAATGCATATTTATTTGAATTAAACAAAAATTTCTCTTTGTGTAGGTATGTAAAATATCAGTAGGATTTTTTTTATTCAGGGCGGGGGGCAAGCGCCGACGCAAGACCGAATAGTTTAGTAATAAACAGGCCTTTCGCATTCAAAATTACCATTCCATCCACGTAATGCTTAGCCGTTTCTAAAGAATTGCAACCAACAACGGGTACCGCCAAGCCGTCAGCTAATGTCGGTTTTACCTCAGTGGGGATTGGCTTACCAGCTTTCATGGCTTGGGCAAAACCAGTAGCGTTCACTGACTCAACTCCCTATCGAAAAGAAACAATATTCACAAGAAGAAACAAAGAGAATCTATTTAAATGTGCTTGTAAGTCTTCCTAATAGTTTAAAATCGCACTGAGCTACTCACGAATACTTTAACTGAAGGTTTGACGTGTTTGACAGCGCAGGATATGCCCGACAAAAGTCCGCCACCACCTGTTGGCACTATGATACAGTCAACGTCGGGTACTTGCTCCAAAATCTCCAATCCACAAGTGCCTTGGCCCGCTAATATATCCGGATGGTCATATCTAGAAACAGGAAATCGAAATTTCATTTTCTCGATGAAGTTCCGCGTAACCATCGTACCCGTTTATGTACAGAGATCCGTGCTCCTTGGCGTACTTCATAGCGATAATTTTCGCGTCTTGTATGTTCTTTCCCTCGACGATGACGTTGGCCTTGAACTGCTTGCATTTCTGGATTTTCATAAGCGGCGCTGTCGTTGGCATGACCACTGTTATCTTGATACCAAGCTGAAGCCCGTGCCAGCAGATTGCTTGCGCGTGGTTCCCAGAAGAGGCGCTGACCAAACCTTTACTTCTTGTTTCGTCGTCCAGCTTTAGCATGGTATATCTAGCACCACGCTCTTTGAAACTGGAAAATGGAACGAGATCTTAAAAATATCGTATACAGTGGGTCCAGAAAAGCCTGCATCATATGGAAAAATTTTGATTATCCATTTCTCAGAAAATTATATTCTTTATAAAAGTTGGCCAAATATGTACATTTCGGTACCATATACCAAACGATTCAGAATATATGAATTTGTGATAAGAGTGCCTTTATTTATATTATTATCGATAAAGTTTATTTGGAAATGTAAGTAAAAAAGTAAAAATTATATTCATATAAGAAGTCACAGCCACTTATCTTGAATTTTTCTTTTTTTGATTTTTTTTTTATATTCTGAGTTTTATGACTAATATTAGTCAATGCCACGGATACTAAAAGGTTCGTTTTAATCTTCTTTTCAGAAATTTGAATACTTTTTTTTACATTTTTGTTTATTTTGGTATGACAACTATTGTTTATTTAGTTAACTAGCGCACATTAACTCATTTTCTTGATGCAAAGTTACTTTTAATTCAATTAATATTAATGACTTTGGATATGTTTATAATAAATAGTAGTTATCCATTTACAGAAAAGCGATTATCTCGATGTTGCTGATATTTTCAATGGAAACACCCTGACAACCAAATTGCGCATTCATCCATTTCTAGGATAATCAGAAAATTCAAGCGGACTGAGTCTATTGAAAATCTTAGTTTAGTTTAGTAGTTATTTTGGTCTATAAAGGTGATATTTGTTCAGTTTTTTGATGTTATGTGATGTTAATTTACTGCATTGGGTGTGAGAAGCAATTTGTCAAGCCGAAGTCGTTCTATGCTCGATTACCACTTGAAGAACTGCTTAAACTTGGTTCCTTATTTTCGGCAACATATTTTAGTGGTGTTTCTTAGAGAGATTTTCAACAGACCCAGTCTGCTTGAATTTTCTGATTATCCTAGAAATGGCTGAATGGGTAATTTGGTTGTGTGGATTTCTTTCATTGAAAATATCAGCAGCATCGACTAATCGCTTGCTGTAGATGGATAACTACTATTATAAACATACCCAAAGTCATTAATGTTAAATTGAATTACCTAATGGTAAGTCACGCTCGTGCATTAATTATTGTATGATTTTTACTATTATTATCTACTGGATGAAATATCAACCTTGCATCAAGAAAACGAGTAATTTTGAGCTAAGTCTAAATAAACATTAGTTATTATACCAAAATAAAAAAATGTACACAATTTATCAAAATTTATAAAAAAATAGATTAGAACGAACCTTTTAGTATCACTGGCATTGACTAATATGTGTCGTAAATGTAAAAATTAAAAACTGTTGTTACGACCTAACAACATTTACAAATATAGGTTTCATCCAAGCCGCCAACTTTTATAAAGAATAAAATTTTCTAAGAAATGGATAATAAAAAAAAATTACGACTTTCCTGAACACCTGTATAAATGAGAGTACAAATAGCTCTTTGTTGTAGTTTACGTACCTTCCAGTGTACTGCAAGTATTCTTTCTTGAGGTATATATTCATGGAGGTCAGATCAGACAATCGGGATTTCTGAAACGTACAAAACACATTTTACGTGATTATGTATTATTTGGTTATCATAAATACACATTAATTTTTTTAATGAAATTTTTCTCACGTGGCATGGTGTTTTGATCACTCCATGTCTGATCATGACCGCTGCTGAAGCAACTTCGCAAAACTCGAGCTTCTTGGGGGATGCTGGGTCGCAAAATGGGTCCACGATGTTACCACCATCATCCTAGAAGAAGAAAAAAGTTATAATTCGTTTATAGGTATGATAAATTTGTTTGGAAAGTAACAAAACACTCCACTTACAGACATGCTTGGATCTTGCTGAGATGCTTCTGGCTATTCTGGAGATGTTTATTTATTCAGAATTAAAACTTAATTGTCACATGTTTTCTTGTGTTTGTTGTTCGTTTTGCACTAAAACTGTAGACATATTTTGTGGTTTTGGCGCACTATAAATTTGACACTGGCACTAATGGCATGTTGTAAACGGATTACCGATATCTATGACAATCAGCGGCTATCTTGGGCTATGTAGTTTTTAAATTTTGAACGTTTTGATCTAAGCACATGAAGATAGCTTTACACGGATGTTGCTTAGCTCTCGTATAGTACGTCGAAAACACGAAACCACTTTCGGTGTCGTTATGAAAACACTATACCTTTTCAAGCTCAATTTGAGAGAAATCACTTTCAATTTAAGGCTTAACAAATGCAATTTGAGACATTGAGATTTCAATAGGGATTTATCAATTTCAATTTGGTACAAAACAAAATTAAATTGAGACTAAACAAAATCAATTTGAGATATTAGGTTTCAAATTTGGATCTAACAATTTCAGTTTATAATTAAACAAAATTCATTTGGAATTTAACAAATTCAATTTGGCTGTAAACAAAATCAACTTTAACTTTTAGAATTTAAAGTTTATAATAAAGGACATAACTTTAATATGTTAGAAGAAGCTTTATATTTTTATAAATTAGCAATGACAAATGCATGGGAATGTTAAAGGTAAGCAAAAAACATGACGAAATTTTTAAAAAATTACAAATTTGGAACAAATGTTAATTAAAACTGCATGTCTTCCTCATTTAATACGGCAGGTATAAACTTTTGGACACTGGTAATAAAGCGCGTACTATTCGTACATTGTACTATCGTGGCCATATATTATGTCCCTTCTTTTGACGTCCATTTTCTCGGAAACCTAGGGGCGAAAAAAATTTAAAAAATTCTGGTGCTGTCCTTGATTAATATGCTACAACTCATAAAAATTAGAAAGCTGTATGTGTTGGCGTTTTCCCGATTTTTACAAATTAAGAAGAATTGGCGCTGTTTTGCCATGTAAATTTTATTCGTTTAACTTTAGCAATTAATTACTCCGGAAATAATCCATACATTTCAACGAATTAAAAAGTATAATTACCTGCGGAATGCTAGCTTTCAATGTGCATTTTTGTAAAATCACTGGATTAGTGGTTGACCCACAAAATCCTATATTATGCAATGCCAGCCATTCCGTTATTAGAAGAGCTAGAATAATGAAATATAGACTATAGGCTACCCAATAATTCATAGGTTTAAAGTTTATTTCATAATCATTGTTTAACTTGCATTTTTCATACAAAAGATCGTGCTGAAACTCCGCGTGAATTCCGACGCTCTACGGTCTTGGGGTACTGCGGGGAAAGGACGCGTTAGCGGCGGAGTCATGTCGGAGCGAACCGACACAGCTGGGAGAACCGGGGCAGCTTATTATCAATACACCAAAAGAACCATAACTTGACAAGGCAGTAATTTTAACTAACAATTAAATTCTTAATATTTGCATAATTTTGATTATAATATGTGACTCGGTACGAGAGAAATCTCTTCTATCGATTGGCGTTTATGTTTTCTTCAGTTTTTATACAATAAGGTTGTAAACAAGATTTTGATGGAAGCGGATAAATCTAATAATATGGAGTTAGCAGATTTTCCGATTAGTGGTGAATACTAAATTAAGCTTGCTTGATAAACCCAAAAAATATTTAAAAGGTATGCCCGGTTTTGTTATATAAATATTCAAACTATTATAACAGTTTCAACAGCTTATTTATTAATAATATTTAAATAGATGCACAAACAATATAAAATAAATACAACTCTTGATATATTACATATATTACAAATTTATACTGACCGTATAAAACTTAAAAATATCAAAAAACTTTTACAAATTTAGCATCGTAAATTTGTAGACACAGAATATTTTGCAGATCACTCATTAATTTTAAATGCTAAACCCGAAACCCGATTAAAATTGCCAAGAATTCCTATGGGACTTCCAAATGCCTGTTCGTGGTTCTGTTATCTTCTTGACTTATTTTGCCATTATTTTTTAATTCGGTAATCTGTCGCCGGATATCCATATTTCTTTGGCGAGGCATAATCGCCGTGTCGTTTTATGTATTGTGTCCGTAAACACTTGTAACTATAGTATGCACGTGCGATCCGCCACTACTGGCAGCGTCGCTGTCGATCCCTTCCCCCGCTCGCCCGTAAGAACCGTAGAGCGCCGCGTCAACTGCAGCAATCATGAGATGCTCGATCTTTTGTAGGTAAAATGCAAGATAAACCATGATTATGTAAGAAACTTTAAACCTATGAATTAGTGGGTAGCCTATAGTCTATATTTCCTTATTCTAGCTCTTCTAATAAAGGAATTGCTGGCATTGCATAATATAGCATTTTGTGGGTCAACCAGTAATCCAATGATTTTACAAAAATGCACATTGAAAGCTAGCATTCCGCAGGTGATTTTACTTTTTAATTTGTTCAAATCTATGTATTATTTCCGGAGTAATTAATTGTTAAAGTTAAACGAATAAAATTTACGTCGCAAAAACAGCCCCAATTCTTCTTAATTTGGAAAAATCGGGAAAACGCCAACACATACAGCTTTCTAATTTTTATGAGTTGTAGCATATTAATCAAGGACAGCACCAGAATTTTTACAAATTTTTTCGCCTCTAGGTTTCCGAGAAAATGGACGTCTAAAGAAGGGACATAATATATGGCCACATTGTATGCCTGATAATTTAACAATTCCTGAATATATGTCCGTATTTAGACTTTATGTTGATTTAACTTTGCGTTTTCTGGCTCATATCGTATGTTTTTAATGTATATAATAAACCATCCATAGGCAGGTGAATGCATTCAGTAGATACTATTACTTCGAAATTTTGCAAAAATTGTTTCCCCTATTCCTTTTAATGTTATTTTAGAATTATCTTCAATGCATTGCTCTATGAAGCGCAAGTGTACTTCAGTTATTTTTTCTCGGCGGTTTCCACCGCGTTGTTTCGGAGGATTTTCATGATTTTTCACCCATCGATAGGCAGTAGATCTTTTCACACCTAGGGTCGCCGCAAGTACCTTGCAGTCTTTGTTATTATATGCACACAAATGCGTCCGCAATTGTAGCGCATTTACTTGTTTAATATAGGGCATTATTTAATCAATTTATTCTTTAAAACGTATGAAAAAATTACGTACACCGACGAAGTGCGTTACAATTTTATTGTGACTGCAAATTTGACATGCATCGGCAAGTTGATTAGTACTCTATGTATCTGAAATGTGTTAAATGTTCAAGTTAATTGTGTTTAGAGCCAAGTTGAATTTGTCAAATCCCAAACGAAGTTTGTTTAATTATAAATTGAAATTTTTAGATCGCAATTTCAAACCAAATACCTCAAATTGATTTTGTTTAGTCTCAATTTAATTTTGTGTTGTACCAAATTGAAATTGACAAATCCAAATTGAAATCTCAATGTCTGAAATTGAGCTTGAAAAGGTATACATCACAAACTTTTAGTAACTTTTAGTTTTTCAAAAACGTCAAGTGTCAGATAAGGCTTACATCTCAATCGCTATTGGCTTGCCTCAATCGCATTTGTGAATTTTACCACAACTACCAACTGTTAGTAAACTACTGTAGCTTGTAAGATGACAACCGCAATTTTCGAAATTTATGTAAAATTAATGTCGCAAAGTAGAAAAAATATGGTATATAACGGGTTTATAAGACGTATTGGCCCACTCGTCCCATTTGGGCAAGTACTTTTGACAGTGTTTGAAAGTGTGCTTTTCAGCAAAAATGGATAACCACGACCTAAATTGTACGTGAGTCAATAATAACTACACCGACCATACCTATAAATTACTTTATTATCATAAAAAGAACCCACTTTAGTCGGTACAACTTTTTGTTCTTCTGTACTTTCAACATTTTCTATTCCTTCGTTTTTCTTCAATGTTTCGCGCTTGACGATGCTGGAAAAGCGACAAACTCAATCTTGGCATTTTCCTGATACTTCTCCTTCAGGAGTTCCTCTAATTCTTTGCCGTGTTCGTAATCTCGCGTTTCGCAGACCACTTTCACTTCAACGCTGAATATGTCCAATTTGACCCATGCTCGTTCTTGGTTTATGTGTTTCACATGTATGCCTATTGACGTTATGACTTCCAGGAGCTCCGGTAGGCCTCCTGGCCTGTCCGAAACTTTGACATGAGCCTTCATTAACCTACCATCAGCCGCAAGGCCCCTTTCCAAAGCTCTGCTCAGTACTGTTGTGTCGATATTTCCTCCTGAGAGTACCAGAACAACGCTGAAAATATAGGAGAATTTTGGTATGGATTTTTGATGAATTGGTTTATGAATTATAGGATGGATCATCAGCAAAAGAAAAACAAAGACAACCAATGTCACAAGTAACAAATATTTAAGGAAACTTATTCAAATTTCCAGTATGAAAACTTCCTTGAATATTTCTTATTGTGACATTGGTTGCCATAGTTTTCTTTTGTTTTTTAGTTTACGTACACCAGTGAACTGTATATAGTACGTATAACTGGAAAGGACCCGTAATGGTCAATAAAGCCCGTTTGCACCGTATGTATTAAGCTTTACTTAAGTATGGGATTGTAGTTAAGTCATCGATTTCATTTGCACGGTCACCAATCCGTCACCTAACTAAGGTTAAGAACGACCTAAGTTAGGCCGACGAAAATCGGCGGCTTAAAGCTGGCTTAAATATAGGCAACGGATTGCGTACTCGTGATTGGCTGAATAGAGGTTCAATTGTAACATCTGTCAAAATAACTTGAATGACCGCTGTCATTCAATTAACCTGATCAAATGATTTTGGTCATTATTAGTATAATTTACACGTTTTAAAATCTATTCTTACGAAAAGAACATAAATTGTTATAATTTGACCGTAAAATTATGTCTATTGCTAACAACTGCTGTACTCGTTACCATTATAAAAGTAATTCAAATTTACCGCTAAAATATTCTAGTGACAAAATATGACTGCAAACTTCACAATTGACAGAATACTACTCAGATTGGTACCAACATATCTTAATATTACTAAAGTTTTACCTTGTTGCCAAATCATGCATAACTTAAGATAGGTATGTCCTACACATAGGCGGTGCAAATGAACGCCGACTTAAGCTCGACTTAGGTTTAAGTCATTCTTAAAATTAGGTGTGCCTTAGCAAATACGGTGCAAACGGGCATAAGTGATACAAACGCATTTGGTATGCAACCCGCAGTGCAGTGGACAAGTTATCTCTTTCTATCTCATACGGTACTATCACCGTATGCGGTTTGAATTTAACTTTTTTATTTGTAATATCTTTTCCTATTTAATTGGAAAAATTAATCAACCCTTAACTCTTGCAGAGACTTAAATACACGAGAATCGCAAATTTAATTGATTTAATTGAACATCAAGTAATGTCCTACAATAGTTTTGTTCCTCCGTTTGAATATTAATAAATTTTGACGTTATCAAGTGACATGCGTATCTGCGGAGTTGAATAACAAGAGTTACAATACAGACCATTAATTGTCAAACTTATAACCTTAATCGCCAATAAATGACATTGCCGAGTGACAGTACATACAATTAATTGTCAAACTTATAACCTTAATCGCCAATAATTGACATTGATGACTTAAAATTTACAATTTGAATGACAATTATTTGATATATTTGACATACAACCATGGCAACCCTTTACGCCCGCGCGGGCGGTAAGAATCCTAAAGGCGGGTTTTCCTAGAAGCAGGTTTTTTACGCAGCGTACAACGCATTTCAAGTTGACAGCTTAATACGCCGCGCATTTGTATTTTCCAAACGTGCAGCATCAGATATTTAGGTGGTCTACTTATAGTTCGGTCAAGGGATCTTTGCGTGTTGTCAAAAGTGACAGTTCTCTGAGAAGATGTACGTTACGTTGTACGCTGCGTAAAAACCCTGCTCCTAGGAAAACCGGCCTTTAACGTCCTCACGGGCGTTAATAAGCAGTTTTTGCCCCGGTATCTAAGATGTAAAATGTCACTTTATGATCATGTAGGACATAAAACAAATTCTGTATTGAACGCATAATATTGTAGAACTTCAACAAACAAATTTTGTACCACAATATTTTTGTACCACAACTTTACCTATTATAAATGAGAACTAATCCATATTATGTAGTAAACGCATAATGGTGTAGAACTACATGAAACAAATTTCGTAACACATCTTTATATCACAACTTTACCTTTTATCATGTCACATACATAAAACAAATTCTGTAGGTACTGAACGCATAATGTTGTAGAACTACGGCAAACAAATTTTGTGACGCAACATCTTTATATTGCAACTTTACCACAAACTTTACCTATTATCAAATGTCATAAACTATTCTACTAACTTTAAATGAACCCCTACAATATTAGTTCACTCTTATATTTTACAAATAATAATATTAACATTTTTTCTTTTTGTAAGAGAGGCTACAATGACGCGTCCTGCTAACTTTGACAATTGTCAAATAACCTTAGATATAAAACTATATAGATTCCTCAATAATTGGATTTAAGTATGTTGTAGAAATGGACCAGTAGGTGGCAAACACTTCTCTAGTTCGTAGAGCCATGTTTTTAAGGGAAAAAATTACTATTTTGCAACTCTGCGACAATATGTATTTAAGGGTTAAATATTCCTCTTCGGTTAATGACTGAATTCCAACTGACAAAGTAACTTATTTGGCCAGTAACTCACTTTTTATTGTTGAATTCTGGCGCCAATTTCCCTGACAACGCAGCGGCAACAGATGTGGCACCAGCTCCTTCGACAACAGCTTTTTCAATTTCGACCAGACGCAAGATAGATACCGCTATATCCTCCTCTTTGACAGCGATCTGGAATTTAACAACTGGTTAACTTATAATTCCGACATTTTCTACAATTTCCGAGGCCAGTTTACAGTGTGCAATAGGCAAGACGGTATAAACAGGCCTCTTGCGTTCAAACTTACCATTCCATCGACGTAACTCTTAGCTGTTTCTATAGAATTGTATCCAACAACAGGTACTGCCAAACCGTCAGCTAATGTCGGTTTTACCTCAGTGGGGATTGGCTTACCAGCTTTCAAGGCTTGGGCAAAACCAGTAGCGTTCACTGACTCAACTCCCTATCGAAAAAGCAATATTCAGAAGAAGAAACAAAGAGAATCTATTTTAATTTGCTTATAAGTCTTCCTAATAGTTTAAAATCGAAGTGAGCTACTCACGAATACTTTAACTGAAGGTTTGACGTGTTTGACGGCGCAGGCTATGCCTGACAAAAGTCCGCCACCACCTGTTGGCACTATGATACAGTCGACATCGGGTACTTGCTCCAAAATCTCCAATCCACACGTGCCTTGGCCCGCTAATATATCCGGATGGTCAAATCTAGAAACAGGCAATCCAAAATTAATTTTTTCGACGAAGTTCCTTGTAACCGACGTACCCGTTTACGTAGAGAGATCCGTGCTCCTTGGCGTACTTCATAGCGATAGTTTTGGCGTCTTGCATGTTCTTTCCATCGACGATAACGTTCGCCTTGAACTGCTTGCATTTCTGGATTTTCATAATCGGCGCTGTTATTGGCATGACCACTGTTATCTTGATACCAAGCTGAAGACCATGCCAGCACATTGCTTGCGCGTGGTTCCCAGCAGAGGCGCTGACCAAACCTTTTTTTCTTATGTCTTCATCCAGCTTCAGCATGGTATATCTAGCACCACGCTCTTTAAAACTGGAAAATGGGACGAGAACTTAAAAATATCGTATAAATGAGAGCAAAGGACTTGCATGCATAGTCCAGTCAAATCGTTTCCGAGGGTCCCTGTTCCAGGAAAAAAAGATAGAAGTATTTTTTCTTTCATTCTATATGTATTTCGGGGTGCTGAATCCGAATTTCAACTTTGCTACTTCCCACGGATATGGCTTTACAACGAAAATCGCAAAAAACCTCAAAATTTTCGACTCATCTACAGTTTTTTGCAAAAAATCATAAAACTGTGCGCTTTTCGACGTAGACCACTATATACAAAAATAAAGTTGGTTTGATGGTTTGGCTACTAGAGCGCGCGAAAAAAGGCCAAATTTTTCTACTTTATATAAAGTGCGTGTAATTAAAACAAGCTTAGATTCTGATAAAACTAGATTAAATTCACTGCAAATTGCACATATTAATCACTTTTTTTTGCCAAACCGTGTAGCCGCGGGTTCGGGTTTATACTTTATGTCACATTACGCAAAACTGTTAAGTCAAGAGCTCTTCACAAAAAATTGAGTAGAGACCTAAATTATCACTATTTATTTATTACAAACTATATATTACCTCTTTTTAACGAATATTTATTGTTTTAACTGTTTTTTAAGTCTGCGACGCTTAGTGGTTGAAAGGCCTGGTTTCGCTTCTGAAATATGAAAGGGAAACACAACATTGTTAGCAATTACTGCAGTAAATTCATTAGTGAATACCTCTCTCATCTGCAACCACTACTTGGGTGCAGGCTCACTGGTCCTCTGTGAAGGCCTAGGGGGTAAACTCTTCATCTGCAAAATGAAAGAAAACATGATGGTGGATGGGAAACTGCATGAGAATTTTATTAAATTAATAGGTACTAGAGAAGTGGATGTTTCAAATGTGTGCAGCAATACAAATTATCTTGTATTTTCGAATTGTGTTGGGTTTGTGGCGTGTCGTTCATTTTGTCCAAATCCTAGTCATTAGCGACATATTTTTCAGGTTGTTACAGCATCCAACAGTATTGGCAAAGCCGGGAACAATATAGGGCAGCACAACCACAACGTACAACCACAATGTCCTTTGCAGTCTTTCTTGTAATTACAAAGGACAGCTGAAGCAGTTTGCCAGGTGCAGGGGGCTCGAGGGTGGTGATGGGCTAAAGACCATATCTGTTCTTCATCCACCCCAACTGTATAGGATCTTTTCCAAACCCCAGCTTTGCCTGAGCTTGGTGTAGACCATCAGTGAGTGCTGCCTTGCTACGGCCTCTGTTGGGGGAAAATGGAGATGTTAGATGTCAGTTTGGGTCAGTTCTGGCGTGGCTGGGGTTCGTGATAGATCCTATACAGTTGGAGTGAAAAGTTTATTTCTTGTAAATGCAAGAAAGACTGCAAAGGGCATTGTGGTTGTAAGAAGGCTGGCTTATATTGCTCCCGGCTTTGCCAATACTATGGGAGGTTGTCAACAACCTGAAAAAATATGGATTTGGACGAAATGGACTACAGACCACAAACCCAACACAATTCAAAAATACAAGATAATTTTCATTTGCTGCACACATGTGAAATATCCACTTTTCTAGTACCTATTAATTTAATAAAATTATCATGCAGTTTCCTCTACACCATCATGTTTTCTTTCATTTTAGAGATGAAGAGTCTACCCCCTGGGCCTTCACAGCACACCAGCCTGCACCCCAAGTAGTGGTTGCAGATGAGAGAGGTATTCAATAGTGAATTCACCTGCAGTCATCGCTAATAATGTTGTTTCCCTATCATATTTCAGAAGCGAAACCAGTCCCTTCAACCGCCAAGCGTCGCTTAATTAAAAAATTACATAATACATTAAGTAGTCATTAAAACGAGCTAATGTATAGTTTGTAATAAATAAATAATAATAATTTCGGTCTCTACTGAATTTTTGGTGAAGGGCTCTTGACTTAACAGTTTTGCGTAATGTGCCCTAAAGTATAAACCCGAACCCGCGGCTACACGGTCTGGCCATGTCTGGCCATATGTGCAATTTGTACACACAGAGAAAGGAATGCTCAATTCAAATAAAATTGCTTTGCATCAAAACAACGGTTGATTTCCATATCCACGAAATAACTATCCACTTCAACCGAGACAATATTTTCTCAGTACAAATGTGTTAAGTGCTTCGTTCGAGATAAAATTAGTTGCAACGAGTAAACTATTGACTTGCACCAAATAGTCATCAACTCGAAAGGACTATAATGTTGTTTTGAATGAAACTTTCTAGTATTATTTCAAATATTTCAACATTTGGACCAAACTAATATTGTTTTAATGCAACCATATGATGTCTTAAAGAGAGTAATAGAGCTATCGGAATAAGTAATAGGTTATTTTGCTTGGAAGAACCAATGTTTCAGAGAAACATTTGTAATTTTGGTTCAACACCTTTAGTGTTCTGAATAGAGTATTTTGTTATCAAAGCAAGTAACTGTCATTTTAAACGAAGTGCGTTAAAAATTCAAAGCAAGTAATAGTAATTTACATTCAACATAATATATTGATTTGAAGTGAATGTTTTTGTTGTTTTGTTAAAACTATCTACCGCTGCTGCAAAGGTTACATAAAAAATAAGTCTATCAAAACAAATGCAGAAAGAACTACACGATTATAATAGCACATTACTTTCTTAATCATATTTACTAGCAAGAATATTTCTTCTGGCTGACAAATCTAATCAAAACATAATATGTGGTATTACATCAAAGTTCTTTAAGCAATTATTTTGTAAGACATATATATATTTTAGTCATGTAGCAAAGACAATGGGTAAAAAAAGTTCATATATACCAATACATTAATTTATTATAAAAATAAAAATACATTTCAAACAAGTAGGTGTCATACTGATATAAACCTAATAACTTGTTATAAAAGAAAAAAAAATACATTTAAAATACAATCAAAAATACAAAAAAATGTCATCCTGATACAGTAATTAGTACAGTTAAGAGCTAAGCAGTCAACAAGACTTGATGGGCCTTTCTGCAACTGGCCATTATAATACGGTTTCTCACCTTAGATGTTTCTAAATCTCCTCTTAGCTTCACCGCTTCCCGGAAAACAATCCGATCTCCAATAGCCGGAATAAGTTCTTTTAACTCTTCTTCTGTAAGTTTTGCACAGTTATTTTATGGTCTGCAAACATAGAATGCACATAGTGTATTAACATTCGCATAAAAAGTAGATATACGCATATACTTACTGTCAAATATCGTTTTAAGATGATCTGATGAAATTGAAAAATCATCCACGCTGTCCATTATCACATGTAAAACTGCAGATGCAATCAAGTGTATATCAAAGCGACACTGCTTACCACTATAACCAATATATTTGCATGGAGTTAACGTTGTGAGGGTTGTGAGTGAGACTGGAGAATGTTGTCCTCATATACTGCGTATCTAAAAACTGTCGCCGTTCTACGTCGCGTCAGTCTGGTGCCACAAACCGCGCAAACTCTTAAGTTTTCCGCACAATGAAACCACCCGATATTTTAAACTAAGCATTTGGTTACTTGGTTCACACAAAACGTCTCTTGCATCAACCAACTAGTTTTACTTGTTTTGAACACCATATTTTACATATATGATCTTGTTTCAATGCAATAGTTGTTTTCATTGGAATATATTGAATTGTTCAATGCAACACACTATATTCTTAAAAGAACTCATAAGAACTTTTAAAATTATCCAATGTAGTTTTACTTGGAAACAAAATGTTGTCGCTTCAAAGGAGAAATTTGTGAGTTTTGATTCAAAAAGCTCATCTAAATTGAAAACTTTATTGATTTGTTCGGAGTAAATTTCGGCAAGACAACGAATGTCTTAAACATTTCTCTGTGTGTAGTGAATTTAAAATAGTTTTATCAGAATCTAAGCTTGTTTTAATTACACGCACATTATATGAAGTAGAAAAATTTCGCCTTTTTTCGCACGTTCTAGCAGCCAAACCATTCAACCAAAAAATACACTTGAGGGTGCCTTTTATAGGAAATTTAGTGTACTTTATTTTTGTATAAGTGGTCTACGTCGAAAAATGCAGTTTTATGATTTTTTGCAAAAAAACTGAAAATGAGTCAAAAATTTTGAGGTTTTTTGCGATTTTCGTTGTGAAGCCATATCCGTGGGAAGTAGCAAAGTTGAAATTCGGATTCAGCACCCCAAAATACATATAGAATGAAAGAAAAAAATACTTCTATATTTTTTTCCTGGCCAAAACACCATTTGACTGGACTAGCAGTGGTACCTGACCAAATGAAAATTGCAAAAATAGTGCCAATATATAAAAAGGACGACCACCAGAATTGCTCAAACTATCGCCCTATTGCAATACTGCCAGTACTATCTAAGCTAAGGTGCTGGAGGCTGCACTCCTAACCAGACTCTCCAACTTCCTTCAGGCGCAGAAGGTGTTGAGCTCTAACCAATTTGGCTTCAGAAAGGGCAGAAATACCACTGACGCTGTTCGCTCCCTGCTGGACTTTGTGTCGGATGCCAGGAAGAACGGAGAAGAATCTCAAGCAGTCTTGTGCGATCTGTCCATAGCATTTGATTGTATACAACATAAGCAGCTTGTCAGAAAATTGGAATGGTATGGAATAAGAGGTCAACCCTTATCTCCAATTGAATCATACCTGAACAACAGGAGACAAGGAGTTTACACTGAGGGAGAGATGAGCTCACTGCTGACTGTCAAGAATGGAGTAGCTCAGGGATCACTGATGGGTCTAGTGCTGTTCTGTCTGTTTATCAATGACCTTCCAGAGAAAATATCGGCCAGTGCTGTTCTATTTGCAGATGACACAGCACCCCTTACCAGGGACGCAGATATCAACACCCTCCAGTCAAAAACTGTCTCAGCGTTATCTGAAGCTAAGGAGTGGTTTGGTGCAAATTCTTTACAGATGAACGACACCAAAATATCACTTCAACAAAACTACTTGGTGTCACCCTTGACTCATGTCTCATCTGGCTGGACTACACAAATGCTCTTACATCGGCTCTTTGTACAGCTACATATGCTATTAGAAGAGTGAGACAGATTGTCGGGAGAGATGCGGCTGTAATAACGTATCATGCTCTATTCCACTCCAGACTAAGTTATGGGTTAGAATTGTGGGGATAACCATCCCACTCTGTAAAGATATTCATCTTGCAAAAGAAAGCTGTCCGTTCTATAGAACAAGCCAGCTGGTCTACTCACTGCAAGCCACTATTCGGAAAATTCAAGATAATGCCACTGCCATCTGCATATATCTTTAAACAAATACTACATGCAAAGAGTGTTATATCAGACCACCAAGATAGAAGTGAAACAACAAGCCGAATGCTACGGAATGCAAGAGACATTACCATACCCTTCCATCGTATAAATACAACTGCCAGCCAGCATCGACATTTGGAGCTATTTAATATGTTACCTGCCGTTTGGAGGAGGAAAACGCCAAGGAAACTAAAACCAGATCTCAGAAACCTGCTGACCGACAAAATCTTCTACGATGTTGAAGAATTCAGGAATTACATGAAAAATGAGATAGACCAAACTTTTATTGTATCTTAAATTGATATATGCGTTATTATTGCGTTATTATACTTTATTATTGTTAATAATGTCTCTTTTTGTTGATGTTTACGTACCTTCCAGTGTACTGCAAGTACTCTTTCTTGAGGTATATATTCATGGAGGTTAGATCAGTCAATCTGGATTTCTGAAACGTAACGAATAAATTTCACGTGGTTATGTATTATTTCTTCATTGTAAACAAAATTCTTTTTTAATCAAATTTTTTCTCACGTGGCATGGTGTTTTGATCACTCCGTGTCTGATCATGACCGCTGCTGAAGCAACTTCGCAAAATTCGAGCTTCTTGGGCGATGCTGGGTCGCAAAATGGGTCCACGATTTCAGCACCGTCATCCTGGAAGGGGAAAAAGTAAGAAACAAATACGACAAGTTTGTAACGGAACGTACTCCGCTTGAAGTCATGGTTGTATCTTGTTGAGGTTCTCCTGGATTTTTTTTGTGGTTTTTATTTATTTTCTAGTTTTTGGGACACTACAAATTTGACACTGGCACTGATGGCATATGGTAAACTTGATTGACTTGATTTGCGATATCTATGACAATCAGTGGGTTGATTGTTTCGAAATTTTGAATAGTGCGATCTCGGCAGATGATATTGTCTTTTAAACTTATCTTATCAAGATTATGCTTCTGCCAAACATTTAAAAATTGTTTTACTAGGTTTTTTGCTATGACTAGGAAGTACGGGTTTTAGACTCGAGTATTTGTCTATCTCTTTTATTCGGTCTATCTGATATACAGGGTGTCCCAATCAAGAAACAAAGTATATTAATGGTCAGTTCTATTTATTTATTTCGGAAAATGCTAATGGATAAGTTTATGTTTTTTTTTATTATGATGCTATAAATTATCTTGATTGAACTCAAAAAGGTTAAGACTATTTAAAATGTGACGTTATTTTAAATATCTCTGAAACCAATACGTATTCAACTGTTTTGTCATTAGATAGTCCACTTCTTCTCTCGTTCTCTCGTGATTTGAATTATTTTTATAAAAGGTACCGATAAAACTGTTTTTTTAACCGATTTCATTAAACGATATATTTTTGAAAAGCCCACAACGTGTTGTGTATATAGTAGTTATAATTACTACCTCAAAATTTGAACAGAAAATCTATATTTTCATAAATACTAATCTCTTACATACAGAATGTCTCACGGAACTTTTCCAGTAGATTTTTTTGATGTACCACTATTTCTATATATTTGAATTTTTGGAATCGATACGAATTAAATTCGAATTAAAATACTCTGGAATTGACTCTTACTTCCGGTCTACAGGAAGTTGGTATCAACTTCGTTATTTTAAATGGAATAATATAATTTTTCGAAGATATAAATAAAAGGATATAAATATGGAGTTGTAGTTTTATTCAAAACGTTAGTACATTATTACTAACTTATCTATCATGTACTAACGTTTTGAATAAAACGACAACTCCATATTTATATCCTTTTATTTTTATCTTCGACAAGCCTGAATATAGACCAAGTAACAAATTTCATTCATCACATATAATTTTTATTTCATTTTTTTGCTTTGACTTGATTTTGCCAAGTAAACACTCTTTATCATTACAGACCAAGGTTTTTTAGATATTGATAAGTTTGTGTTAAATAATTAAAATGCACCTGCTATTGTATTAACGGACTTCGATATTTTGACAGGTATTATGTTTTATTATCTATGACGTTTTATAACATAGTTTTTGACCAATTGGTTCTTCTAAATATCGCAATTCAACAATAAAAATATTGTGTATCTCTCATAAATTTGTATCCCCTATTTTAAAAAGTATTGATGAAAATTTCCACTTGATCCATATTTAATGTGAAGGTTAAATAATAGTAAAAACGTAAAATATAGAATGTAGTTTTATTCAACCTGATTCAAACTATTTTCTTAGTGATTCAAACTGTTTTTTTTTTTGTTTTATCCAAACTGGTTCGATTTGATTTCGGAAATTTGCCTCTCATTTTGCACGGGCATTTTTATTTCACAAATTAATTGCTCCAGATTATTCAAGATAAATGCTAAACATCACCCTAAACGTTTATTAGGATGAAATCACAAAATTCAATGTCGTATTCGAGTTACATGAGATAACATATTTGGGTCTGTTGTGTTGTAAGAAAATCCTGAAAAAAGTTTTACTTTTAATGACCAGTGGTAGAGGAAGAAAATGAAAGTTTACACCAGTCGATATTGTGTATTGAAACGGTACATATGGTATTCATGCTGTTTTCCGTTCGATGCATTCCTTTTAAGACGTGATAGTAGAGGCAATTAAGAACCTGTTTTACCATTTTTATCACTATAAAATCTATTATTTTTAGTATTATTTCAAAATTGTCTAATATTTATACTTATTGTTTCCATGAAAACTTTCGAAGTTTGATCATACTTCAAGGTGAAACGGTCGTTTTTTAGTGGTATGACCATAATACGCATGTTTTGAACCCGCATTCGCGTTCCGCATAAACACATTTATCGTAAACGCCTAACCAGTTTCTATTCACAAACTTACTATTGTCTCTCCTCAACAAGAATCCCAAACCAGTGAACTGTGTATGCGAGTAGGTGCCTTCGAAGTATTTTCTTGCCTTGAATATGAATCCCATTGGCTTCAAGCAAACAATTTCCAAGAAATGCATATACAAGTACAAAGTTTAAGGTTTTTTTCGGATGATTTTTAAGAGTATAGGTCATCGGGGTTGTTTGCTATACATGATCCAAAACGGAAAAATATACGTACGTAACGGCATTTACAACATACAAGATGCATTGAACATAAAGTTGTCAATATCTCGATAACCGTAACCATTTGTATATAGCTAAATATGGTCAAATATGTTCTAAATTACCTCTACTATCACGGTATCAAGAAATTGGACCAAATTACATATAAGCCGGTACATCAAACCGCATCCGCACCTATCCGCAGCAGATTTTCCAGTAGTTGTAATGTCAAATATGTATACTATAATTTGAACCATTTTAAAAAGCTTAACAAGCTAAACACTAAACTAAAACACTCAAGTTCTGCATAAAACTGTTTTGTTTTTTTTTTTTATAACAGCGAATGTTCTCGGCCCTGCAATAAACAAAATTGTGGGTAAATTTTAATAAAAATAATGTCGAATGAAAGTTCATACTTGGTTCTAAAGAATGTATAACAAAAAAGTCACATTTATCGTTAAAATACAAAATTGCAACCGTTTTTAAGAGCGTCAACTCATGTGCATCTCTGTTCAGCCATAGTAAAATATAACTTTTTGCTGACAAGGAGACGTGGCTCAGGGCTCAGGTGAAAAAGTATTGCCGCCTTTTAATACATCGGTCTTTTACCTATCCCAGAAACTGGTTTACTTTTTCGAATTTAACAATTTAGAAATTTGATTTATGGCCAGATTTTTGGGTCGCCTCGTCGATGGCTTGCAAGGCAAAAATTGTATAAACCACCTTAATTCGATTATCCAACGATACAACTGTCAGAAGTGAATATGTATGTAAATAAGACTCATCGGTATGATCAAAGAAATAATTTACTGGTCTAAAACTGTTCTACATCTAGTATCAAAATCTTCAGGCCCCATCTTTTCCTATTTTCGTTGATGGGGGGAAGTCGACATGCACCATTGTCACATTATCGTAGTGTTCCTTCAGTAGATTGTTCAATTCCACAGCGTGGTCCCAGTCGCGTGTTTCGCAAACCACCTTCACCTTTACACTGAACACGTCGACGATCAACCAGCACCTCTCCTGCGTGATGTGCTTGATGGAAACGCCAATGGAAGCGATCAACTTCGTCAGTTCTGCGACACCGCCCGGTCGGTCGGAGACTGCCACGTAGACCTTCAAAAACCTTCCCTCCGCAGCCAAACCTCGTTCTAAGACCCTTCCTAAGACTGTCGAGTCGATATTGCCACCAGATAAAATGGCAACCACGCTAAAATTGAGAGATTAAAGTAATAATGCCCGTCAACTTGTTAGATGGGTCAATCCATCTAAAGTGATCAGTCAGGAGATGGTAGCTAGATTAGTATAGAAAAATTTAGTTTTTGTTTATTGAATCTTCCTATGTTCTAAAGTATATGAATCTTCCAGTGACTTTGATAAAGGGTGCGATTTAAGCTTGCATTATTTAAATAGATATGTGCACTAAAATAGATACTTTGTGCATTAAATAACGAAATAATGTGCATTAAATAAATATGAATATGTTACATAATATATTTTATAATGAGCAATATTTAATTAATTTTGTGCCCTAGAATGGCTGACCTGTGCATTAAAATAATACATACTGTGCATTAAATAAATATCAGTATGTTACATAAAAAATATTATGATGAGAAATATCTGAAGAAATGTCTGTCATGTTTCCCTAAAATTGGTAAAAATTAATTTAAATCATTAATGACACAATCAGGAGAAAAAATATCGAAACTAACTTTGTTTTTGTATTACTAAATTTAACGTCTACATAGCGATATTAAATATAATATTTTCATTTGTAGGTTCATCTCTATTATCGGATTCATAAAATGAAACATAAATAAACCGTGGTGTTATGAACATAACCCAAAAAATATAATTTGAATTAAAACAAAAACTGATGTGGCTAGCATATTACCTACTTTATCATACTATGCAGCAGTGCCTAGTCATGGCGATCTCGACGCATCTGCGTGTCGAATTCGCGTGCAGCGCAAACGCTGATGTTCTGACAATACCGTCAAAAGAATCAAAATATCTGTCAAATCCTGGCTAACTAGTTTTAATGCAGACAAGATCTCGACCAAATAGAATTTGCTCATACAGTTAAACTATGAATATTAGCAAAACATTTTATATACATAAGTTCTACAAAATTTCCTATAGTTTAATTTATTATCTAACTATCTTGACAAAATTACTGAAATGGCGGCTCATTTGCAGAATCGTTGAAAAAATGCTAAGATTAACATCCATTTTACAAGAAATCCCAAGCAATCTTTATGTAATTTAGAAAAGATTTTTTTTCCATTAGAAAACAAACGTTATCATTAATTGTTTATTGTAAAAATATTACATTGTTTTTGGGTTGTTATGTATGTTTTGTATGTATTCAAACACCGCACAGGTGTTATGTATGTTTCATTTTATAAAGCTAATAATTATTAGATAGCAAGTTAAAATTGTACACGGAATAACCGTATTTGAAACTAAACATACGTAATGGGCGTAATGGTACTTATTTACTGAAATACAGCGGCAAAACGTACTACTATTAAAAATGTTGATTATCATAGGAACTATAGGAAAAAGAATATTGACAATTGTATAGCATCTAATTCTACTAAATAAGTGTGCAAAAAGAATTTTTATTATATGTCATATTACGACAGTTTCTTAAACAATAAAAAATGAACAAGTATAACAAGCAGTAGAACAAGACGTAGGATACATATGATACAATACACATATTCTTATACATATTATAAGGGTTTAAACTATTACTAAAATCGCCTTTCCTCAAACGCGCGCGATTTGGTATATTTAAGGTTATGATTGTAACTAGAATTATATTTACACTATGAACTGATTTATTCAAAGAAAATAAAACAGTTCACTTCCCTGTCAAACCAATTTTTATGACTCAGTTATAAAGTTTTATTTAGCTGACACCAAAACCACAGAGCAACGACAGGACTAAGCTGTACGATACACGTAAATGTGCTACGGGTTGCAGAACTTAATGCACACTATAATCTCTCCAGGGCGCATTATAATTTACTCATGGCACAATTTAGATTATTGAATGCTCTTACCAAATTTTCAAATGCTGACTTATTTATAGTATTGAACATATATATTTTTTAATTAACAATTATTTTTTGAGATGCACATTATATTTTTATAGAGGTAACGACTGTATTGCACATTTGTTTATTTAAGTGCACAAATATATTATGAAGGGAACATTCAAATATATAAACGCACAATTATTTATTCTGATGCACATATTTTAAATATATTGCACATTTATTTTTTTAAATGCTCGAGGCATTTTTTGCATTGCTCAAATATTTTTTGTATTGGTCAAATGTTTTTTGTATTGGTCAAATATTTTATCAAATGCTTTCAATAAATGCACGTTTCATTTTATATATTGCGCAAATAATGTGTACTGTTTGATAAACATATATGAGTCAAGAATACACTAAACACAAACATATTTAAACAGTTGATAATAGCGTAATACATGCACGTATCCAGCTCAAAACGGATGGGGGGGGGCAGTTTTCTAAATATAACTTGCTGTATGGGTAAGGTGACCAGAATTTTATTGTGGCAAAACGGTACTAAAGCGGGGGGGGCACTAATTAAAACAAATATTTGCGTTGAAGTAAAAGTCTAATTCACTATGTACACATTGTAACACTGTTTTCGGTGTTACAATTAACAAATTGTAACACCGTTTTTAGTAACTTTTTGCTAAGATTGGTACACATTGATGTATCAATTGTCATTGAATGCCATGTGTCAAACGTACAACACATAACCACACAGGGCCGCTTTTTAATCGCTTGCAACCGCATAAACTGCGAAATATCAATATGCTATTCATATTTTTTAAGCATGCATGTGTAGCCTGCTATACTATGGCCAAAGGATTTCGGTTATGTTTTGCGACTCTGGTGAGTGATCGTCATCATTATTTTCAACTCAACATCAAATCCCCTTTTCAGATATTATTCACGGACCATATTTACTTTAATAAGGTACTATGCGAAGATCAAACCTACATCGTAGATATGAACGATTTTAATTACTTCTGCGGCATTGTATAAGTGCAATAAATGGTTTATTGAATGTCAGCAAACACGTAGGAAGCTATAGTACATTGAAAGTGTTAAGGATTTCTTAGTTTATGTAAGGTATAAGTTTTCGAAATTTCTAATTTCAATATTTGTATAAAATTAATGACGGAAAGGAGAAAAAATAGTATATTACACTCGTTTTATAAGACGTATTCGCGCACTCGTTCCATTTGGGTACGACGAGCGTAGCGAGGAGTATCTAATTGACGTCTTATAAAACTTGTATAATCATATACTATTGTATTATCAATATGATTTTGAGTTGGCTTGGATCCACAGATATAATTTTACGTTAATGTGATGCTTATTTAACCATCTAATTATTTTTACCAAAAAATCTAGATATCCCTCGTTCTATATTTATTTCAATTGGATAATGTTTGGAATGTATTTATTTTTAGAAAATTGTAAATGTTAGGCCTCTTGCGATAGACCTCATTTTTCTTTAATTGTGTAACTATTTTTGTGATATATTAAATCCCTAAAGACAAGATTATATAAAATTTTTGATAACTCATTTGATTAAAAAAACTTTACAATTCGTCAAGTTTTATTTGTGATTAAAAAATAAATTTCTACACCTTATTTGTATGTTTAATTAGCTTTCATCGATCTTTTAAATAATTCACGTAGTAATTTTTAACTGTTTTCCTTCTCATAATTTCGTGAATTATACGTTTTTTGTTCAAAATAGATTTACTGAATATGTAATTACATTTTAATCGAGAAATAAATATATTGTTGCCTCTAAAGAAGTAACTTATTTATTTTAATTATATTAAATATCGCGCCAGTGTAGTAAGATTGTCTATTAAGGGAATACCTAAATACTAAAAATTCAAATGAAAATTGCAAATATTGCAAATAAAAATTCTACACGTTATCCCTGCAATTTTAATTTGGTTTTAATCTATGACAGGATAACAATAAAAATAAGTCAATAAGTTTGCCCCCCCTCCCACCCATAGATACGCCCATGGCCTAATACAAGTTAATGTCATAATATTTAGGATATTTTTTATTAATATGTAGGATAAAAATCTTAGTCAAAACCTGCAATAATATACCTAGTGTTCCATTACAAAAAGAAACATAAGTTTGTCTTGGTACGTTGTTGTGGGACACCCTATAAGCATGAAAATATGTTCTGGCTGCAGACCTAAAATGATTATCTAAAATTGTTTTTGCACTCCCGGAACATAGGAAAATGCTTTAACTTAATTTTTTCTTCACCAATTCACATGGATTGACCTTAAAATGGCATTTACTTTTTTCCTTTGTATTCGTCAAGCTGTCCAGACGCAATCGCTGCCATAGCTGTAGCTCCAGCTCCTTCAACAACATACTTCTCTTTCTCTATCAGTCTCAAAATGGCGACGGCTATGTCGTCCTCCTTCACAACAATCATCTTATCCACGTACTTCTTAGCGGTGCATATGGAGTTATGTCCAGGCAGGGCAACAGCTAGGCCGTCAGCAAGAGTCGACAGCGTCGTCGTTAGGACAGATTTGCCAGCTTTGATGCTATTGGTGACACTTGGACAGTTTTCAGACTCAACACCCTGAGGAGTTTTAAAGAGAAAGGTGTGAGGAAGTTTGTTTTGAGTGTGGCTTTTGTTTGTTTTTTGACAATTCATACATACTATGACTTTCGTGCAAGGTTTTAGTGTTTTTATGGCACAAGCCACTCCTGCTAGAAGACCTCCACCGCCAGCTGGCACAAGAACAACACTGGTGGAGGGTAATTTTTCTAAAATTTCGATCCCGATTGTTCCTTGGCCAGCTAGAATGTCCAAGTGGTCATACCTGCAATGGCAAGACATTTTTGTCAGTGTTTGAGTTTTGGAACAAATTTTCTATTTTTATATTAATATACAATTTATTTTAAGTCCAGTCAAATCGTTTCCGAGTATGCCTGCTCAAGGAAAAACATACAGAAGCTTTATTTTCTCATATCTTATATATTTTTTTGGGTGGTGAACCCGAATTTCAACTTTGCTACTTTCCACGGATGTGGCTTCACAACGAAAATCGCAAACAAACTTAAAATTTTCGACTCTTTTTTCAGTTTTTTGTGAAACAGTGATAAAACTATGCACTTTTCGAGGTAGACCATCCTATATAAAAACAAAGTACATTAAATTTTCTATAAGACCACCCCTGAAATGCATTTTTGTTGAACGGTTTGGCTGCTCATTAAGTATTAATTAAAAAGAGCAAATATATAGTTTTTAATAAATAAATAGTAATAATATAGGTTTCTACTGAATTTTTGGTAAAGGGCTCTTGGCTTAGCGGTTTCGCGTAATGTGACTAATGTGGTCTATATAAACTAGCGTATCACGCGACAACACTGCCAACGTCGCACATTGGGGTATTAGACCCAAAAAGCTGGCCATAAATCAAATTTCTAAATTGTAAAAGACCGATGTATTAAAAGGCGGCTATATTTTTTCACTTGAGCCCTGAGCGACGTGTCCTTGTCAGCCAAAAGTTATATTTTACTATGGCTGAACATAGATGCACATAAGTTGACGCTCTTAAAAACGGTTGCAATTTTGTATTTTAACGATAAATGTGACTTTTCTGTTATACATTCTTTAGAACCAAGTATGAACTTTCATTCGACATTATTTTTATAAAAATTTACCCTCAATTTTGTTTATTGCAGGGCCGAGAACATTCGCTGTTATAAATAAAAACAGTTTTATGCAGAACTTGAGCGTTTTAGTTTAGTGTTTAGCTTGGTTAAGCTTTTGAAAGTGGTTCAAATTATAGTATACATATTTGACATTAGAACTACTGGAAAATCTGGTGCGGATAGGTGCGGATGCGCTTTTTGTTATTTTATTTCCAATACGTTGTAAAGGCAAATCCAAAAATTGATGTACCGGCTTATATGTAATTTGGTGCAATTTCTTGATACCGTGATAGTAGAGGTAATTTAGAACATATTTAACCATATTTAGCTATATACAAATGGTTACGGTTATCGAGATATTGACAACTTTATGTTCAATGCATCTTGTATGCTGTAAATGCCGTTATGTACGTATATTTTTCCGTTTTGGATCATGTATAGCAAACAACCCCGATGACCTAGACTCTTAAAAATAATCCGAAAAAACCTTAAACTTTGTACTTGTATATGCAGTTCTTGGAAATTGGTTGCTTGAAGGCAATCGGATTCATATTCAAGGCAAGAAAATACACCCTACTCGCACCTGCTCGCATACACAGTTCACAGGTTTAAATTGGATTCTTGTTGAAGAGAGACAATAGTGAGTTTGTGAATAGAAACTGGTTAGGCGTTTTCGATAAATGTCGTCATACCACTAAAAAACGACCGTTTCAGCTTGAAGTATGATCAAACTTCGAAAGTTTTCATGGAAACAATAAGTATAAATATTAGACAATTTTGAAATAATACTAAAAATAATAGATTTTATAGTGATAAAAATGGTAAAATAGGTTCTTAATTGCCTCTACTATCACGTCTTAAAAGGAATGCATCGAACGGAAAACAGCACGAGTAGCATATGTACCGTTTCAATACACAATATCGACTGGTGTAAACTTTCATTTTCTTCCTCTACCACTGGTCTTTTTTATAAATAAAACTTTTTCAGGATTTACTATTGTTCAATTTTTAATCCGTATATGCTGCGTATTTAAACTAGACATGCAATATATTATTTTATGAATTTGACACGATAAAACATAATAGAAATAAAATCACAAAAAAAAAATATTGATGACAAATGTTGTAGCAGTAATTAATTTACAATAGGTGTAGTGCAGTGAAGAACAATTTTTAATACAGTTTGCGTTTTCCTATTTTGTACTGCTTTCTTGTGTTTATTAAGTTATTAACTTTCAAATTCTTAGTATGAAGGTTAAAATGTTATACATAAATAAAACAACACATCTAAAGCCTTTTTAGGTGAAAAATTAATTTTGCCCAGGTGTTCAGGTCAAATACTCCACTGTGCGTCTGTTGAGTGGGGCAGCCAATTATAGTGGTACTGCCGACCGGTGGGAGAGCAGGGCTGGTCAGGTCAGTCTGGTTTTGCGTTTCGGAGCACGCAACGGCAGAACTATCGCAGATCTAACAACGCTTCATAACATTCATATCTTTGCAATCGCGATGTACTCTCCACTAGAACAGCTTCACATCATCAAGTGGTATTACGGTGGCAATTCGGCGCAACACTGCGTGGATTTGTTTGCAATCGCTTTTAAAGGCACACCTATCCCGTGCAGACAAACCATTTTCAATATTGTGCATCAATTTATATTGATTTATTTATATCAATATGGAGGCAAAAGAACGACCCAATCTGCGGTTCTGTAGTACTGGACGATAAGAAATCCACTAGAGGGATTGGCGAGGAATTGGTTATTGGCAACAAAACCGTTGCTAACGCTCTGAAGAAGGGCGATTTCCGGAGTTATAAGTACTCAAAGACTCTGGAAACCTTTGCAGAGTACAGTATTCGTAGAATGGAGTTTTGTGAAACTGTAATGGAAAAGGCGAACGCAGATGAAAATTTTATACAAAATATTATTTTTACTGATGTATCGACGTTTCCGTTACATGGTAAACATAATCCTTCCATTCTTCGATATTGGGCCCAACAAAATCAGCACCGAAGTTATGCTTACCGTACTCAATATCCCGAAAAACTAAATGTCTGGGCTGGTATTCTAGGCAATCATTTAGTTGGTCCATTCTTTATCGATGGATCTCTTAACGCCCAGATGTACCTTACTTTGCTGCAAGAGCAAGTACTTCCCGCCATTTATAACCTTCCCGGAGTAGATCAGGATGATGTTTGGTTTCAGCAAGACGGCTGTCCTGCTCATAACGCGGCCAGGGTGCGAGAGTTTTTAACAACCGCATTTCCTCACCGTCTTATTAGTGGGACAGGCGACACTCGTTGGCCCCCAAGATCGCCTGATCTATCTCCGAACGATTTTTTCTTGTGGGGTTATCTTAAAAATACCACGTATGTTGATGAAGTCAATAGGGCACATAATTTACAGGAGTTGAGAAAAAAATACAGATATATATATATATATATATATATATATATATATATCTGTGATCAAGTATCAAGATCAAGTATCAGTATATCTGTGACCAAGGCGCGAAGTGCGTCGAAACGTCAGATGCTATTTTGTCAACAAGTTTTTTAAAATGTTTTGTTTTAGTGTACGTTTTAGTTTAAGTGTATTTACGTGCAAAACCTGTAAAGCCTCTAACCCCAAACAAATAAACAATTTTAATAATTTGACAAGGCTAATTAATTTGATTTTATTTTGTTAAAAAACATAAATCATCAACTATATATATATATATATATATATATATATATATATATATATATATATATATATATATACACAGATATATAGAATTACAGTATAGTGGTCTACGTCGACTTTTTGGCAAAAAGCTGAAGAATAGTCGAACATTTTGAGGCTTTTTGCGATTTTTGTTGTGAAGCCATATACGTAGGAAGTTGTAAAGTTGAAATTCGGATTCAGCACCCCAAAAAAACATATAGAATGAAAGAAAAAGCTTCTATAGTTTTTCCTGGCCCAAAAAACATTTGACTCGACTATTTGTAATTTTAGTAGATAGGCTATATGAGTTCTGGGCCAGTTTTACGGATTATTTTAAATGGTGGCCTGAATTCGTTTCACTTCCGGTACAGGTAGAAAGAGATAGCTATGGTGAGATGGCTAGTGTGACAAGGATAACTATCTCTTTCTACTTGGAACGAAGGAGTAACGAATTTATTTGATGCATGCCAATATTTAAATTTTTGTAGGAGAATCACACTTTCAAGTAAATCTTTGCAATATCTGCGATCCCAAAAACTACTCTGAAACTTTTTTGTAGAATAACTCTAAAAAACTCAAACCAATCTAATAAAACTGACGTACCCATTTATGTACAAAGCTCCTGTGTCCTGGGCCATTTTCATCGCAAGTGCTTTGGCCTCGGCCAAAGTTTGGCCTTGGACGACCACATTTGCCCCGAACTTCTGGCAATTTTGAATTTTCATGATCGGAGCGGTTTTGGGCATGACCACTGTGATTGGGATGCCTAGTAGCAGTCCGTGGTAACATAGGGCTAAAGCGTGGTTCCCTGCTGATGCCGAAATGGCACCCGCTTTCTTCTGCGCGTCGGACAGTTGCATCAAAGCGTGCCTCGCACCCCTCTCCTTGAAACTCCCTGTATATTGGAGGAATTCGCATTTCAGGTGTATGTTGATGCCGTACAAGTCCGATAGTTTCGATTTCTGGAATTGTAAGGTGTTAGACTACGAGCTGGTGGACGATTTGGTCGCAAATTTTGCAGAAATATACCATGTGTGTGCTCATAAACCCTCTAAAAGCCACCCCTGACGTGTACGTTCGCGGGTTTTCGCGTTGGGAAGGTATACTATGGGCTAGTTTTCATTTGCTACCGACTCTAACGCTAACCTATAAATAAGTGTATGTTTGTGCAAAATTTAAAGTGGTGTAGATTTGGATGAGAAACTCTTCACTAGCTCTTAGTCTGGGTTTTTGGTTTTTGATTTTTATGTAGAATACTCATGCAATGGTTACGATTAAGGGTGTTTTCTTCACTGCGCCCTCGATGTTCTTCCTGGCCTCCTTGACCATGTCGAAGGTGCACATCCGGGGGTTGTTCGGGTCGCAGTTTGGGTCTGGAATTTCTGGGATAACATCTCCAGCGGCCGGTGCACCAGATCCTGGGGCTTGTTTACTGGCACCTTTGTTATCACTTGAAGACTAAAAATCATATTTAAAACCGTGTCAGTGCCAAATTTGAGTACCGAATCATTATTTGTAGCGTGTGGGCAATAAAAAAGTGTTTTTTATTGAACATATAGAGTTTTATAATATTCAAGGTGTTTGTACTCACTTGTTTACAGTGACATTCATCAGAGATTGCCTTAGCTGTAGGTTTGGGTACTGGGACAGCTTTGCATGCATCTTCATCGCCCTGTATACACATTTTAAACAAATAATAGTCAATAGGTGCCCAGTTCGCAAATACTGGCCTATTGTATTGCAGTTTTTGATTAAGATTTGTAGCCTAATTCTTTGACGTCAACTTCTATTAGGCTCCTATCAACTGTTTCTGAAATATTGTGAAACTAATGTCAAACACGTGCGTTTTTTTTATAAAAATAATTCTGAGGTAACTAACAAGGATAAAGAAATAAAAAAGCTCATGTGGAATAAAAATAGCATCGCACTTTTTGACAGTTAATATTGACTTGCGATTCTAATATAGCTCATTCCGTATAAGTAGAGATTTTCTAAATATCAAATAATTTAAAATTTTGAATGGAATACCTCTATATTTTAACATACTTCGAAAGATCGATAAATCAGCTTTCCGAACGTGTGTAACTCGGTAGGTCTATCGTCAACAGTTAAAAAGTTATTAAGCATCTAATTTGACATTTGTAACTTATGCACAATAATCTATAAATTAGTATTAAACAAGGTTGCAAACAGGGTTACCGCGTAAATTACCGAATTAATTACCGTAATTTACGGCTTAAATTACCGTTGGTAATTTACCGACAATTATAATTACCGTTGGTAATTGACCGGAATTTATAAGTTAATTTCAAAGACCTTCCATCAGTAGACGCATGAATGCAGCTGTGTAGTCAGAAGCCATTTATTATCAAAATTCACTTTTTAATAAATATATGTAGTTATATGTGAAAATGTTATATGTTATATGTGTAAAATAATCGAGACTAAAAATGATCCGGATCAAAAAACCTTCAGTGAAACGGAGCGTTATTTTGTGAATCTGGGCAGAATTAAAGTGTTTATTTTCTACTATTATTATTCTGTTTGATTTTCCTTTTTGTAGTAGTGGTATAAATAGTATTTCTATGTAGCTTTGCTTTGGTTTTAGTACTATCAAAACAGGCAAAAGATCAGAGATATTCAGAGCTAGTTATCCACAAAATAGTGATTTAAGGTTTCACCAAACATTTTTATTAACATTAGTAGTAATCATAACTTACAGTAATTGGTTTAATTTAACAGTTTTAATTACCCGGTAATTAAATCAACATAATTTAACATTTTGAATTTTTAATTACCCGGTAATTTAAACAAGCGTAATTTACCTTTTTGGTTTTTTAATTATCCGGTGATTTACGCCAACGTAATTTGCCATTTTTATATTATTAATTACGTGGTAATTAAAAATTTTAAATTAATACTTTTATTTGCAACGGTAATTTACGGAAAAAAAATAATTACCGTAATTTAACAGTTGTTCAATTTAATAGTTGTTCAGAAGTTAAATTTTCTGTCAAAAAGCAATATACATTATATATTAGCTAAAAACATCGGCTGGACTTATTCTGTTCTTCTATTCAAGACAGTTTATCAGTCATTATCACGTATTTGATGACAAAATCATACCATTAGAATGAATTAGAAAATAAAAATACATACAAACGAAATAAAAAACAACCACTAATAATATTTGGAACAAAATTTAACATAAGCAAAAGAAATAGACATTACTGCAATCTGACTTGTGAGACTTGTGGATTTCGAACCAAAGAAAAACTAAAATGAGGGGAACTATCGTTTCTGAATGAACATAACAAATAAATTTAAACGTTAGGCACATATTTTTCCTAGAATTATTAAGGGGAACTCAGCCAATTCCAAATTGATTAATATATTTTTTTGAAAATTTTGTCTTCACCCGCCATTCCAGAACGAGGGTTTTTCGACAGTCTTATTTTTCGCAATTTCGCACGTCATTGAACAGTTTTTAGTCGACAATTGTGTAAATAAAAGAGTGAAAAATGTCGAAAAATTCTCTTTTGTACTTTTAATACAAAATCAATTTAATGAATTATTTTTCGATTTCAAGGGTGGGCGTTATTCCTTAACTAAATAAGCAAATTTTAAACTATTTGTCAGCAGCAAAAATGCTATAATTATTATCTAATATTAAATATTATTATTTATTCTTATTATTTTCACTTAAAAGTTCCCGCCTAATTGCCTTATCTTAGTTTCTTCCACACAACGATTCATTTATAAGCAAATAACATAACCAATATATATAAACATGGGCGTATCCAGTTCAAAACGGAAGGGGGCAGTTTTCTCAATCTAACTTGATGTAAGGGTAACGCGATTAGAAATTTATTGAGGGAAAACGGGAAATAAGCGGGAGGGGCTACTAATTAAAACCAAATACAAGAGTAATAGTAAAAGCCTAAAGTTTTTTAAAAAAATAATTGTATTATGAATATGATTTTGAGTTGGGTTCGATCCACAAATATAATTGTACGTTAATGTGACGCTGATTAAAACTTTTTAACTTTTTATTTTTTGTATTTCTATTTTCCACCAAAAATTGTAGACATTCTTCGTTCTATAGATATATGTTTGTAAATTATTTTTTGAAGAAAATTGTAAATGTTAGGCTTCTTGCGGCAGACATATTTTTACTTTATCATACGCAGTATGGTAAAGTATTGTAATCATGCCGAAAAAAAAAATTGAGATTTTAGCGGAAATAGGTCTTTTTGGGTCCCCTGAACATTTTTGACCAAGGTACAAAAAAATGTCTGTGTGTGTGTGTGTATGTGTGTGTGTGTGTGTGTGCGTATGTGTGTACTCGATTTTTGTGGAGACGATTCCGGAGAAACTACTAAAGGTATCGGGACGAAAGTTCATATTTGGAAGTTTTATGACCCAACTTAGAGCTGAAAAGGTTTTGGTTCAAAAGGGTCCAAAGGAACTGGTAGTTTATTCTAAGCCTTTTTCAAGGATTTTAGAAATGAGCCGCCATTTCTGTAATTTCGTCAAAATAGTTAAATAATAAATTAAAGCAGAGGAAATTTTGAATAATTTATGCCTATGACATTTTTTGGTAAAATTAATAGTTTAGCTGCAAGAGCAAATTCTATTTGATCGGGATCGGTCGCATCTGCATTGATATGCTACATAGTAGCCAGGATTTTGACAAATATTTTTTTGTGCTGTCACCACAGAAATGTCTATGGCTGTCACCACGCTGTCACACTCGGAGAACCATCGACTATAAATCTGTCAGAATTTGAATTAGCTTTTTAAACTTGACATTTCGTAGAAGTGGTATCAACCTAACATTTTCTATACCGAAATATAACCATTTTAGATTTTTTTTTTAAATACGTATTTCTCAAAAGCAATACAAAAAACGCTGGCTAACTAGTTTAATTTTAATGCAGACACGATTTATCTCAGTCAAATAGATTCTCATGCAGCTAAACTATTAATTTTACATATTGTATGATAAAGTCATGTGCCTGGCCACATCAGATTTTTTTAATTGTGTGACTATTTTTATGATATATTAAGTTCATAAAGACAACATTATATCAAATTTTTTACAACTCATTTGATTTGAAAAACACCTCAATTTTATATTTTTTTGAGTTTTGTTTAAAAATATTGTCTACACCTTATTTGTATCTTTAATTAGCTTTCATCAATCTTTTAAATAATTCACATAGTACATTTTAACTCATTAAAACATTGCGCAAATTGCAAAAAACACGATATTATTATTTTTTAAATTATTAGCGTGAATTACTAGAACCAAAATTACTAAAGAGTACGAACAATAAGGTTAATCTAAAACTTTAACAGAAGAATCACTACATTTGTGCGACTGTTGAACTTCGCCGTGGCAACTAGATATTTTATATTGATTTATGAATTTATTATTATTTATTAATAATTATTGTGCACGAGTTACAAATGTTAAATTGTATTCTTAATAACATTGTAGCTGCTGACGCAGTTACAAAATTAATTACAGCCGAATGCTTTTTTGAAATATTCCAGTTTTTAGATTAATTTTACAATATTTCAGAAACAGTTGCTAATAGCCTAATTGTCGATTGATGTACTAATAATTAGGATATAAAACTTAATCAAAAACTGCAATAATACATCTAGTATTGCATTTGGAAAAAAACAGAAGTATCTAGAGAAGCATCAGATTTTAGGGAAACATTTAATCAAAAGTTGTCCAGCACATAAATACTTTGTTTCTCTCACGTGCTTCTGACGTTTTTCTGGACCTATAACTAAAAAATTCCAACCCGTACGTAGACTTCTGTATAGACAGGTTTTATAGAGAATTAAAAAATCTAGAAATTACCTTATAATGTTCATTGTCGTTTTGTCAATAGAGAAATCAATATTGCGTTAAAAAATTCAATTTCAACTTTATGAAACAACCTGCATGAACCTAATTTATGATTGTGTTTTAAATTTAATATACTCACAGGTTTGTTGCAGTGACATTCACCTACGGTGTCCTTAGCAGCAGATTTTGGTACTGGAGCAGGTTCTTGTGGTTCAGGTCCACTTCCCTGATATACATATATAGATATTTTTAAATAAATACATACAATTAATATGCTCTGTTTTCTAGACAAAGGGAGCAGTATCTTAAAGACTATGGATTTTGAAATAGTTTTAAACTATTTATTGGCCGAAGATTAAGCAAGGAATTTAGTAATATACCTACACATTTCACTTATATCTATCTAAAGAAATCCTGTAATATCTCGTTGGACTAAATAAGTATAACATTAAATTGAATGTTAAATTTTATGTACTTACAGGTCTCTTACAGTGACAGTCCCCCACCATTTTCCTTTACAGCTTTTGATTCTTACACACCTTTTCAAATTGCCTAAAGTTAAACTGAAAATTTTTAAAATGAGATTTTTGCTGATCTGTCGATTCTGATTGATGAGAGATGATCTGATTTATCTGGACTTGACACTGACGTTTTTATTTTTTTTGTTTCAGAAACTGTATAAGCACGATACTATGGAGAATTTGCAAAAACATTAACATGGAATCTCACTTCTTCACAAACTTATTTAGCGTAGAATTTTTGAATGGCACACAAGGTAAGTGCATGGTTATATTCATGGTAATTTATTATCTCGTCATTCTTCGTTGTTGTTATATTTCAATTAATTCATCAAACTTAAGACCACAATAAAAGAAAACATCAAGTTTGTTCTGTCGGTAGAATAAGCTTTAAACGTGTTTTAATTTCAAATTTTTCAATTATGTGGTGATCTCGATGAATTTCTTTACAATGTGCCGAAATTATCACTAAAATCGGTGAAATATTACCAAAGTTATTAAAGATAAAAGTTTAACAATATATTAAGTGGGCGTTTTCTTTTAGACTGTTTTGATTGCTCTTTTACCGCTTTCCTAGGATGCGAATTGATCATGTATGGCCTTTATATCATTTATTAATTCATAATAAAACAATAACCGCAAGTTTAATTAAAAAACCTCGTATAATTTCAAATTTATACCTCGTTTACGTACAGCTTGCATTCATCCGCATTCATCTTGCATTCTCGCGTTTACAAACGTCAAAACTCCGCCCGATCGGTAACACGGCCACCCTGCAGTACCGATAACTTCGATAAGATTCCATACAGTTTTCCAGACCGAAAACATAACCTACAAATTGACAGTTCTACGCAGTTGTGCACCAGCCGCTCCGGCTTTTCTCTTACAGTATAAACCAGTTAACGTTCAAAGAAAATCACTCGAAATCGGTAGATAGAATGCCAGGCTTGCTAAAGAAGGAAGAGCCAACGTTGGCATTGACTTACGAAGTGGACGAAAACGAAGAAAATGCGAGGCAAGCGCCGGAGGCTCCACCGGGCCCTGTCGAAGTAAATTCCCTAAACGGGCTACTACGTCTAGCCGTCGAAGCTACGGAAGGTGTGGAGAATGACGCAGACCCAGCCCCGTTAAACCTCGAGGCTCGAACGTTTCTAGAAAACGCCATACGTAGCATGACAATAGACGTTGTCGGAATACTAGTAAAACAGATCAAAACCTTGCAGGAGATCGACGATACCGTCGTTGCGGATTCCGATGTGTCCGACTACATGATCGCGTTCGATACAATCCTCGAGTACGTCGATAATATAGATATCGCTAACGATTTTCATAAGATCGGTGGTTTTTCGATATTCGAACGCTGTTTGCGTTGCGAGAATAGGAAGATCATCGCGCGTGCGGCAGATTTGTTAGCGGAACTGTGTCAGAATAACCCCCATTGTCAGGAGGTGGCCGTTGAACACGATTTATTGAGTTTGTTGATGTCGATAATGGAGGCAGAGACAGATGTTGACGCGCTGGTTAAGGTTATTTACGCTGTGAGTTGTATCGTGCGTGGCTGGCCCCGTGCGTTAGCTAAATTCGAAGAGTTGGATGGTTACGAGGCCTTACTGCATCTCATGGGGAAAAGGGAGGATAAATTGCGGACAAAATCGGCGTTTCTGTTGAATTCTTTGTGTAGAGCAAAGCCGGAAGCGAAAGGTACGTACTGGATGTTAAGAAATTTGTATTATAATTGTTTAAATACAGTTTAAAGATGTTATGTTGGATTTATTTTATATAGTTTGTTTCGTTAACATACAAAAATTTTGGTACTACAATATGCCAAAATGTAAAATATAGTTCAATATTGTACATTTCTTATTTTTTCTTAATTATCTTATTATCTTGCAGCAAGAGTGGTTAGTCTCGGCACAATTACAGTAATTATGATGCTACTGGCCGAAGCCCATATGCCGAGTCACGAACATATTCTCGTATTATTTACGACATTAATTGAAGACAACGCACAGGTGATGGAGCCTTACACTAAGCCAGAAAATCGCTTGAAGGATATCCTAGTGATGAACCTAACTTTCACCAAAGATAAGGATGAACATTATGTAAGTTGCGTTACGATTTTCCAATTTTTTTTTTGTATACAGTTAGATATAAATTTGTGCGTTTAAGTTTAATTTGTACGTAAAATAATTGGTTTTCTTTTCTGTTTTTAGGATGAACATCAAAACTACGAGCAGATTTTGAATGAATATTTCCCAACTTGGAATCGTTAAACATAAAAAAGTATGTTTTTTTTTTGTTCCCTTGACTCTACAGTATCACAAAGAGGCTCCTAAAATTGTAAATAAATCGAATGTTTCTCCAAAATGTTGGTAGTTGGTAATTTATTGAAGATTTTTATCGTTTCTCTATCCATATATAAATATAAAGTTTGTACTTATATTTCGTTCTTTTTTTTATTATTTTAGAATAAAAGCGGGACTTGCGTTTATAATACGATTCCTGTGTAATTTACTTTCAGAAATGTAGGCATATATATAAAATAGTATAATAAGTATAATATGTAAGTTATAATCTAATAATATTGTAATGATAAAATAAAGTTAGGTGTTACTGAATTGTTTTTCTTTTTTAATATCCAGGTTTACAAACCATCACAAAACTCATACAAGGTGTCTGAATAGAACAGAAAGAATGAACATTTTTGAACTGGCAGAAAGTTACCAAGGTTTGTAGTGATAAATAATCTGACATTTTTGTTTGATATCAGTAACTAGTCGGGCGGTTTTCAACAAAAAATCTAACTTGTTTGATATGTTTTTTCTTTTTATTTCATTTTGTTACCACATTAAAAATGCCTATAACTTTTGAAGAAACAGAAAAAACAAATTTTATACACTAAACCAGTTTATATACTGAGAAAATGTATGTAAAGTGACAACAAATCTATGTAACACTGGTAGAAACTCCGCAAAACAAAAGTTATTACAGTAAATTATATGTAATAAATTACAGTCAGATTGCTGTTTATCTTTCTATTGGTTGTTTGATTCCAACTACTTTCTCATTGATGTATTCTTGTGAAATTGCACTATTATAACATTAATTTTACAGGTATTTTGTGCAAAATCACACGAAAAGTACAGTAATTTCACAGTAGAAGTATTTTTTACAATTCTATAGCGTTTCTTTAGAGAAATGTCAAAACTTTTGACTCAGAATGACATTTATTTTCTAAAAAACAAAAAAAAAAACGTGATAACAGTAGACCAGTTCTTCTTGTTGGGGTTTCCAAGGGCTAAAAAGGTTGGAAAACGCTTGCATACTGCACATATAAATGAGTAAAATTTCGATTAAAATGCACTTATAAAAAAATCAATACCCGTTTCTAAATTTAACGCAAATAAAAATCAATTTTTCGATGGATAAAATATAACAGAATTAAACATCAAAAACGCGATCTTTAAATGTGCACCTACATTAGTAGTAACTTTGTTATTTCTGATTATATTTTTAGACCGGCTCGTGACGTGTAAAATTATAAATAATGTAGAAATTAGAGCAGCACAACCAACGTTGTACACAGAGAGAAATTTATAAATAATTCACACACACACATACACAAACCAACAGAAATGTTGTTTTTAAAATTAGTCATAATCCAACTTTTTTCACGGGACGTCGTACGTTTTATTTTATCCATATAAAGTTTATTTTTAGAGGTTATATCCACCCCACGAAGGACCAAAATAAACCCTTCTATGCAATCGGAGTGATAGCGGTTTTTAAAATTCGTGCGCGCACTTTTTTTTAATACATTCAAACAAGAAAAGAAATCAATAAATAAATTATAAGAGCAAAAAAAGCGGAGCCGGCTTTGGAACGACGCACCACTCAAATCTAGCATCGCCGACAAGCAAGAGAAGAACTCCCATTTTGCAAATGGCGTACTAAATATAAATATTATATTTAGATTTGGTTTCGATTTCGATTCGTTTCTTCCACCGGTCCGAGGGATGAAAAGATAACGAATATTCTTGGCGGATAAGCAGCTATATTCATTTCGGTAAGTTTACATATTTCCGGCTTGAAAAAACCCAGCACAAATGCATCCACAGAACACCCCCTACTGTAAAGCACGCGCCGGACCTAGCTGCGACATGCGCGCGCCAATCTTACTTCACCCTGGTGCGCATTCTTACATGCGACTTACCCGAAGACTTACGTCTTTTCTCGACACTAAAATTGATGTATAATTATTTAACCAAAGGCTTTGCATTGTACAAAAGTTGCTATTGATTTTTTCCACTGCAAAACGAATTAAACGCGTCCTTTTTTACGCGCTGTTTACGCGAAAAGTGGCCAAAAGTGTTCCTGCACGCACGGTTAGTGTTTACTAATTTGGTATTTCTATAAATATTTTATTTATGAACTTTTTCGACACCCGTCGTGTGTGTATAAATTTAGGGGTTAGCTTTAGCAACATGGCGTTAGCAATAGCGTCTCTTTTGTTTATAAAGGCTCTCCATGATTTTCCGTTCTTAAACACCGCTTTTTACCTATTCTATTTATATTTTTGCGATAATTTATCGGTATTTTACGGAATTTTAGGTTATTTTAGTGAATTATTTAACAACCCCGGGCGAATTTATGCTATTTTTAATTCATTCCCTACTGTTTTTAGATGTTTTTATTTCATAACAACCGATTTTTCGGTATACCGCCTCGCATAGGTTATGTTTTGATACTCTACCCGTTTTTTTCACGCGGTTTCTCGCGAAAACCGCGATAAAACGCGACAAGCCGCGTATGATAGAGTAAGATAGACATACTGGTTTTAAATTATTCGAAAATAAACCGAAAAAACCTGTTATTCTTTGTTATTGCACCTCTTTGTCTCAATTTAACGCAATATTAACAATTAATTCTTTTTTTATTTTCAGGTTTTTTACAAACGAGTTTTTGATTTGATCGGAAGAACAATCATTCGTAGACGATAAATTACATGACAAAAAATGGTGACTACGTCGCCCCAGCAGTTCTGCGTGCGATGGAACTCGTACCAATCAAATTTACAGAGTGCGTTTCCGAAATTGCTGGTTTCGGAACATTTTGTCGACGTGACGTTGGCGTGCGAGAACGAGATGTTAAAATGCCATAAGGTCGTACTGTCGGCTTGTTCGACGTACTTCGAGAAGTTACTTTTGAATAATCCGTGTCAGCATCCGATAATTTTCATGAAAGATATGAGGTAAGTTTTGGGATTTTATTTTTGTGTCGGGGTACGATTTTTTGTGGTTTTAGGTTTCAAGAGATGCAGTCGTTGGTCGATTTTATGTACAAGGGTGAAGTAAACGTAACCCAGGACGACCTACCGTCGCTGTTAAGGTCTGCGGAAGCCCTGCAGATCAGGGGATTGTGCGGAACTGATCAGTTGTTGAACCATGCGAGTTTGCAGAATATAAATAAGTCGGTAAGTGTAGTTTTGGGTGTTTCGATTGTTGTTTAGATGTTTGGAAAGTTTCAAAGTGATTGGTCAAATAATTTGGCATAAATAATATATTGCTGTCACCGATAACATTTAACAGTAGTGATGTTAAAACTAATTTTATTTTGAAAGATAAGTTGAACAAATTAATTATTCAAAAAAAAGCACCTCTTAATTTGGCAAGCTTATTAAGACGAGTTCTCAATTCTATGTAAGAATTTCGAATTTCCGCATTTTTCTTCATTTTTCCGAATTTTTTCTTAGTTTTAATAGTTCTGCATCATATTGTAATGGTTCACAGTAAACAATTTGTTTTATTCGTCTTTTAAAAAAATCCGTAGTTGTCAGATCAGGACTACGTTGTAGCTATAAAATACGGCCATTACGCACCATCCACTTTTAAGAAAATTGTTAATTTAACCACTTGGAGACGTTTACTTTTTTGAAATGTTGGCTTTGTCTAGAATGAATAAAATGTGTACATCACTTCAGCAACGACAATGCTGTGAAAAGACAATACCATTTGTTGGAAAGGTACATTCTTTCGAAAACACAATAAATTTATGCAAATTTTGGTTATTTCATGTTTTGTTACCAGTCTCAAAATGGAAATCCAAAAATTTGGCGTTATTGCCGGTATCCAAAGTCTGTCTAAATCGTGGGCTAAATGGTTTCATTTTATTTTCTTTGATAATTCTGGACATATACGATTTACTATATATAGTTGAATCAATTTAACTTTACGTGTTGTCAAAAGTGACAGTCGTCTGGTGCAATCGACTGTTGTCATTCGGCCTGTAGCGTAGTCGAATAAATTTTGCCAAAGGAAAAGCATACGTCTGCATACACATACAGGGGTAATCAAATTGTAGCGTCTACGAAAAAATACTGTTTTTTGCGAATTGCATACCAAAATTTACTTCTATTTGTGATTCGAACTGAACGGCTCGTCTGTAAGGGTACTGAACAAAAGTTAGTAGTAGTGTTAATAAAAGAAAATTTATGCGAAACATATTTGTAGGCAAAATTAAGAGACAAACTGCAGAGAAAATCCTTACGCAACATAGCACCTTGCAAGAATTAATTTGATTTTGTAGTGTATATTTAACTTGCATTTTCTACAAAACCACGCTTGTGTCCAGCGTGTAAAATAATAAAACGTTTCCCGTCAAATACCCAGTCTTTCCGAACGTTTTTAACACTATTATCCTGCCACGACTTCCTTCGACCACCCTTTGAAAAATCCATGTTTCATCCAGAAAAAATCTGATGTGGCCAGACACATGACTTTATCATACAATTTATAAAATTAATACTTTAGCTGCATGAGAATCTATTTGACTGAGATAAATCGTGTCTGCATTAAAATTAAACTAGTTAGCCAGGACTTGACAGATATTTTGATAGTCAATAGTATCAATTGAAGGTATTGTCAAAGCATCAGCATTTGACACTACCTACTGTCATCAGAATAATAGTTGTTTATCTCACAAGTGCCGAAAGTACGGAATAGCACAATGAGCAGTGATGCGGCGCGTCACCGATGGCGGAGCGTCGTCGTCGGATGTGAGCGAGTCGTGCTATGTAGTTTTCGGCAGGAGTGACATCAACTTTTTTTTGTATTGCTTTTTGAGAAATACATATTTAAAAAAAATTCAAAAATGGTTATGTTTCGGTATAGAAAATGTTAGGTTGATACCACTTCTACGAAATGTCAAGTTTAAAAAGCTAATTCAAATTCTGACAGATTTATATTCGTTCATGACACTGTAGACGACGTTCCATAGCGGTTCTCCGAGTGTGACAGCGTGGTGACAGCCATAGACATATTTGTCAAAATCCTGGCTACTATGTAGTTTCATATCAATGCAGATGCGACCGATCTCGATCAAATAGAATTTGCTCTTGCAGCTAAACTATTAATTTTACCAAAAAATGTCATAGGCATAAATTATTCAAAATTTCCTCTGCTTTAATTTATTATGTAACTATTTTGACGAAATTACAGAAATGGCGGCTCATCTGCAGAATCCTTGAAAAAGGCTTAGAATAAACTACCAGTCCCTTTGGACCCTTTTGAACCAAAAGCTTTTCAGCTCTAAGTTTGGTCATAAACCTTCTAAATATGAACTTTCGTCCCGATACCTTTAGTAGTTTCTCCGGAATCGTCGCCGCAAAAATCGAGTACACAACACTACACACATACGCACACACACAGACTTGGTCAAAAATGTTCAGGGGACACAAAAAGACCTATTTCCGCTAAAATCTCAATTTTTTTTTTTTCGGCATGATTACAATACTTTACCATACTGCGTATGATAAAGTAAAAATTCATCTAAGAAATTCAGGTCCCATAGATGCTATGGCGGGTGTCGCCATTAAAGCCCTTCGATTATTGTCATTTTTAAACTTAAATCCAAGGTGAAAAAGAAGTGTTTGTAGGAAGCGATAACTAAGATTCAAAAGCTACTTTTCACGCAGCATTTTCTTTAAGGATGTAATGGTAACTTGCGTTCCTAGAATTAATTAAATGTTGTGTACAGGAAGAATATGGTAATACAATAGCGTACATGCAGTGTAAAGGTTAGACAATGTGTTGCGAACTTGCATTTTTGCACCCTCATCAACGTCTTAAGTTTTTGGTTTCCTCTGAGTTCGAGATTTTTTTCTGGTACAAAATGACTCGTTTGCCTCCCTGGCATTTTTAATATTAGATAATGTCCTTACACTTAATGCATCGGCAATTCTCTAAGAACTACAGTGTTCGCAATAGGACGAATGGACAATAATTAATTGTTGAATTGCATTAAGGGAAATTACGGGACCCATATTTTCCTTTTCTGCTGTAAAATAATCTATAAAATTGGCCACAACCTGTTTCGTTGAGGATTTAAATATTTTCCTGGCATTTTAAGTGATACCAGCACAACTGATAGTTACCCTGGAATCTCCTGTCAGCGATGCCGCTGGAGATCTGAACTACCCAATGACAGACGTACTGTAGTTCTGTCTTTCTTCTGCGCACTAATATATATATTAGCATCCGAGATCGTGTGTCTTAGCCAGCCGAGAGTCCAACATTAGTGTCAATAGTTTAGCATGTCGTAGAAAGAGTGCGAATGCATTTAATCATATCGTAACTACCGCATGTCACTTTTGGCAACACGCAAAGTTAAATTAACTCAAATATATATGGTTACTAGTACAAAAAATAAATAGGTAAAAAATAGAAAAGAACTTTATAAATCTTAGATCATTTAATACCATGATAGAATTGTGACAAAATTAGTTAATTTACTTGATATAGAATATAAATTTTTTTATCCAGATTAAACACATTTTATTATTTTGATCATCAGAACCACCTTTTTCTACCTTGCAAATCATGGTCTTAGGATGTTACCCAGACATCATCTCCCTTATTTCTCTTAAATATCTTCTGTTTCTCTCAATTTATCTTAACGAAAAACTCTACAGTTACAGGTAAGGATGGAATCCCTTAATGGAGGCGAAAACAAACCAGCGCAAACGAGCACACCTAAACTTGTCAGGCCGGAACCACAGCAATCAAATCAAACTCCTATTCCCATACAGCCCAGGCCTGTCGTGCCGGAAAAACCTCCACATATAGGTGAATTACTAGCGGACCACCGTTCATCTTCAGATGCCGATTCAAACGACTTACCAGCTCAGAAAGGTGTGTTTTTGCTCGATGAATTTCTTGTTGAAATATCATCAAAATGTTTTACTTTTTTTTTTCGTTTCATGTTTAACGTTAAACCTACATTTTTGTTTTGTGTAGATCACCAGTATATCAAGCAGGAATTAGAACCTTACTATGAAGCCGAATCTACAGATTTGATGGACTCGTTTTTGGAGGACGACTCGAGAATTTTACATAACGCAGATGATATGGATAAAACACCTGATTTTGCTATCGCGAACGTTTCGTGCCACTATGACGGGGGGAGTCCAGGTGAGCCCTAAATTATAGATAATTAAAAGACCTAGTACCCCTAAGACGCTCAGAGTTTTGGCCCATGGACAACAACTCCTAAATGACGATAATGTCCGTTCGAATAGCAAACACAATTCAATTAGTTGCTGTATAAAAATGTTTATAACTTTTGCAAAAATTGTTGCAGAAATTTCTGTCTTACCTCAAATTCTAGGGTCTTAAAAGACCTAGTAGCCCTTTAACGCTCGGAGTTTTGCCCCATCGACAACAACCACTAAATGGCAATAAAGTCCGTTCGAATAGCAAACATAATTCAATCAGTTGCTGCATAAAAATGTTTATGTCTTTTGCAAAAATTGTTGCATACATTTCTGACATACCTCAAATTATAGGTAATTAAAAGACCTAGTAGCTATTCGACGCTTGGAGTTGTGTCCCATGGTTACCAACACCTAAATGCTGATAATGTCCTTACGAATAGCAAACGTAATTCAGTCAGTTTCTACATAAAAATGTTAATAACTTTTGCAAAAATTGGTGCATAAATTTCTGTCATACCTCAAATTTTAGGTACTTAAAAGACCTAGTACCCCTTTAACGCTCGGAGTTTTTCCCCATCGACAACAACCACTAAATGGCGATAATGTCTGTTCGAATAGCAAACATAATTCAATCAGTTGCAGCATAAAAATGTTTATAACTTTTGCAAAAATTGTTGCATATATTTCTGTCATACCTCAACTTGTAGGTAATTAAAAGACCTAGTAGCTATTCGATGCTTGGAGTTTTGCCCCATGGACAATAACCCTTAAAGGGCGATAATGTCCGTTCGAAAAGCAAACATTTTTCAATCAGTTGCTACGGAAAAATGTCTATAACTTTTGCCAAAATTGTTGTATTTATTTCTGTCATACCTCAAATTGTAGGTAATTAAAATACCTAATACCCCTACAACGGTTGAAGTTTTGCCCCATGCACAACAACCATTAAATAGCGTTTATATCCATTTGAATATCAAAGGTAATTCAATCATTTGCTACATAAAAATGTTTATAACTTTTGCAAAAATTGTTGCAAAAATTTCTATCATACCTCAAACTGTAGGTAATTAAAAGACCTAGTAGCTATTCGATGCTTGGAGTTTTGCCCCATGGATAATAACCCTTAAAAGGCGATAATGTCCGTTCGAAAAGCAAACATATTTCAATCAGTTGCTACGGAAAAATGTCTATAACTTTTGCGAAAATTGTTGCATAAATTTCTATCATACCTCAAATTGTAGGTAATTAAAAGACCTACTAGCTATTCGATGCTTGCACACATAAAAATACGGAGTTGGATTTAACACCGATTCAACACCGCTATGGATCTCCCTCGCGACCATTTGCGCATGTAGTTAGATCGGACGGAGTTGAATTTTTAAGGAGTACATTCACTCCTTTTGTAGTTATTATTATTTGAAAAGGAGTTGAAAATAAATCTTTAGGGAGTTGGTTGTTTCACCGCGCGGGTGTTAAAATTATCCTATACGGAGTTAAATTTATACCAAAGGGAGAAATGATGCGGGGGCCAGCAAAAATAAAAAATATGCCAATTAATCAGTTTTCTGTGTTCTGATCACTAGTCAATAAGAAACAACAGTTTAGTTAGTTGTTTTTTAGTGACAGTGACTGTAACACAGAAAAGTTATTAATTTAAATACTCATGTAATTTAGATATCAATCCTTTATTTTGTTCAATATTATATCTATTCCACAATACTTACATATAAATATACTATAAATAATAATCAGTAGTACACCGTCTTGTCTGTCAACTGCAACAGGCAATGCTCCACTTCTTCCTTTTTTAAGTTCTAATGGTAAAGAAACCTGTAATACAAAACCAAATTAATGCGTATCAGTTGTATATGTAGTAAATAATACTTACGTGACTAAACATGTATCAGTTTTACTGTCACTCCACCCCCTGGCACACGGAGGCGGTAAATATGTCTCAAGCTGCAATATCAATAACTATTTTGTTTGAAAATATATCTTACATTGCTTAAAATGTATCACTGTACCTTTGTGGCAAGTTGTTGGTGACTTCTCCTACATATGTATTGAATTCGTGGTGAAAAACTGGTGTAAGTTTTGCTTTCCACTTGCCGTGACGTTCATGGAATAGTAAAATGTGCGGTTTCTTCTTCTATACTTAATTTTTAAGACAAGAAAACTGTAATACAAATGGGAATTAATACTTATCAGATACATTCGTAGTAAGTAAAACTTACGAACATATATTTTATTCATTGGTAATTAAACCTCATCCCCTGGCACAGGGTGCGGTCAATACGTCTCAATCTTCAATGACAGTCACTATGATTATAATGTAGCTGAAATGTTCAAAAATATAAAAGCTTGTGATCATAACCAATGGGTAATATACAACGCACAAGTACCTACCTGTCGTTACATACTTGTCGTATTAAATGCGACGAAACCTAAAATTTCTCTGTTATTGTTTTCGTATTTAACACGGAGATGAAAATAGACTGCTCCATGCCAAATAGGTTACTAATATGTAATATATTACAAGTAATCAAAAACTAACCTCACTCCTAACCTACAGCACAAGTCCCGTGGCCGAACTGCGAAGCGACCGCCTTCGTGGCGACGTTATGACGTACTGTTGTTGCCAAGAGGGCAAATTTTTCACTTTTTGAAATAAATCGTACCATTTTGGAAATTGTTCACTCCACGCGGAGTTTGAATGCATAAAAAAAAGTATTTTCTCTCGTTTTCTCAGTTATTTCAACACCCTGGGTGGTGTTAATTTTTATTTCACACCGTCGTGCTGGAGCCGGTGAAAATTTTCACCTTGTCGGATATCAACTATTTTCAACTACCTGCTGTGTAGTTAAATTAACTCCGAAATTATGTATAACAACAATTTTTAAGATACAATCAACTGATTTTCGAAGAAAATTTCACTCCTTTTTGTGTACGATTAACTACGTGCGAATTCACTCCGTAAAATTTTTATGTGTGTGGAGTTTTGCCCCATGGACAATAACCCTTAGAAGGCGAAATAAATTTAATAAATAAATTTCTTTGTTCTCTTACTTTCAGGTGTATCAGTAAAAGAGGAATTTGGGGGCTCGGCGAGCAGGCGCGTCCGCCGCTCCGACGAGGAGCTCCGACGCGCTGCGGAGTGCATAACGCGCGGCCAGACCTTCCAAACCGTAAGTGACCAGTTCAACATACCGATATCGACAATCCGATTCTACATGGCGCGGAAGGGCATCCTCCCCCGTCGCAAGAGGGGCAGGTCCTGCGCAGGCCCCTCCATGGGGTCCCCACTATCGTCGCTCGCATCCGCCTCCTTCTCGACGGGGGGCAGCACGAGCCCCATCGGGCCCCCCTTCCACATAGTCCACTACAAATTACCCCCGTTGGGCGTCAGCCCGAAGCTGAAGTAGACGACAAGCAAAAACGGGGCCCCGTTGTCGACTTTTCAGTTCCATCTCGAGAAGTAGATTCGTATAGGTTATGTCTTTGCTCTCTCTGTCTCTCCTTTTTTAGTTTACGTTCGGGCTTTTGCTGGGCGTTTATTTATTTCTCATTTGATTCTCATCAGCGTAGGAAACGGAAGGTCTGACTGATTATTTTTTTTCGATTGTGTCGTTTTTATTATTATTGTTTTGTTTTGTCATGTTGGCATGATTTTTTCATGCCCATATTTGTGCTATTTTTTCTCTTTATTGCTCCTTTATTCTGTAAGCACGTGTACAGGGTTTGCCAAAATTACCGGAACACCTAAATAATTCTCGAACCGTAAGAAATTTCAAAAAGTTGTTCAAACTGAAGTTTTTTTGCCTTAAGCAAGCTATCCTCTAAATATATTTTCAACATACAGGTGATGATTTTATTATAGAAGTTGGGTAACCCTTTCTTTTTTAAAAAAAGAACATCCAGATATTATTACATTTTGGTATTCTATGATTAATTCTAAGAATTTTTTATTGGAATAATTTTTGATAAAATGCGTATTTTTTAATTATAAGCTATTAACCAAAATTGTCAAAACACCTAAATAATTCTCCAAAGCGTTCAAATATATTTTTAATATGCAGAGTGTTTATTTTATTATGGAAATTTGCAAACCTTTCCTTTTTCTAACAGAACACCCCTGTATGTTTTACAATTTTTAAGGCTAAGATTAATTCTAAGAATTTAATATAGAACTTATTTTTGTATAAAATGCATTTTTTTTTAATTATGAGGAATTAATCAAAACTCATGAACTTTATTTTAACCAAACAGGTAAAAATTAAAAATCCAGGATCAAACTGTCACATTAAAATAAATGCAGGTGGGAAAATATTCTAAGTAAAAGTTCATGGGTTTTGATTAATTGCTCATAACTAAAACATAATGCATTTCAAAAAATAATATTTCTACAAAAGTTCTAATCTTAAAATTAAAAACATAACAAAATAAACAGGGTGTGCTATTAAAAAATGGAATGGTTTGCAAGCTTCCATAATAAAATGAACACACTGTATATTAAAACTATGTATATTTAAACGAGAGGGTGTATAAACCCAAAAAACTTTTATTTGTAAAGATTATTTTGCAATTCGTGAATTATTTTGACTATTTTTGGTTAATAGCGTATAATTAAGAAATAGCATTTTATAAAAAAACTGATTCCTATAAAAAAATTCCTAGAATTAATCTTAGCTTAAAAAAGTGTAATAATATATAGGGTTTTCTATTTAAAAAAGGGAAAGGTTACCAAATTTCTATAATAAATGAGTATCCTGTATATTGAAAATATATTTAAACTTTTGTTAGAACAATTTTTTGTAATTTCTTACGGTTGGAGAATTATTTAGGTGTTTCGGTAACTTTGGCTACCCTGTATATAGAATTAGTACCAAAAAATTTGATTGAGATGTTTAAACGTACAGGGTGATTCCTAGGTTTATTTAAAGATCATTCAAACACGCTGAAATCGCGCTAGCGTAATCCCAGTAAAATTATTTAGACAAAAATCAACTTAAAAAAAAGAATTGTCTTCTCTAATTTTAAGGTTAGTTCGTAAGGAGTGAGTGCATTTTTTCGGTCGAATCATCGTAGGCAGTAAGATTTTGTTACCGACAAATTTTTCTTGACAATATTCTCCAACTCGCTGATTTTAACTCGGATAAGAACAAAGAAAGAATCTCGGTTACCAGTTTTTTAATATAATTTCACTTTTTTCACTTTTTACATGTAAGCGTAGCTGCGAGAATGTCGTAATAAGTAAACAAAACAAAAAATTCAAACACCAGAAATTCGGTGCCAGAATATATATACATATATATATTATATATTATGATATAAAATTTAAAGAGGAAGAAATGATGTTATATGTATATGACTACAGAACAATCGTATAATATATAGGGCGTATCCGAGCATATATTATATTAGATACAGTGAAAAAAGGCGGCTATTGCCTTTACGAGAAAAAAATATTATTAAAGCAAAAAAAAAAACCAAGAGATAAATAAAGTATTTGTGTAACTTTTAGTGATGTAGCTTAATTGAAAAAAGGAAACGATGAGAGAAAAAACCAATGATTTTGATTGAGTATATCGGTGATTTAAAGTTTGTGTTTAGGATTTAGTATTTTTGTGTAAAAATGCGTAGTACGTAGGTAGTGTAATTTCTAACAAAACGACGCTTTTTTTCGTTTTATTAGGAATCCCAAACAGTTGAGTATACCAATCACAGTAGTATTAAATATCGTATTATTATAGATCCCTCAGCTAATTTTAACTTCTTGTGTAAGCAGCTCTCCTTTTAGTTCCTTTATTTGTGTTCTTTTAACGTTAAGCTATTTCACGCAACGTCATAATCATTAAATTATTTCCGCATCACATATCGGTAACTTATTTCCACTTAATTTTACCATAAGAGAAACTTTACCCGACTTTTATATATAAATTAATGTTTATATGAATGTGTATGTACTTTGTTTCTCTTTTTAGTTATTTCTTTTTTCCATCACACAACGTATACAACAATAAATAGTAATAACGATGATATAATGTAAAAACAACAAACATTAATGTAAAGTGCCATTCTACTATATTTTTCTAGTACATAGAAAACTGCTTGAACGTGGATCGTGACTTAGAAATTGTATACAGTATTCTGTCGTAAAAATATACAATTATATACAATGTCTGTGCCGTTCTTTTTTCACCTTTTTTGCGATTCCTTTAAGTTGTTTTGGTGAAAAAATATTGCGGTAAGTTTTATAAAAATTTTAAGATATTGTTTTTATACTACTGTCAATTTCTTTTCAAATATTCCGTACATTTGCAGATAAATTCCGGTGACTTACCAACATAGATTCAATCAAGAGAAATCCCTAAATACAATACAAATTTGTCCGTTGTCAACAATATAAAATCCTTAAATTTCTCTTTTTAACACAACTTTGAGTTTAATACTAATGAATAGCGGTCTAAACCAGAAAACAAATTAAATTTCAGCCCAAATAATGTTTAATAACGCAAGAAAACAATAATATAAAATTTCGTCCATAATATAGGGATATTTACTCAACCACAAATCTCCCCATCCGCTAAAAATCCCTAGACCGCTACATAACCAAACTTTCGCATGCCGTTTTCTGACGCGTGCATTGTTTTGTTCTCTCTGTACCTTCGATCAGTGCAATAAGTGGTTGAAACTACCTCAAAATGAAACGAAAAACAGGAGAAATTCCATTAACATCTACCTCGAAAGAAGTCACAGACGTAACAGTAAGTTTTGATCATCTTATATCGTTATAACCCAACTTTTTTCACACCACAGTTGTATTGGTTTGCAGACCGGTGACTTACTAAACGAAATAAACAATTCCGACGGAGATAGCAGTGATTCCGACAGGGAAATAGACGAAACTGATGAAGAAAACGACGAATTTGAGTCTGCATACTCTGACGAGGATGATGGGAACGATTCGGAATTAACCGGAGACGAGGAGGAAGACGAATACGACGATGAAGAAGAAGACGGGGATGGTGAAGAAGAAGAAGATAGCGATGTCGATAATTCAGAGGACAACGAAAATGAAGAATCGTCGAGTGAGGAAACAGACTTGGAGGTTAGAAACGGGAAAACCGAGGAGAACGAAGTTGATACGGGTAAAATTAAGTCGAAAAAAGGAGATAAATCGAAGGTTTTTAACGAAAATGTGATAAATACGGAAAAGACGGTTACGAAAGATGAATACGATAGTCACGATACTTCGGATGAAGAAGATATAAGAAATACCGTGGGGAATGTTCCGAAGAATTGGTATGATGATTATAAACATCTTGGGTACGATTGGGATGGAAAGCAGATTTTGAAACCGGAGACCGGGGATTCTATAGATAATTTTTTGAAACGTATGGAAGATCCCGATTTTTGGCGGACTGTAAAGGACCCGCAAACTGGGCGTGACGTGGTCTTGAGTGATGAGGATATTAATTTGATTAAACGGATCCAAGGGCAAAAGATTCCCGACGAGAAGTTTGACGAATATGCACCTTGGATCGAGTGGTTTACTTCAGAGGCAAGTATTTTGTATTTTAAAATTTGTTTTATGTTTATGGACCCTCTCAATTTGTTTGTTTATATCCATACTTAATTCCTGTAATTTTTTTCGATGAAGTTTGTCAAACTGTCTACAATTACCCACCCATTTTTGTTAATTTTATAATTAACTTACTTTATTATCAAACATGGCACAACACAAGCTTTTCTTTAAAGAAACGTTTGCAAACACTTACTCAGCAAGTGTGTCGTTTTAAGAATGCTGATAAAAAATCTCTTGTTTTGTCACCAGGTCATGAAAATGCCTCTACGCAAATTTCCTGAGCACAAACGTTCGTTTTTACCAAGCAGAAACGAAGCGAGGAAAGTCTCGAAGCTAGTCCACGCTCTAAAAATGGGTTGGATAAAAACTAGAGCCGAGGAGGAGGCGTTACGCGCTAAGAAAGAACCGCAATTCTACATGTTGTGGTCGACGGACGACCAATCAGAAGACATGCGGAGAATCCATAAGCACATCGCTGCGCCTAAACGTATGCTTCCTGGGCACGCTGAAAGCTATAACCCGCCTCCGGAGTATTTGTTCGATGAGCGTGAGTTGAAACGTTGGAATAAGCAGAAGGACGATCCCTCGAAACGTAAGCTGCATTTCGTGCCGCAGAAGTTTGAGTCGTTGAGGAAGGTGCCGTCGTATCCGCGGTTCATCAAGGAGAGATTCTTGCGTTGTCTGGATCTGTATTTGTGTCCGCGTGCGATCAAAATGAAGCTGACGATCGAACCTGAGGCTTTGGTTCCGAAATTGCCGAGTCCGAAGGATTTGCAGCCGTTCCCGACCGTTTTGGCGATGGAATATAAGGGGCATACGGATATGATTAGGTGTTTGACGATAGATAAGACTGGGCAATATATGGCGACAGGTAAGGAGTTGTCTTTTTTTATTTTTTAGCATGATTTACATCGCTACTATGTTTTTTATTTTTCTGTTTTGTTATGGTACAAAGAATACTAATTCTCAGTTTTTCTTGATATGTTGGAGTTTAAAATATTTTCTCCTAAAGATACTTCAAATCTAACTTTTCCGGATATTCTTAGATTATTTAGTAGGGTACAAAGAATACTAATTATCAGTTTCATTATAATAGAACAATAATTTTGGGTGTTATAATGTTTTAAAGTTTTTCTTGATATCTCAGAGTTTAAAACATTTTTCCCTAAAGATACTTAAAATTTAACTTTTTGGGATATTCTAAGATAATAATCTATATGCTATTAAATATAATAGGTACAAAGAATACTAATTTTCAATTTCATTATTATAGAACTATAATTTTAGAAGTTATGTTTTAAACTTTTTATTGATATCTCAGACTGTTAAACATTTTTCCATAAAGATGCTTTAAATCTAACTTTTCCGGATATTCTTAGATTATTTAGTAGGGAACGAAGAATACTAATTCTCATTTTCGTTATACTAGAACAATAATTTTGGAAGTTATAATGTTTTAAAGTTTTTCTTGATATCTCAGAGTTTAAAATATTTTCTCTAAAGATACATCAAATTTAACTTTTTGGGACATTCTTAGATTATTTAGTAGGGCACAAAGAATACTAGTTCTCAGTTTCATTATAATAGAATAATTATTTTGGAAGTTATAATGGTTTAAAGTTTTCTTGATATCTCAGACTTTAAAACATTTTTCACTAAAGATTCTTCATATCTAACTTTTCCGGATATTCTTAGATTATTTAGTAGGGAACGAAGAATACTAATTCTCAATTTCGTTATACTAGAACAATAATTTTGGAAGTTATAATGTTTTAAAGTTTTTCTTGATATCTCGGAGTTTAAAATATTTTCTCTAAAGATACATCAAATTTAACTTTTTGCGACATTCTTAGATTATTTAGTAGGGCACAAAGAATACTAGTTCTCAGTTTCATTATAATAGAATAATTATTTTGGAAGTTATAATGGTTTAAAGTTTTCTTGATATATCAGATTTTAAAACATTTTTCACTAAAGATTCTTCATATCTAACTTTTCCTGATATTCCTACATTATGTAATAGGGTCAAAAAAATACAAATTCTCAGTTTCATTTTATGGAGTAATAATTTTGGACGTTATAATGTTTTAAAGTTTTTTCTGAATATCTCAGATTTTAAAATATTTTTCCCTAAAGATACTTCAAAACTAACTTTTCTGGATAGTCTTAGATTATTAGAATACTAATTCTGAGTTTCATTATAATAGAACAATTATTTTAGAAGTTATGTTTTAAACTTTTTATTGATATCTCAGACTGTTAAACATTTTTCCATAAAGATACTTCAAATCTAACTTTTCCGGATATTCTTAGATTATTTACTAGGGTAAAGAATGCTAATTCTCAGTTTGATTATAATAGAGCAATTATTTTGGAAGTTATAATAAAATTGTGTTTTAAAGTTTTACTCGATATCTCAGACTTTAAAACATTTTCCCAAAGATCCTTCAAATCTAATTTTTCCGGATATTCTTAGAATATTTAGTAGGGCACAAAGAATACTAATTGTCAATTTCATTATAATAGAACTAATTTTGGAAGTTATGTTTTTCACGTTTTTCTTGATATCTTGGAGTCTAAAATATTTTCTCTAAAGATACGTCAAATTTAACTTTTTGGGATATTTTTAGATAATAATCTAGACCGTATGAAATATAATAGGGTACAAAGAATACTAATTTACAGTTTCACTATAATAGAACTATAATTTTGGAAGTTATAATTAATTAATTAATTATTAATTAATTTAATTATTAATTAATTTAATTAATTAATGAATTATTAATTTAATTAATTATTAATTTAATTTAATTAATTATTTAATAAAATTTAAAGTTTTTCTTGATAGAAATACAATCTCAGAATTTAAAATAATTTTCTCTAAAGGTATTTCAAATTTAATTTTTTGAGATATTCTTAGATTATTCAATAGGCTACAAAGAATACTAATTCACAGTTTTATCGTAAATTCTGTTTCTCCTATTTCAGGTTCCGATGACACGACCGTCAAAATCTGGGAAGTCAACACCGGTCGTTGCGTGAAAACTTTCAAAACCGAAGGCATAGTACGCTCGATAGAGTGGTGCCCGAACACCGCGATCTCTTTAATTCTCGTCGCCTCGGACACCCGCGTAATCCTTATAAACCCGAACGTCGGTGACTTCGTCGTCAACTCAAAAACGGACTCCGTCTTACAGGAAGCACCAAAAACGGAATTAATCGTAAACGAACGCGTTCGAACCTCCGTAACGTGGGAAGAAGTCACGGAAGCAGAATACGCCGAAGGTTTTAGGTTAGTCATAAAACATTTCAAAGAAGTCGCGCAAGTCACCTGGCACGGAAAAGGCGATTACTTCGCGTCGGTAATGCCCGACGGTCAAAACCGTTCGGTTTTGATCTCGCAATTATCGAAGAGGCGTTCGCAGTTACCGTTTTCTAAATCGAAAGGTTTGGTGCAGTCGGTTCTGTTTCACCCTGTACGCCCTTTGTTGTTTGTCGCAACGCAACGTCATGTGAGGATTTACGATTTAGTAAAGCAACAATTAGTCAAGAAATTATTGACGAATTCCCGTTGGGTTTCAACTATGGATATTCATCCTGGTGGAGATAATTTGTTAGTGGCGACGTACGATAGGAAAATTTTGTGGTTTGACTTGGATTTGAGTACGAAACCGTATCAGACTTTGAGGTTACATGGCACTGCGGTGAGGGGAGTTGCGTTCCATAAACGGTACCCGTTATTTGCTTCTGGTTCGGACGATCGTAGCTTGATTGTTTCTCATGGAATGGTCTATAACGATTTGTTGAAGAATCCGCTTATTGTGCCGTTGAAGAGGTTCCAGGATCACGTTTCTGCTAACGATTTTGGGATTTTCGGCGTTAAGTTTCATCCGTTACAACCATGGGTATTTTCGTCTGGAGGAGATGCAACCGTTAAGTTGTATACTAATTGATATTTAGGTGTAATTGTTAAGATTTTTTGTATGTTAAGGTGATAATAAATGTTTTTTTTTTCTATGTGTGACTTTTTTTGTTCATTTTCATATTGTGCCAAATATTTTTTTACGAGAGTACTACCCCTTTTAATTACCTACAATTTGAGGCATAACAAATAATTGTGCGACAATTCGTGCAAAAGTTGTAAATATTTTTCCGTAGCAACTGATTGAAATACGTTTGTTATCGAAGGAACATTATCGCCATTTAAATATGTTGTCTATCAGGCAAAACTCCGAGCCATGAAGGGCTACTTAGCTCTTTTAATTACCTACAATTTGAGGTATGATAGAAAATTATACAACAATTTTTGCAAAAGTTATACCAGTTTTTCTGTGGCAACTGATTGAAATACGTTTGCTATTCGAACGGACATTAACGCCATTTAGGGGTTGTTGTCTAAGGGGCAAACCTCCGAGCGTCGAAAGTTTACTAGGTTTTTTAATTACCTACATTTTGAGGTACTATAGAACATTATGCAATCATTTTTACAAAAGTTATAAACATTTTAAACAAGAAATAAATATCCATAGATTACAGAAACCTGCAACGAGTTCGTTACCCGCTACAAAACCAGTTCAAGACATTACTCACAGATGGAGCCACCAGTTCAAAATAAAATAGCTGACCGGCACAAATTATCGTTACATTTCAAAACATTAGTAATCTAAAAGCAACACCAAAAAGATAACACTGCCGATAACGGTATTTGCACTGATAACAAAACTATCAGTAGCTCGATAACACTACAAACGACTAATTAATAGTTCATCATTTAGCAACAACAAACAATTATGATAGACAGGATGCCACGCCTTTTTCGACCAATCGGAACGCTTGACAGGTCGGAGATTCAAAATGGTTACAACCGTCTGACTGTGCCAACAACTGCCCGCTAATATCCTAATTTACCGCTAAAAATATACAAGAAAACGGGTCTAGCTGTAAGCAAAATCGAAATTCACCGTTAGTAGATTAGTTTTCGATTTATAATTTCCAGAAAAATGACGAACGAAAGTCCTAAAAACGTAAGTAAATCTCTTTGTCTGCTGTACGATTTCCTGTGTTTATTTGCTTGTATTCTTGTGTTTAGTTCCCAAGTTTGGAGGCACCAGGTTATGTAGGGTTCGCAAATCTACCAAACCAAGTCCACAGGAAGTCGGTTAAAAAGGGATTCGAGTTTACGTTGATGGTTGTCGGAGAATCAGGGTTAGGCAAATCAACGTTGGTTAACGCTTTGTTTTTAACGGATTTGTACCCCGAAAGGGTCGTTCCGGATGCCATAGGTTAGTCTAATAATTATTTATCGAGTATCCGTAACTAATTTTTGATTATTTGTTTCTAGAAAAGAGTAAACAGACGGTGAAGTTAGAACCGTCGACTGTTGAAATTGAAGAACGAGGGGTGAAACTGCGGCTGACTGTAGTTGACACGCCTGGATTTGGGGACGCTATTGACAATACTGACTGCTTTACGGAGATTATACGATATATCGACGAACAATTCGAGAGGTTTCTACGCGACGAATCAGGACTCAATAGGAAAAATATTATGGATAACAGAATACATTGTTGTTTCTATTTTATATCGCCTTTTGGACATGGGTAAGTCCGTTTTGTGTGTTTCTGTTTAGTGATTTTTAACCTTTGTGTTATTTATTTAACCCTTAGCAATAATTGTTGTTAGTTTCATGAGCATAGAACCATTATTTTGGTAGATATAAATTGTTGTTGATATCTTTGTCTATACAAAAGTGTCTATAGGCTTCCTAATTTCTTTCTTAAATATGTGGAGGTTTCAACCCCAACTGTTGCCTTTATTTTATTGATTAGATCCTTATAGATAATTGTTGTTAGTTTAATGAGTATTCAATAATAATTTTGGTAACTAGGAATGTTTTTATAAATTTGTCTCTCAGCTTCCTAATTTTTTCTCTTAAATATGTAGGAGTTTCAATCCCTATTATACCTTTGTATTATTGATTAGACACTTATGGATAATTGTTGTTAGTTTTATGGGTATTGAGTAATTATTTTGCTGCTTATGAATTTTTATAAGATGTTTGTCGATATCTTGGTTTTCATAAATTAGTCTATCGGCTTCCTAATTTTTTCTCTCAAATATTTGGTGGTTTTAACCACTACTGTTGCGTTTATTTTGTAGATTAGACTTTTATAGATAATTGTTGTCAGTTTCATGGGCAATGAATAATTATTTTGATAACAATGATTTTTTTAAAAATGTTTGTCGATATCTTAGTTTTTATAAATTTGTCTATTGTCTATTTAATTTTTCTCCCAAATATGTGATTGTGTAACCACTACTGTAATAGATAATTTTTGTCAGTTTCCTGGGCATTGAATAGTTATTTTGGTACTTAAGAATTTTGTAATGTTTGTTGATTTATTTTTTTTTATAAATTTGTCTCTCGGCTTTCTCATTTCTCTTTGAAATATGTGGTGATATCAACCCCAACTGTTGCCGTTATATTATTGATTACACTCTTATGGATAAATTCATTGGCATTTAATAATTGTTTTGATAATTATGAATTTTTTAAAAATGTTTGTTGTTATCTTTGTTTTTATAAGTTTGTCTATCTATATGAATTTTTTAAAAAGGTTTGTATCATTGCTTTGGGTATTATCATTTTTTCTTCTGGTTTTCTAATTTTTTTTTGTCACTTTCCGTCTGAAACTTTGAGAAAATATTTTTTAAGCATTTGTTAATCTAAGTCAGCACAAAATCAACAACTTTATTCTTTTCAGTTTGAAACCGTTAGACGTAGAATTCATGAAGCAACTCCATAACAAAGTGAACATCGTTCCTGTGATCGCAAAGGCTGACGTTCTAACCAGAAAAGAAATGGCGAAACTGAAAAAGACGGTAAGTTTTATATTTGGAGTCTACTGGAAAAATCCTTTCCAAATATGTGCCACACGTAGTGGTTGCGCTTTTTATTCACAGAGAAAATCAACTTTAAAATTTCAATCTAGTAGGCCTTGCAGAGATTAAAGAATGTCATCAATTGTCGCATATCGAAGATTATCAGCCGTAGATATGTTGTGTTTGTAGTCATTTTGCAGGAAATTAAATTATCTACATAACTATGCTATGGTTGTTTGGATTAATTAGTCTTGTGGTTTGGTGATGTTTTTTATCGTGTTGTGTTTATCACAATTAAAATATTTATTTAGTGCGTATTATATTGATAAAGCAAAAATTTCTTGTAGTAAGTATATGCAAATGACTGAAAAACACGAATGTATTTTTAGACTGGGAATTTGGGACAGTTGTGCATGTTTACTAATTCCCAAATAAAATTAGTCTAATCTCTCACTATTTTTATAGACGTTTCTGTTGAGTAACTGTGTTGTTCTTTTTTAATACTTCCTGTACAAAATTCTAAAATCGTTTTTTTATATCGTTTTTTTTTCTCTCATTTAGGTTTTAGAAGAAATAGCGGCAAACGGTATTCGGATATACTCCCTACCGGAATGCGACTCGGACGAAGACGAAGAATACAAGGAGCAGGTCCAGCAACTGAAACAAGCTGTCCCCTTTGCGGTATGCGGGGCCAACACGCTCATGGAGGTGCGTGGCCGCAAAGTTCGGGGACGTCTCTACCCGTGGGGCGTAGTCGAGATAGAAAATCCCGAGCACTGCGACTTCATAAAGCTGCGTACGATGCTCATCACGCACATGCAGGACCTGCAGGAGATCACGCAGCAGGTCCACTACGAGAACTACCGCTCGGAAAGGCTGGCAAAGGGGGCCCCGCCGCCCCCCAAGAGGGCAACGTAAGGTTTTCGTTTGATTTTGATAAACAATAAGAAATACTTCAAAAATATATAGGGTTTGTCGGGGTTATCTTCGACCGTTACCGAGACATTCTAGTTTGAAATTTTGATCTAGTAGACGTTGACGGGAGTGATTTTTGTATATCTCGCTTGTTTCCGGTCGGTTCTCTGCCGTGGTGGTACTCATTTTAAAGGACTTTTCGAGCTCTCTATCATGCAATAATAAAACTTGCTAAAATTTTATTGGGGGCCCCAGCGCCCCCGAAGAGGGCGACATGAGTTTTCTTTTTATTGTTGATTTGAATAGAGTATGAGAAATACTTTATAAATATATAAGGTTTGTCGGTGTTATCTTTGACGGTTCCCTAGATATTCAAGTTTAAAATTCTGATCTAGTTGGCTTTGATGGCATGAAATTTTGTATATCTCAGTTGTTTTCGTTTGGTTCTATGGCGTGTTGGTACTCATTTTAAAGGACTTTTCGAGCTCTTTAACATGAAATAATGTCCTAAAATATTTATTGTTTTCGTTTTTTAGGATAATTGAGGACAAGAGTAATGCTAACATGGGTGAGAAGGATCGCATCCTGCTGGAGAAGGAGGCTGAATTGAAACGTATGCATGAAATGCTGGCTGCCATGCAGGCAAAGATGCAGCAACAGCAGTGAGCCGTACGTTCAGATCTCGAATTATTTTGACATTTTACTTCTTAACTTACGTTGCTCAATTTTGTCCCTTATATTTTTGTAAAGCTTTTTTATTTTCCTAATAGAGTTGACTGGTATAAGTCATATTTTAAGAGTGCCTAAGATTTAGCGTTATTTAGTATCGAACAAATTATATTTTAAGATGTTTATTTGTAAGTACCATATCATGATATAATTCTAGTGATGAAGTTTTTTCCTATAATTCTTTTTTTTGAGTTATTGACGAATGTGTAATGATATACGTGTATAGTACTTATAACGGTATTATTCCTATTTTTTAAAATCAAATTTTTAACATGTGAGAGATATGATGGGTTCAGTCGTGCGCGATACGGAGGGATAAATATCAATATATTATTTTTATATGCTGGATTGTGCTACGATTATTTTATTTTAAATGAGTCTATGTATTGAGAGAGATTTTGAAAAAGAATAAAGCTATATATATTTCTTAATTATGTGCGAGTTTCTCTTTATGTAGAATTTTTGCAATAGAGTTCTTTATTTTTGAGGCTAATTTTGTAAATTTTACTTGCCAAGACGCAAGTTAATTGGATAAATCTAGTCGAGCCTGAGAAGGTCTTGAGAATTTTACGTGCGCGGAGGCACCACCTATTGGCCAATAGCTGAACTAATCGTCGCTGGTTTGCAACTCTACTAAAGGACGTTTCACACTAGCCGTGCTGGTCACGGTCAATTTTGAATAGACCAATTCATAGCTCGATAGTTGCGATTGTGGTTGGTCTATTCAAAATTGACCGTGACCAGCACGGCTAGTATGAATCTTCCTTTAGAATTACCGATGAGTATTAGCTATTATGCCGATTCTTTGTTATTGCCGATTCCCTGGCCAGGGTGGCGGCCAACACCGTTCCGGAGTGGCCAGAACCGACTCTTGGAATTCCGCGAGACGTGGCAAAACACTCGATTAAGAGATGGATGGTTATGAAATCCTTGGATTTCTGGTCAGGATGCCCTGGGATGAGCCATTTCAGAGCGGTGACTGCATCACTATCCAAAATCAGAACTGAATCCTGGCTGAACTTAAGCAGAGTGGACATCAAAACCATGACTGCTGCGTTCACGGGACACTGCCGACTCCGGCATCATCTTAACAAGATAGGACTAACCGACACCACTGAGTGTCGCCTATGCCTGGAAGATGATGAAACAATGGAGCATGTTATCTGCTCCTGTCCAGCCGCGGATGGCATCAGGGTCAGGATTTTCGGCACGACCAAAATCAAACTACAAGACCTTGAGAACACACCACCCGATAGGATAATCAGGCTCATTAAAGAACTGGACCTGGACGGTGAAGTATAACAATTAGCTACTAGCAGTAGTAGGTCAGCCACAATAGACCCCTGCGGTCGCAGTGGATGGCTGGTTGAGCGGCCAGACTCACATTCTCTCTAATTCTAATTCTACCTATTATGCTTTTTTTACTGATGAAATTTCTATGTTTTTGCAATATCTTACCTGTATAACCGTCCATCTAGAAGTCTTATTCAAGAATCCAAAATAATTTGCGTCTTGGCTAAAGAAAACTGGTACTTCTTGCGAATTTAAATTTATATTTTTTAGTATTTGAGACTATTGGATTACAGCAAATCTTTTTGACTATATCAAAGGTGTAGAAATAAAATAAAATTGTATGTACACCAAATTTATTTAAAATAGACAATCAATAATTTATTAATACATTACAAAACTTATTACTAATATTAATGATGATGGTCTGGGGGTCAATTCTTAGCCTGGCGTGACTTCACGAATGCGGGAACTCGCGTATGACCTTGGATTCAATCAGTTCGAACGGTATTCTATGGGCAGTGTCGGCAGTGCAGTGTCTTTTACTACCGGTAGAGTACGTGCGTTATGTTCATGTACTCTACCGGTAGTAAAAGACACTGCCCATAGAATACGGTTCGAACTGATTGCATCCAAGGTCATACGCGAGTTCCCGCATTCGTGAAGGCACGCCAGGCTAAGAATTGACCCCCTGGTCTTGATATGATGATCATGATGATGACTAGCAGCAGACATCCGGGTTTACCTTTAACAAAAATACAAGTAAAATATAGACATTTTCAAAATTATAATGGGGGAGAGAGGGTGTAAGGGGAAAGGAAGAGAGAAGGCAAGACAACACGAGGAAGAAGAGCAATGCAAAAAGATGATTAGATAAAAATGGATCTGATACGAAGAAAGTACAGTATAGAAAAAAGAAGAAGATAAGGTAAGGGGAACAAGATAATATAATGAGCAAAAGCTAAATAAATGTCTCTCTCTTGTCTACTATATCCTTTAAATCTCTTTCAGAGATAAATCTGTAGGAGAAGAGAAGGAAATAAATGTAAGAGAAGTTGGATATTGATTTCTAATAAGTTGAAGATCTTTTAGATCTTCCGGGTTATGCCGTGTGTCAAGATTTGTCAAGTGGCGGGTGCTTTCAACTGCAATCGCCAATTTCTTCGTGGCATTGTTTGAAGAAGAAGCCATTGGGTCAAGTCCTTACAAACCCAAGCTGTGGGTCAGATATGACGATGATACCTTTGAGGTTTGGCCACACAGTAGAGATAAACTTGCTGAGATCCTTAACCACCTGAACAATGTTAGTCCTTCCATCAAATTCACGATGGAAATAGAAGAGGATAATCAGCTGCCATTCTTGGATGTGCTGGTATATAGAACGTCAACTTCGACATACAATCTACCGTCAGAAGACACATATCGATCGGTACTTGAACGCCAAATCACACCACCATCCCCAACAGAAGAGAACTGTTTCTAACACTCTGTTCAACAGAGCCGAGAAGGTGTGCGACTCCAGCACCTTGGACGACGAACGGAAACACTTGGAGTGGGCTCTACGTCAGAATGGATACACCAAGTCTGACATACGAGGTGTCACACATAGAAAACCCCAAGTCTCAGAGGAGCGGCAAGAGTCAAAGTGGTTCGCTTGCTTACCATACGTAAGTGGGGTATCCGAAAGAATCGGTAGATTACTGAAGAAATCGGGTATCACGGTAAGGTACAGAGCACCAGCTAAGGTAAAGGATCTTTTGCCTAACCCAAACGATATCACACCCCTCCTGAAGAACGAAGGGGTATGCAAGATAACATGCGAGTGTGGAACATGCTATGTAGGACAGACAGGACGAAGCATCGAATTATGAGTCAAGGAGCACAGTAGAGACTCCCGGCTAGGCAAGATTCAGCAGTCCGCTGTTGCTCAACACTGCCACGACACGGGACACACAATGAATTTCGCTAACGTGAAGATGTTGGCAAGGGTCGGTAATTATCATCGAAGGCTTATTAGAGAAGCCTGGGTGTGGAAATCGATCTTAACGCGGAAAGATGAAAAAACACGTGGTGGCGGCAGCTCCAGATGCGTGCAGTGATGTGTAATTTTAGGTATATAAGGGAGATTTCTTTGGTAGATATTCGGTGATCAGTTAGCTCTGAAGACGCGAGCAACATGGTTCGCGAAACGTCAGCATTTACAAATTTTGACACACGGCATAACCCGGAAGCAGTTTATTTTCTAAATAAGTCTGGCTGTGAAAACCGTGAAACGTACTTACGTAAGTTGAAGGTCATTGAAGGCAAGAGAAGAACATATTTTAAACAAGGCAACGAGAAGGTTATGAAACAAGAAAAGTTAAGATAAAAACGAAAGGAAGAAAAGGGAAATTCGAGAAAGCGAGACAAATTTATAATACATGGATACTCGCCAACGAATGTTGGTCCAATGCAATGCTCATGAAGACTTGGGTCTTGGCTGGTGACATGGTTTGCTATTTTCAATCCAATATTTTGGGCGTTATTTCTAGAAATCAGCTGATGTCGAACCTAGACAGAAAAAAAAAACAATTAAAACTAATTACAAACACTAAAAAAGCATGGCATTCATTCATTATTCCTTTGAAACCTGCGCTTATCTAGAAACAACAAAAAGTAAGGCGTTACAATTTGAATGTCCATACGACTAAAGCGCCATCTCGTAAGAAACGGTTGAAGTTTGCAAGCAAATCAATACAAACTAGCATCGACGTTCTCCACATAGGTGGCGCCAGAAGCTCTAACAAATAGCAACAAACATCCTTGAAAACATTTTTATAGGAAACTAAACGCATAAACTGACGATACTCAATAATAATTAATAACAATTTTTCGGTTAGTGAACAACATTTCGATTCGTCTTGAAATTAATGGTAATCATACTCACTCAATCTTGGCGTCGTTTTTTTTTTCAGCTTGTTTAATAATTGCGTTGTATAATTGCCGAAAATCGCAGTTTGCCTTGAACCTTACCTTCAAATTTTCGCAGACGGATGATTACGTCATTTATACTTCGCATTGCAGCACCGACTTGATTTTGATGATGTTGGTTTAGATAGTCCACACACACTGGTCCAAACGCTAAAGTTGTGTGCGAAAAGAAAAATGTAGCGAAATAAAAAACAGGTTGAGTCGTTTTTTTGTCAGTTTTTATTCCTTTTTACATAGTACATTAAAATTGGACTAACATTAAAATATTTCTGGGTTGTTGTTGTTTCCATTTTGCCGTCAATCGAGAAAAACAAAAGAACACCAACAGTAAGTTGTCTTTTTTTAAAACGCTAAGAGTGCAGTTTTGTTTATTTATTTATTTATAATCTTTACACCGGATTTCGTTGTCGAATTTTTTCGCTACAGTGATTTTTTTGTATTACCTTAACTATTGTTTTTACAACATCAAGTTTTATTATTAATACGATTTAGGAGAGAGATATTCAACGCCTACTACTCCAAACCTTATCATTCGTATAACATGGACAATTTTCAAACTCTCCACTTTATTATAGAAAAAAGTGCTTCAATTGTATATGTAGTATATGTACAAATTGACTAAATCTTACTTCTCTTACTTAATCCCGTTAATTATATAATATTTCAGTTCGAAATTATCACAGTAGTTTGTGTTGAAAATAAATCCTAGATAATAAAAATTTCCAAACGAACCTCGTATATTGCTTAGATCATATACCGGGTTCGGCCAAAAAGTTTAGGTAAAAATAAAAGAAAATGGGTAAAAAATCAAAATAATTTTTATTCAAAATAAGACAATAACAAAAAACCGATTTTCCTACACAAGTTCATCAATAGTTTTCTTTTTTTCTTTTCTATCTTCTGTACACTCGCACACACAAAAAAAAACATTATGTTTATTTAACTAATAATCTGGAATAGATTGTTTGTTTAAAGCTTGTCTGCATTAATATAACGCAATAATAAGAGGAACGTCTTATAGACACAAAAAATAACTTAACCCTAAAACTGTTTTATAATTTTTTTGAGTATTCGAAAATTTCGATATGTCCATCGAAATTAATCCAAAAAAATATCATCCCCAAATAACGATACCCGAAAAAATAAATCTTGAGCTCACCTAACTTATATATAATATAATATATAGAACTATTAACAGAAAAATCACACTTCGTAAGTATTAATTAATTAATTTAATCTTTTTTCTTTTTAATAAAGTAATAATAATAATAAATATTGCCACTTAAATTAAATACGCATCCTGTACAAAGAGAAAAACTTACTTATTTCATATATATAACACACTATATATATATTATATATAGACGCATAGAAAATTAAGGAATAATTTAAACTTAACTTATCAAAAAAAGAGAACCTCCGATATAATTGAGCGTTTGAAACTTAACCTTAACAGGGAACAAAACAAAAAAAATCTATCACAAATCCTCAACATCCCACCAACAAAAAAAAAACAACCGACAACTTATTTATCCTTCAAACCCAGCAACCCATGCTCTATCAGACTAGAGTTGGACTGGTAGTTCCTGATTTGATGCAACGAAATCAACTGATTCGGAAACCCGTTAGACGGTTGCGACTTTTGCAGATCCAAACTATTTTGCTTCTGGAAACTCAGCGGATCATAAATGTAGGGCCTATTCGGCGCTAACTGATGATGATGGTTCAGATTCAGATGCCCGCTCATAGCATTTATCGGCGTAAACGCTGAATTCGTCGTCGATTTCGAAATAGTCGTATCGTACGCATTCCCTAAGTTGGTATTCGGCGTGCTAGGCGGCGCTGGTGGATTCTGCGATAACTGCTGCCTGATTATCACCAAATCATCGTTCTGCTCCAAGATATTCCTGGGGATCTCATTGTTGTAGTCGTGCATGTTCTCGGCACTATCCGGAGACACTTTCGGCCAATACGGATGTTCCAACCCGCGATGGTTCAAACCCAAACTAGTTATAGGCGGTCTTTTATCCGTCCTTTCAGCGTGCTTCTGCATGTGTTTGCTCAAATACGTTTCTTGCGTGTAACTTTTACCGCAATATTGGCAGATGTGCGTTTTTAGATGCTTGGATTCTTTATGTTTTGGAATGTGCTCAAGAAGAGACGGTTCGTCGCTGAAGCATTTATAACACGAATTGCATTTGTAGGGCTTGTCTGTTTGATGACACCGCGAATGGCTCTGAAGGTTGCTGAGTTGTGAGAAAGCTTTCTGGCAACCAGGGTGTCGACATCTGAAATAGAAACAATTTTTTTTGCTAATCTCTTCCTTCTGGTTGCACAACTACCACTCAAACTACCCAACTAACCCACAAACAACCCAAACCACAAAATTCAATTTTACCATATACGAGGCGCGTTCAGAAAGTTTTCAGACTTACTTGTAAGGTTTATCACCGGTATGCGTCCTGATATGCTGCTGAAGGTGTGACAGTTGCGTGAATTTCCTCTGGCAGATCTCGCAACGATACGGCTTAATCCCGAGATGGATCCGAGTGTGCTGCGACAGGTAAGAACTGTTGGCGAACGCCTTGCAGCACTGCGAACACTTGTACGGCTTCGCTTCGCGCATATGAGCCTGCGTATGCAACTGAAGCTCCGCCTTCGAACCAAACACCTTAAAAAACAAAAAGAAACACATTAGACCAATTTACCGAATTTAATCACATTAATCTTAATAAGAATTAAAAATCATTCAACACCACACAAACCCTATCCAAATCCTTTCATAAATAACGGAGATATCGCATGTTTTATATTTCGATCTAGTCGGCTTTGGAATTACTAATTCTAACCTAACTTTATTATTTTTCCAGCTAGACTAGTCGTGTTTGGTATCAAATAAAAGCTAATTATACGATCTATCTACATTTTTAACTTCCAAACGTTACATGTGCGGCGAAGGTTAATTAAGTTAGAAAAATTAACCGATCTTAACATAGACTTAACACGGATTTAAAATCATTAAAAATCACGCAAATCCCATCAAAATCCGTTCATAAATAACGGAGATATCGCATGTTTTATATTTCGATCTAGTCGGCTTTGGAATTACTAAATTTAACCTAACTTTTTTAGTATTGCAGCTAGACTAGTCGTGTTTGGTATCAAATAAAAGCAAATTATACGAGCTATCTACCTTTTTAAGTTCCACACATTACTTGTGGAGCATGAGTTAAATAGGTTTGAAAAATTAACCGAGTTCAACAGAATTCTAATAACAATCAAAAACCATTCAAAATAACGCAAACCTCATCAAAATCCGTTCATAAATAAAGAAGATATTCGATGTTTTATATTTCGATCTAGTCGTCTTTGGAATTACTAATTCTAACCTAACTTTTTTATTATTGCAGCTAGACTAGTCGTGCTTGGTATCAAATAAAAGCTAATTATACGATCTATCTACCTTCTTAACTTCCAAACGTTACATGTGCGGCGAGGGTTAAATAAGTTAGAAAAATTAACCGATTTTAAGATAGACTTAACACGGATTTAAAATCATTAAGAATCAAGCAAATCCCATCAAAATCCGTTCATAAATAACGGAGATATCGCATGTTTTATATTTCGATCTAGTTGGCTTTGGAATTACTAAATTTAACCTAACTTTTTTAGTATTGCAGCTAGACTAGTCGTGTTTGGTATCAAATAAAAGCAAATTATACGAGCTATCTACCTTTTTAAGTTCCACACATTACTTGTGTAGCATGGGTTAAATAGGTTTGAAAAATTAACCGAGTTCAACAGAATCCTAATAACAATCAAAAACAATTCAAAATAACGCAAACCTCATCAAAATCCGTTCATAAATAAAGAAGATATTCAATGTTTTATATTTCGATCTAGTCGTCTTTGGAATTACTAATTCTAACCTAACTTTTTAATTACCGCAGCTAGACTAGGCGTGTTTGGTATCAAATAAAAGGAAATTATACGATCTATCTATATGTTTAACTTGCAAAACATTATTATGCAGTATAACCTAAATTGGTTAGAAAAAATAGGTTGCGTAATACTTGGCGGGAAAAAAAGTGCGAACTAGAACTCTTTTATAACTGACAACGGTTTTCTCTGTCTGTCTGTTTCTTTTTTTCTATAATCCTACTTTACGTGTCGATGAAATATAATTAAAACTGAAAGATCGAGAGCGATAAGCCAGTTTTACTCCGGTGCTCTTACGTGTAATAAGGAGGCGTCTTCCAATTGTTTTCCCATTAATCTACAAGGAAAATCGACTTTAAACAGGAAATGCTCAGCCTACGTTACGGCGTATGTCTTATATCGACAGAACACGCAAACGTTATAATATTAAATAATTGTAAATATATTTTTCTAAATTTCGAAATATATTTCGACATAATCTTAATTGGAATAAAAAACAATTTAAAACTACGCAAAGTCCGTCGAAAACCGTCCAGAAATAACGGAGATATCGATGTTTTATATTTCGATCTAGTGGGCCATGGATTTACAATTTTTAACCTAACTTTTATATTATTAAAGATAGACTAGTCGTGTTGGGTATCAAATTACAGGAAATTCGCCAACCTTTCGATTGATTATACTTTTAAAACTTTTAAAATAAAAAATCACCATCAACATTTTCGCGCTCGTTCTTTTTTTGTTAATAGCGCGTACTCAAAGCGCTACTAAAGAGCGCAGTCAGCGTACGTCTTTTAATCTAATACCTTTCTCTCTTCACGAAACACGTTTGACAAGTTTGATGTATGTACATGCATACACACACGGACATGTAGATGTGTTCTGCTAGTATATTGAGAACCCGACCACTACTTAGATATGTATAGTAAAGGTCAAGCCGCCTAGATCCGAACTCGCATAGCCGAAAATTGTTTCTTACGTGCATCGCAAAATTTTCAGCGATAACAAAGAACAGCGGCGCACCGCGAGACCTTGCGTTTAGTTGGCCTTGGAAACAATTGAAATGGGCAAATGTTTAGACCAACCGCAGCTCCGGCAATTGTTTAAATATGTACCTACCTAAAAGTTGCGAATTTTATTATTTCTCTATGTATAGTTATATATCTTTTGGAGAATTTGCTGAATATCCAGAGTCTGCAGAAAAGTTTTAAAATAAAATCAAGGTGGATTGGTTTGGTTTAGGACACGGGAATCACAGTAATAACTGTGAGTCAACTAATAATTATACTAATAATAATAATATTCCGCACGTATTATAATTTTGTTTAATTAGGTACCCGTTTTTATGGATATATTATGGTCTGGTCTGAATTGACTTTTAAATGCCTTCAAAACTACATAAATTACATCGAAAACGGTTCATAAATAACCGAGATATTCACGTTTTAAATTTCAATCTAGTTGGCGTTGGTTTCAGAATTTTTTACTTAACTTTTCTATTAATAAAGTTAAACTAGGCGTGTTTGGTGTCAAATTAAAGCAAATTTTATTATATTTTGATCTGTCATACTAAAGTATTGTTTATTTTATCCTATATATTTATTCTATCGAAATCCATTGATTAATAACAGAAATAATCGATTATCCATTGTTTAATCTAGTAGGCTTTGGAATAATAATTTTTCACATAACTTCCTTGTTTCTAAACCTAGACTAGTCGTGTTTGGTATCAAAGGAAATCTAATTTTATAAACTTACAATTTATTATACATATATAATATTTTTTAAATAGTACAGGTCATAATTTAAAAAACAAATGAATTTGTTGTGGAAATTAAACTTTTATTATACGAATGAACCCGAAAAAAAAGTTGAATGAAATCGTAAACACAACACAACCGTTTAGTACTTTTTTTCTAAAAGTAACCGACTTAAAAAAATCCCGCATTCTTGGCAAGCGTTCAACAAAAACAACGTCGAAAAAACAAAGATTCTCTACTCAAACACGGATAAAAAATCGCAAATATTAGTATTACTCGTCTGGGCTGATATTATATGTAATAATTGATAATGTGCTTAATGTAATCTTTATTGTGCAAATCTTAAATTGGGTGCACGAGCTCAGATATGTTTAATCGTCCCAAAGAATCACACTTATGTATAAACAATATATGACGGATTTTTTCGTTTATCAGTGTTGTTGTTTTTTCAGACGCCGCTCTTTTTTTTTATCACAGCCCACACGTGTAGGTTATAATTATTTTTATTTCGGTAATCCTAACGGATACACCATTTTTCTTTGGGATTACCTAAAAAATAAAAAATAAAAACGGGCCAAAGTTACTAACAATCACACCTTGCGGAACTCCAGACATTTCTTTCTATACACAACTCATTTCTCTTAGGGATTAAATTATTTTTTTCCGGTTTATTACTTAAAGATAAATTTATCACGATCTACCTCAATGTTATTTATATTCGATTTCAGAACGATATCTCTGTTTGTTAACCCGAACGAAAAAAAAACGCGCGAATATGTAAGCGAAAACTGTTGCGAAATAAATATAGATACATAAATGTAACAACGCGTTTGCAAGTCTGCGGACTTATGTAAAAGGCCATGGCCAATCTAACAACCATGGCCTTGTCTCTCTATGAAGTCGTTAATACGCGAAGAAAGAAACCAACTGTTGGCTAAACTCGAGAAATAACACCATTTGATTACCGTTGAACAATCACCAGTTTGTGGCATTTAAACATGGGATTTTACTAATTAAGTATTGTAATTTAAATACATAAATAAATAAAAAAAAGGCAGAAATAGACATGGCGTTAAAAACCGTTCAAAACTATGAAAGTTCCATCAAAATCCGTTCATAAATAACTGAGATATTCAATGTTTTATACTTCAATCTAGTTGGCTTTGGCTTTACAATTTATAACCTAACTTTTGTGTTTTTTAAGATAGACTAGCCGTGTTTGGTGTCAAATTACAGCAAATTTTATAACCGATCGATCTGTAATGCTAGTTTTTTAATACGACATTTTATATTTAATTATGTCATTAATTTATTAAATTATTCCATAGGTGTGAATTGGCATTCAATACCCTTTAAAACTGTCAAAATCCCATCGACATCCGGCCACAAATAACCGAGATATTTGATTTTTATACTTCAATCTAGTGGGCTTTGGATCTAAAATTTTTAGCCTAACTTTTTTATTATTAGAGCTTGGCTAGTCGTGTTTGGTATCAAATAAAAGGTAATTTTACGACGGGTTGAACTGTCATGTGTATTTTTAACTCCGATATTTTTAATATCAATCTTATTTTGTACTGAAGCGGCATTAAACACCCTTCAAAACCATGAAAATCTCATCGAAATCGGTTCATAAATAACCGAGATATTTAATTTTTTTGTTTCAATCTAGTAGGCTCTGGATCTAGAATTTTTAGCCTAACTTTTTTGTTATTAGAGTTAGACTAGCCGTGTTTGGTATCAAATAAGAGGTAATTTTATTATCTTTCGATGTATTATGGATTTGAGAGCAAATTTTGAACTGAAACGTTATAACAACAAATAATAGGAATGGTTTGTTTGGACTGACTAAACTGGTGTTTGGTACGTCTATGGTTCTCTGTAATTTCGTGGTCACCGCGTGGAACAAGGAACTGGCTGGCTAGGTCATCTGTCAGGCAGCTTATTTAAACTAACAAGGTCACATTTTGCCAAACCGAAAACGTGTTTAATAATAATAATAATACATAATAATAATAATATTCGTTTTTCGTACAACGCATGTGTCTTTTTCTCGTTACTTATACAAATCTTCGCAATTCTCAATACAAAACCTAATGCCCAGTACTACGCGTATTATCAAACATTGTAGATATTTTTTTACGAATCTTTAGGTCAGTTACGCGCGTGTCTCTTATCAGTCATGTGTCAAACAATCCGCCAAATTTTTTTCGCGAAATCATCCGTCCTTGAGGACACGAGTGAGCATCTTTAATATATTTATATTTTTTTTCGATAACCCATTGTTATCTCGGTTTTATCACAACACCGGGTAGGACCTAAAACTGGATTTTAGGACGGCACGTGGAGTCCACTATGAAACAAATGACGGGCGAATCCACGCAGCGATTACAAAGTCCGAAACGATTTTTCCCGTTATCGTATTGTTTTGGCGCTATTTTTAGTCCGCAATTTTTTTATCACCGACCCAAAAGTTGTCGAACTTTTTCGCGCGTGTTAGCAGATAAGACAGAGGTGTGTCCTAATAAGAGACATAACCTTACATAAGTTACGATAAGTTGAAGACGTATCGCGATTTCTGGGACAGCCTATACGTATAGGCGTTTGAAGTTATTAAAAAAGTATCGATTTCAGTTTGAACAAAACACAAGTAATTTTACGGTTAATATATATATAATTTTTTTGCGTAAATTTGAGGAAGTAATAGCGTTGAATGAAGCATGGCAAACCAGATAGAAACCACAACAACCTCTTTCACTTTGTGATAAAATACGAATACTATAGAAACTATAGAAAGTTAACTTTTTTCCTTTTGTATTTATTATTTTATTGTTTCCTTTTTTTAAGGCGCGTGTGGTGGTACAAAAAAATAATAAGTCGCGAATTATTATTATTATTATTATTATTAACGTCAAAAAAACGTCAAAACTTAATTTCAAATAAATAGTTGTGTACCTTTTCTTCTTGAAAATTCTCTCCAACACTTAAAGGGGTGGGGGGTGTTGACGAAGTCGTCCTCTCCTCTTCGTTATTCTGCGTATTCCTATTATTATTCACAATTTCGTTATTCCTATTGTCGGTGCTATTCAAACTATGCAATTGAGCTTTATATTCCCTTAACTTTAGATCGTTTATATCCTGGTGAATATCGAAGTTTCTACTGAGCCTATCCACATTATTTAAATTCCTATCCGTTAGGGCCCTGTCCATGATTGGCTGTTGAAAGGACCTCTCCAAGTTCAACCGATCTATAGACAACGAGTGATCCATAATTCTATCGTTTCTACTATTAATTATCCTATCTATATTCAAGCTCCTTTCGTGATGTTGTTGGTTCTGCTGGTGTTGTAGTCTGTCGTTTTGTAGCCGCTCCTGGTGTAGCCTTTCCTGCTGTAGCCGTTCCTGCTGTAGTCGCTCGTGAAGATGCATGCGTTCGCTGTCCATTTGGTTTAAGCGATCTTGGTTTAGGCGATCTTGGTTTAACCGATCTTGGTTTAAGCGATCTTGGTTTAAGCGATCTTGGTTTAAGCGATCTTGGTTTAACCTTACATCGATATTTCGATCACCTAATCTATCGCCAATTGACCTTAAAGTGTCTATGGACAGATGCCTTTGGAGATGGGAATAATTCGGTCCATTATCTAACACTAGAGGCGAAGGTTGGAAATCTAAACCACCTCCACCTCGGTACTCGACCCTGCCTTCCATTGTTTCGAAGGATTGTCCGAAATTATCGATAGAAAATGTTAAAATCTGGAAATAAGTTTTGAAATTGACACGGTTTGTCCATCTTTTTGGTTCTTATTTGTGGCTAGTCTTTTTTATTGTGTTTTTGGTCTGATTCTTTTTGGGGTTATGAATATAAGAATTAATGAAATTATGATTAAAATATTACGTAAAATTTACTTTAAAATTAACGTGGTTACTAAAAAGAAATTATCGCTGATCCGTTACTTTTTTGTTCTCGATTGCACAGTAAACAAAATAATAACAATAATAATCATGACCTGTACAACAAAATATGCGGAGTGTTGCGTCAAAATGAGTGATACGAAAAACTATATACAGGGTATCTCAATAGTGTGATCTCGGCAGATTGTACCTCTGTTAATGAAGATATTTTAAAACTGATTTCACTCATATATACAGAACTCCGAGGCGCACATTTTAAAATTATTAGCGTGTATACAGGGTGTTCCATAAGGTAGCACCAACCCAAACCTATGTTTTTTAAATGGAACAACCTGTATTTCGGCACAATTTTGAATTCATCGCATAATTTTACGACAACGAAAAATAACTTTACCTACCCTAAACTTTATACTTTTTGATTTATTGGCATTTTTATAGAAAAACAGCAGTCTAAGAAAAGCAGTATATCTCGATACCTGTTTTTAATTTTATTGCGCACGCTTTGATTATGATTAAGTAAGAAGCGTTCTATTAGCGTGATTACCTACTATATCCAAATCGTGTACAGGCTGGTCATAATCTGCAACAACTTCTTTACCTACCACAGTTTTTCGCAGCCAACAAGGTATAAGTAAAATTTTATTTCAAATTATAATATAAAATTGCAGATGTGATAAAATGTTTTATTTTATTTAAAAAAGATGAAATTATGCGAGAAAACAGTACTTTAGGTTATTACTTAACAGGGTTAATTGTTGATGTAGGTGTAGAAGCACTTATTGATAGAAAAATAGATTTTTTATTAATCTCAGCAATGGTTTATTTTAGCACTAGTGTGTACTAGAACTTTTTTGTGCAAAACGATGCGTAGAATTCATAAAAAGGAATAAGATACAGATACATGTTCCATAAAAATTAACTTTCATGGTAAAACTGTTTGCTTTATTTTGCTGCAGATTATGACCAACCTGTACACAATTTGGATATGGTAGGACACGAGGAATTCAAAATTGTGCCAAAATATAGCTTGTTCCATTAAAAAACTACATAAGTTTGGGTTGGTACTACTTTATGGAACACCCTGTATACTAGTTAACAATTCTAAAATGTGCGCCTCGGCGTTCTGTATATATGAGTGAAACCAGATTTAAACTATCTTCATTAACAGAGGTACAATCTTTCGAGATCGCACTGTTAACACCCTATACAGAGTGTTGTCTGCTAATTTTAGGTTATGCAATCTTACAAAAAAATAACAATTAGACAAAGATAGTTGGGTTGGTTTAACATACAGGGTGGTTCTGGAATAACAAATCAGACCTTTAAACTGGTACAACAACAAAAAAACAATTGCCACTGGATAACTCAAAACACGAAATAAATTTCGTATTATTTTAAACACGATTGAAAAGAGGACATACCTGTTGTATTTGTTTTTGGGTTTAAAAAAACTCAGATCAAAACATGATGCAAAAAACACTTTTGTTTATAGTTTTTCACGCACAATTCTTCGAGTTTTTCTTCAGTCGTAGAGTTTCGAGTTTCAGTCTTCGCACTTTTTAATATTTCGAAAATAAAGTTGTCAAAAATATATTTTTTTTTTAAAAGAAACTATCGCGAACTTAAACTAAAACTTATTCAATAAAATAAACACTGTTTCTGTTCTTAGTAATGCGATAATAACAAACAAAGCTACTGGAACAGCATAGCCGCAAAAAAAATTATAAAGAGAGGAAAAAACTGTGCGCTCGACGCAGTGGTCGCGTAAAAACTGATCACCTCGGCGGAGAGTTTTTCAGATCGAGTCTAAAGTAGAGAGAGGAGACGCACAGCCTCTATACACAAGCAAACGCACGCCGCTTCTAGCTCGCTGCTGGGAGATTATAAAAACCTCGAGCAGTCCATGCAGCATCCGAACGCTCGCAAGTGATGCCTGTGCTCCCCTACTGTGACCGTCCGCGGTGGTGGGGGTATTATTTGGGTAGCTAGAGGGGTTCACGTTGTAGCGGACGCCGGCAAAACTTCGGTTACGTAACACACAAACGATCAAACGACGGGCTACTACTCATTATACAGTCTTTTTACGCGCACTCCGTACACATCACGCGGCCATAATTGTCTTCAAATTGTCGAAAATTATCCCATTCGTCGATTGGCAAAGCCCGGGTTCGAAATAACTTGAAAATAAGGAACGATGGTAAAGAGTAGTGGACCCAAGATGTGCGGGTATTACCCTGCGGCACTCCAGATTTTTTTTTCTAATTTCGGTGGAATGAGCGGGATTTATTGGTCAATGTTGAAGATGATTATTTTTTAAAAGAAATTCAATCACTAAATATACAGACGGAATCATTTTGATGTTTTCTTTCAGTTTTTTGATTTGTATTATTATGAATCATCGAGAAAACGCCACAAAACAGAACAACAAATCGAGCAAACTATTAATTTACAACTTAAAAGTTACTACGACAGCCTACTACTCATTATACAGTTTTTTGCGCGCACTCCATGCATATCACGCGGCCTTAATTGTCCTCAAATCGTCAAAAACGTCCCAGTCGTTGATTGTCAAAGCCCGGGTTCGCGATAACAAGAACATAAAGAATGATGGTAAAGAGTAGTGGTCCAAAGATGTGCTGGTATTACCCTGCAGCACTCCAGATTTTTTTTCTAATTTTGGTGGAATTAACTGGAGATTTTGGTTAATGTTAAAGATGATTATTTTTTAAATAAATCCAAAACTTTTATATGTTTTATGTAACAAAATATGCAGGGTGATTCATTTTAATTTGAACAGTAAATTTTAACGACCAAAAAAAGAATAACCCGAACCAACAACTTAAAAGGTACTACGGCAGCTTACTACTCATTATAGTCATTTTACGCGCACTCCATACACATGACGCGGCCATAGTTGTCTCCAAATCGTCGAAAATTGTCCCATTCGTCGATAGGCAAAGCCCGGGTTCGAGATAACTTGAACATAAGGAACGATTGTAAAGAGTAGTGGTCCCAAGATGTGCGGGTATTACCCTGCGGCACCCCAGATTTATTTTTCTAATTTTGGTGGAATGAGCGGGATTTTTGGTTAATGTTAAAGATGATTAGTTTTTAAAAGAAATTTAAGACTTTAATTTCTTTTATGTCAATAAATATACAGAGTGAATCATATTAATGTTCCTTTACTGTTTTTTTTTTTCATGTTTACGGACATGACGCAGCCTTAATTGTCTTCAAAACGCCGAAAAATGGGGTTTGAGTTAACTCGAAAATAAGGAACAATTGTAAAGAGTAGTGGTCCAAAGATGTACTCCATCTTACCCTGCGGCACTCCAGATTTTTCTTTATTTTGGTGGAGTTTGCAGGAAATTTTGGTTAATGTTAAATTTTAACGACAAAAAAGCATAAGCCGATCGTTTTGAAACCGAATAACGGATTTTCCAGGACTCTAAAATAACAAAAATCAACCAACAGGAAGACGCTTTTTTTGCTGGGTGTATTATGAAACATAACAGAAAACACCATAAAACAAAACAAAAAATCGAACAAATCGTTAATTTACAACTTAAAAGGTACCACCATAAACAAACTAGAAAAGAGTAAATTACTGAGTGACAACAAAAGAAAAACCAAATTTTTTCTAACGTAACCAAATTTTTTGCTCGCTCAAAATCTTGTTTCCGGGAACATGTCTAAACGAAACCAAAAGTCAAGCTATTATCTATGTAAGTTCTCCACGGGGAGGGTGGTTTTTACAACCCCCAACAAAAGGGGTTTTAATTTTTTCTGACCCGTCCTACCGGCTACTGTATATCCAGAAACCGATTTTTAAGACAGTCAGTCGTTTGTCGGCATTTAGAAGTCATTGAAGGATTGAAAAGTAACTTCATTGTGCCCAAACTTTTGTTTGGGTATTATTTTTCGTAGAAAGGGTTGTTGCACAATTTTATTGTGGTTGTAAATATGGAAAGGGTTATTTTTTTAGGTTATAGTACCTCTGGTTTATTAGTTCTGTACCTTTACATGAGAACACACAGAAAAAGAAAAGAAATATAGAGAAATATAGAAATATATGCAATATTGGCAGTGTATAAATATTTGAGGAAAAAAATGAATAATTAGTTATAGGAAAGAATTGGGTGTAGTAACAGTGTTGTTTTAGATAAATATTTTCTTATGAATAAAACATATATTTCTAATAAGAAATATTTTTTATTCATTGCAAAATTCAAGTAAATATTACACGTAATTGCAGCAAATCCAACTCAACAAAACATCGCACATGCCCATAAAAAATAAAAATTAAAACAGCCTCCGATGTGCGCTCAATGCCTAAAGTCCCCCCTGTTGAGCAAACAGACAACGCTTCACATCTCCCCCAAAACTGTTTAACGATAGTTTTTTCATATCTTCCTGAGACCATTGTATATGTGACTGACCTCGTAAGAGAATGGCCGTTTATACAGCTCAGCGCGATAGGCAGGTGGAGCAAACAAACCCCTGAATCTTAAATTAAGGTTATGGACATCCGTTCTACAGCGTATCTTCCGCATGAGGTATTGTGGGATCCTCTTGGATAGCAACTTATGATATAATATTGCTGCATGCAACACCCTAGTGTTATCCATGTTCAACCATCCCAAGTCGCCCAGCCCATACATGATCATACTTCGTCAAACCAAAAACAAACACAACACATGCATTTTGGACACGCTGAACACGCTGCCTATCCGACGCCGTCAAGCAAGGACCGTACACGGTATCACAATATGAGATCTTTTTACTATTGACAGTAGATATAGTGAGATATTGTCAAAACATCAGCATTTGACACTACCGGTACTGTCATTAGACTGAAAATATTTGTAAAATCCTGGCTCACTATATAGTATTATATCAATGCAGATGCGACCGATCTCGATCAAATAGAATTTGCTCTTGCGGCTAAACTATTAATTTTACCAAAAAATGTCGGGGACATAAATTATTCAGAATTTCTTCTACTTTAATTTATTATTTAACTACTTTGAGGAAATTACAGAATTGGCGGCTCATTTGCAAAATCCATGAAAAATACTTAGAGGAAACGTCCAGTTCCTTTGGACCCTTTTGAACCAAAAGCTTTTCAACTCTAAGTGTAGTCATGAAATTTCTAAATATGAAGTTTCGTCCCGATAGCTTCAGTAATTTCTCCGGAATCGTATAATATAGTATTTACATACAGCAAAGACAAAACAGGTCGTACTTTTTCACGTCACACGTGCCTAAGAGAGTGCCTAAAAGCACGCGCCATTTTTTCCGCGTATCACCCAAAAAAATACGTACCCGCCACCGTTACAAAAAAAAACGGTCAAACCGTAAGAAAAAAACAACACACTAACGGAAAAAACGAACTTACGACCCTCCCCTATATTCACACAAAGAAAAAAACTCCAGTAGTGACACCGGTGACCTTTGTCCACTAAAACTAGTAAAAATGAGAAGGGGAACTTCTTATAATAAAAACCTAACAATTTTTGATTGAACGACAATGCGCTTCTCCCCTATTTTTTGACCATTTATACAGCAGACCATGTCGAATACAGGGGTTGCATGACTCGAAATGTATCTAGAATATACCTGGTCCGCGTATATTCAAATTACGACCACCCTGTACCACGAAGAAAATACAGTGTGCCCCTAAATAGTGAGCGCAATATTCCCATATGAGTCTAACTGAAAAGTAATGATGTTACCCCGTAGAAAATCTGGTGATTTACATATTATTTCGTATCGTGAGAAAAAAAATCGGAACGTTGACGAGTCAGGAGAAGTTATAAGGTTTGTTAATAAGACGTTGACACGTCAAACAGGACCTACTTAGAATTAAACGACGATTAGTAACTTTGATGTGATTGATTGAATTTTTGAGTTAATTTGCATGCGTTTTGTTTAATTCTTTTTTGGTGCGTGACTTTGAATGTTTTTAGGGGATGATTTGGTATGGGAATGTGTGTGTCTTTTTAGGGGATGTTTAATGTTTATTATTAATGTCTAGGTCATACCCTTTTTGCAGCTGTTGACGTTGACTGCAACAATAAGAAAAAAATTACACGTTACAAAAAAAGTGATATTTGGGTTCTTATTTTTATGTAAATTCTACGATAGTTTTATATTTTTAAGCACACGGGTTTTATTATAACACATTTATCAATATTTACACATAAAAAACAAATAAGGATGAACAAACACACAATATTTTTGGTGAGGTAAATCTTACTTAATATTAATAACGTAATAAGTTCTGTATTCTAGGTGTTAATTAAAAATAATTTCAGCAAGTTTAGCTTTGACTTAAAAATAGGTTTACTTCCGCCAAAGGAATCATATTTTGATTCAAATAAATATATTTTTAGTGTGAATACCTCATCCAACTGTATTCTTAGATGGCGCTGTAAACACTATCCTCGCAGTCCGGCCTTATCTTGAGTGTAAATAATAGACTGGTGAATGAGAATAAGTTAATATTTAAATAATATAGATATTGGTATTGATATTATATATACATAACAATTAATTGATTTATTTTTAATCAATATATGTTACCGTTTGCACACTGCTAAGAGTTGAAAAATTTTGAAAGGGTTGGCAGAAGGTACCAAACTGTAGACACAGCACAGTGGAAGTAAATAATAAATAAAAATAAATAAGAAATCAACTTATTTTTGTATCAAACAATTTTTCGTTTAACGTCTTTGATAGGAGTTAAATGAGAACCGATTTTTGTTATTTTAGCACCAATTTTAGCCAACATTAGTTTATTTATAATACTCGAGACGTTAAATTAGGCTACCAACTTCTTTATACTCCAAAAACTGTGTGATTATACTATTTTCAAAGTTTCCCTAATCCAATGATAAACATTTGATATAATTACTTCGGTCTTTGTTCTCCTAAATGTTTAAAAATCAGTTTGATGTCAATTGACTGCATGTCAATTGACATCAAACTAAAACATAAATACACAAACTCTTTTCCCAAAAAATCTTTTCTTGTATTTTGTTTGTCATTTTGCTTTTTACAGTGGAAGTAATGTAGTAACATTACTCCAACAATAATATTTGTTTACGGTAGCAATATTTACTTCATTGAATAGTGTAGTTTATTTGCTTGTAGGTTTAATTTATTTGGAATATTTATTGAAGTCAAATGAATATATTTGGATACAAATAAAAATTACTTTCCTTTAAAGTAATATATATTTTTTTTATTTAAAAAGACGTTTTTTTTACCTCAGTGAAATCTAAGTTTGATTCAAACAAATATATTTATAAATCTAGAATTAAATATACGGAAATACCGTATCATACGGAATTACTACCGTAATGATGAAATAATCAAAGTATTGAAGATGGTGATATCCAGGCGGGATGCAAATTTTAAGTAAATCAAAAATTACAGCCACAATCTGGATTTGAACCAGGGACATTTGCGTTTCTAGCACAATGCACAATATTTATATTCGAGAAAAGCTTTATTTCCCTCAAGGAAATCATATTTTGATCCAAATAAATATATTTTTCTACTTTGCGTTCGTTATGAACTCATAACGAAACCGGTTTCGGTGTCGTTATGACAACTCTAGGTCACAAACATTTGGTAACTTTTAGTTTTCCACGACTGATGATATTGACGTCAAGTGTCAAATCAGGCTGACATCTCAATCGCTATTGGCTCGCCGCAGTCGTATTTGTGAATTTTACTATAACTATCAACTGTTGAATATGAAACTACTCTAGATTGTAAGATGACAACCGCAATTTTCGAAATGTATGTAAATTTAATGTCGGAAAGTAGAAAAAATAGTATATAACACTCGTTTTATAAGACGTATTGGCGCATTCGTTCCATTTTATTAGATAATTCTAAAAAGAATGTGAAAGATAATTCTTTCACTCAACATAATCAAAATTATTTGAACTAAATAAATCTGGTTCGGTATAATATATAAATTGTAAATATTAACTGAAAACATAAGTTGTTTGACACAAATAAACGTTCTTTCTACCAAACAAATATTTCAAAAAAAATAAATATTTCTAGTGCGAAATATTTATTTTAACATATATGTGCAAAACATTTATTTGAATTAAACACAATCTGTGTAGAAAAACATTTTTTTAAGCACTGTTCCCTCTTCAGAAAAAAATAATCACAACATAGCACAAAAACTTGTCACACATAAACATAAAAAAAATATGACACGCGCCGTAGTACAAAGAAAAAACTGTGTTATCTTTTTTATTCGTTCGTTTTTTCTTCGAGGCAGTAGTAGCGTAGTAGTATCAAACCAGTTTTTTTTCCTCATTTTTCGACCCTCTAACCACCGAGATTCGTCTACAAAAAATCTAGAAATCAGCCAAACAGGTTCACAGAAGAAAAAAAACTACATCGCACCAAATTGCCGATGATCTGTTTACATAATAGTTAAGGGTTGATGTATAGGGGGTTGTTGTTGGTTTATAGTCGTGTGCTGATCCAGTATTTCTCTATCGATGATGGGGTATTGCCAATAAGACCCTATTGTGACACGGGGTAGGTCCATTATTCAATAGTGCGGCTAGAGAACTCTAAAAGAGGTATTTTACTGCTAAGTGATTGCCGGTACCGACTCACAACACCATTAGAGAAAAAAGGGTTGCTCTACTTTTGTATTTTTTTTTGCATCACAATGCCAATATGGTTCGACAGGCGATACCTCAATCTCTTTAGTTTGGGGTGTCAACATAGTTTGTCATGAGGTTGACTAATACGTTTAAATATGAGGGTGAACCAGATATATTATAATATCAATAAATGGGTTACATTTGTAATGATGGCTAATAGGGTATAAGCAATTTGTAAGGGTTAAATTTTTTGAGTGAAAGAATTATATTTTCTTTAAATTAACGATATTGTTAGTTGTGTTAAAATGCGATATTTTAAGGTTGTGATAAATGGTTCTTTCATTAAAAATCTGATGTGGCCAGGCACATGACTTTATCATACAATATATAAACTTAATAGTTTAGCTGCATGAGTTTCTATTTGATCGAGATCGATTGTGACTGCATTAAAATAAAACAACCTAGGATTTAACAGATATTTTGATAATATCATATAAATACAAAATGATATAAAGAATGTTGGTGACAGCAGGCTGCTCCAACACTAGCGTTGCAACATATATCTCTATCTCATCCGACGTAGTTGCCACTGGACACACTACGCATGCGTCAAGTTCGTATTTTATATAAAATTTATTGATATCTAAGTTCAAAAGTTTGTTGTTGCTTAAATTACATTAATAATTGTGAACAGTAAATTTATGGTTGGTAAAAATAATAATAAAAACTATTTATGAAGAATGACTGAATTTCTGAAAATCTAAATTCCAGGGTTTGGATAATTAACGAACCTACATATCATTAACATATTATTGAAATAAATTTTTACGAAATACGATATCAATATTGACAATAAATAATTTTTATCAACTAATAATGATATTAAGATTATTAAGAAAGATTAATTTCTTTCTTAAGGTTAATAACACAAATATTAAATGTTTCGTAAAAAATGACGTCAGAAAGATAGCATGCACTTAATATAATTTTCTCTTGTTTTTTTTTGTCTCACTCTTGTAATAAATATCAATAGCTGGCTCTAAATTATTATTATTATTATTCATTTCGTATTTCTTAAATCAACACAAAAATCAATTAACCTATGATATCGACCATACCTAAAGGCAGTACCCACCCCAATAAAAAAGAATCACAACTACCCCTTCTAATATTTCCAACAATATCGCCACACGAGCCTTATACAGGGCGGCACGCGAAATATTTCACCCAAAAATCATCATCAAAAGGGCCAAATAAAACCAATACACAATGGCGCATTATATTCGGAAGCAAAATATCTATATATAGATTGCGATCTCGGTACCCGCTGTAAGAAGACAAAAGACGGTAGCGCAACCCTTTACGTCCTCCATAAGGCAAGCTACCTGCAATCTTTACTTGGCACGCCGACTACCATTCAAACTATTGTATTTGGACATAATCGAACGGTAACAAGGTATAGGGTTTGGACCCTCACTTTCACTTTTTCCGTGACAGAATTACGAGTATTGAATTACCCTTAGGCCCTTTGCGGTGGCTATATTTTGACTTCCTGGTCTGGTTTATGGCGTATTGTTGTGAAGGGTGGGTTGTGGAATGGTCAGAAATACATGTTAATATGTGTTTTATTATGTTAAAATGGTTTGTTTTGTACTAAGGAAAGATTTCGGAAACAGTTGATTTTAAAGAAAATATTTTTTAAGTAAAAATAAGTAAATGGGTATATTGGGTATATATAAATTATAAAAGAGAGCCCAAAAAGCAATCATTTGAGCCCAAACTCGGTATATCTATCTCCAATAACTTCCGAGTTTTGCAAATTTGAAATCGTCCATGGCCAACTAGATGAAAACTTCAATTGCGAATATCTCCCAAACTACTGGATCAAAATCGGTGTGCAGCACATCAAATAATTAATTTTTTATTAAAGAATGCTAAGAGTAATTATTTTCGTTCTACAATTGAAATAAATCGAATATTTTAAGGAACTGATGAAAAATTCTTAATCCTTATCAAAAAACCTGTCATATGAGCCCAAACTCGCCATATTTATCGTAATTAATCCCCGAGTTTTGCAAATTTGAAATCATCCACGGCCAACTAGATGCAAGTGTTATTTATTGATATCTCCCGAACTACTAGACCAAAATCGTTACATAAAACGACAAATTGTTCAGTTTTTGATAAAAACACATGTAACCAATTATTTTCACTCTACATAATAATAATGCTCGAATATTTAATATTTGATTAAAGATTCTTAATCATCATCAAAATATCTATCATTAGAGCCCAAACTCGGCATATCTATCTCAAACAACCTCCGAGTTTTGCAAATTTAAAATCGTCCATGGCCATCTAGATGAAAACTTCAACTGTGAATATCTCGCAAACTACTGGATCAAAATCGTCGATCAGGATACGTTAAATAATTCAATTTTTAATAAAGAATGCGACTGGCTCATTACTTTCGTTGTACATTTAAAAAATCGAATATTTTAATCTACTGATTAAAAATCCTAATCATTATCGAAAAACCTGTAATTTGAGCCCAAACTCGGCATATTTATCGCACTTAACCTCAGAGTTTTGCAAATTTGAAATCATCCACGGTCAACTAGATGCAAGTTTCATTTCCTGATAACTTCCGAACCACTGAACCAAAATCGCTGAACAAAATATATTTTGATTTTCTGGTCTGGTTATAGAATGGTCAGACAAAGATGTTTCTTATTGTTTTGTAGGAAGGAAAGATCTAGGAAGCTGCTGATTTGGAAGATAATAGCTTTTGGGCGAAGTAAACAAGTTACTTTCAAATGAAACTTTAAAAGTGTTAAAATGTCTGACATAAAACTAACAACCGTGTAAATAACAAACGTAACAATATACAATTTATTAGGTGTATTGTAGAGTAGGCATGCTAACGTCATTGTGACAAGAAATAACTGCTTAATACCGTTAAAAAATGTACATTTAATGAACTGACCTGAACCGAAACAGTCTTAGGAAAAAATAGAAGAAAAAAAAACATTGACTTTGCAAAAGAACAATTTTAGATTAGAATAGCAGCAAGGAAAGTAGAAAGTGTTTACTTCAATCACTAATGTCAGTATAACATCCAACGAGGTGTGAAATTTATTTTATATCGGAATAATGAATAATTGTACCATTCTTTTTTCTGTTGGATTCGTTGACATAAATTACTATTTAAAGTTAAATTAAAAAGGCTTAGATTACGGTGAGTTTAAATGTACCTATGTATGTATTTTTATCCTCAAATTATTAGTCAATTATTATATACAACTAATTTAACATTAATAACTTTAAATAAAACCAAATTCACTACAAAGGTGATCAAACTTATTTTAAAATTAATAAACAAGTAGGTAAATGTGTAAGTAAGTAGTTTTTAAATTTCATTTATCACTACTTTTACAATATTTTTTTAGAATTATAATTGTCGAAAATGTGAAGAGTTTTATAAAAATATATAAATATAACACATTATGGTTAAAACTATAATGAAACTTCGTACTATTATTTTTTTGTTCTTATTTATAGTCGCAAAACAAGTTTACAAACAGTGCTACAAATTTTGCATTGCCTGTAGTACCAGAAACACTAGCAAAACAGGGTAAACGTATCCATTTGTGTTATAAAACTTATAACGTATTGGTATTGCCGCAAGGTGGGCATAGGGCACACATATTATTAAGTATGTAGCAAGTAAGTATCGGTTTATCTGGCTTAACATTGCATCGGCTTATCTGTTATTTCCGGTGATAACTTAAAATTAAATCATTGATGCTATTGATAATACCTAATCTAATACATACTCTCAATTAAGAAACACTTACTTCAACCATGGGCGCCGTTACAAAATGTTCCAGGGGGGCATGATTTTCTTTTAGTAATAAAAGGTGACGTAGTGTGACCAATAAAATAACGAAACCGCTACAAGATAATTAATAGTATAGTCTACTATTAATTATTTTGTAGCGTTTTCGTTATTTTATTGGTTGTAAATATTGATAGATAATGATAGAGACATATTCGTATTTATTAGATAGGATTCTAAAATTGAGACACAACAAACATGAAAATGATAAAAATATTAAAAAAATACCCAATAGCCTATATTGTTCGTTAAATTTAAATTGCATTCACCATGAAAAATCTCCGTTGCTTTTATGGTTGTGTCATTTTTTTACACATTATTTTATGTCATTAGCCACGGTTGTGACCCCTGTATGCTTGTTGCCTGTCTATCGTTTATTAATAATGTGTAATTAATAATTTTTATTAAAAATATTATTTGTAATTATATATTTGTTTCAGAATCATTGAACTTTTATCCTGGAATTTGTCTGATTGCCAACCAATATTGAAATTTTTTTATTACTTTGTAATATTCTGAAGTAAACATTGTTAATTTTTTATAAGAATTTCCAGCTCGTGTTTATCAAACAAAGCCTAATGTATAATGAGTAACTGGCACGTTTCAAAACCAAAAATTCAGGCACAAAATGAACACAATTGATAATTTAATTCTATAATCGTGTCAATCGAGCATCCGATAAAAAGTCTTAATAACAAATTGGTAAACAATAAAAGGTGAACATATTATTTTAAAATGTAACCACATAAACGGAAAACAATGACTAAATATAAAGAAAAGTTATGTTTACTATGGTCTGTATGACCATAATAAACAAATTTTTGAATGAACTCATGTCCGGAAATGTATTGTTTGAATGTTGGAGAGAGTCGGAAGAATGAACCAATTTTACAAACAGCATAGAAAAAATAGTGGCATAGTGGTCATAGGACGGCACTTTTAAAGCCAAATAAAATTTTTGTGACTTTTTTTCTTATTATTTATCGTCTTTGAAAGGAGATAATGAGAACCGTTTTGTAATTTTGATACCCGTTTTGTTACATACAAATTATTTATATATTCTATAATATATTAAGGCTCTATGCAGTACCTAAACGTTGTCAGGTGTGAAAGCATGAGTTCGATACCAAAAGTTCAGTATACTTTATCTATATTTCTTTTAAAACTTGGCACTATTTATATTATGACTCTTTCACGACAAAAACTGAAAGTAAACAATCTAATGAAACTGAAACTTTAAATCATTTATGATTGATGGTGGATTGGTGAAAATTTTTAGTACAAATTGTGCGTTTGTCCTGCCAGAGAAAAAAGTTTCATTCATTCTCACTTTCCCATAAACAAAAACGAAAATCAACCGAAACAAAACCACCCCATAAAAAAACAATCGATTCATCAAATTGGCTTCCTCTACAGCCGACCAGTCACGAAACAACAAGCCCTCGAGAAGCCATAAGAAATACAGGAAGCATTAATTTTTCTCTTTCCCTCAAGGTCCCTATACGAACTAATATCGTTTTCTAAGGGGGGTATCTATTAAAAAAATCTATTTAGGGATCCACCGTCTGCTCCGCAAGTCTGGTGGCTGCACTAGTACGGTGGTAGGTGGGAGTCTTCTCGTCTATGTGTGCGTTTCAAGGTGAATCTGAGCCATGAACGGAGAACAGGTGGTATTTAGGGACGCACTCCAAACCCTGAGAACTTTCCCATAGTGTAAAATCACTATCACGGACGCCCCCACGCTCCCAACATGCGACCCTTATTTCTCTTAGGGGATGGCGTTATAGTAGACTTACTACTATAGTAAAAAAAACTCGCTTTTTGTTACTTTCTCGAGGGGTACGCGCGTGGTGCAGCATTTTGCTAGATGGGGCGCAGATATATAGAAATAGCGATAGGCAGACAGGAAATACTAGATGCAGGAAGTTCGAATTCTGCGGATGTTCTTTTTTTTGTGGGAAATAAAGCAATTTTTTAAAGCAAAAATAAATATATGTGTTTGCGATGTGTTTCTTAATTTTGGCGTATGTTGGCTCAAAGTCAAAAATATCAATTAACTGCTAAAAAATTCTTCATCGTCATCAAAATATCTATCATTAGAGCCCCAACACGGCATATCTATCTCAAACAACCCCCGAGCTTTACAAATTTCAAATCGTCCACGGCCAACTAGATGAAAACTTCAAATGCAAATATCTCCCAAACTACTGGATCAAAATCGTTACATAAAACGTCAAATAATTCAGATTTCGATAAAGAATACCTCTAATCAATTATTATCAATCAGCAATTATTTTCAAATATTTTCGTCAACCGACTAAAAATTCTTAATCCTTATCAAGAAACCTGTTATTTGAGCCCAAACTCGGTACATCTATCTTAAACAATCTCCAAGTTACGCTAATTTAAAATCGTCCATGGCCGACTAGATCAAAACTTAAATTGCCAATATCTCCCGAACTACTGGACCGAATTAAATAAAAACAACGCCAAATTATTCAGTTTTTGTTAAAGACTTTCATTACATTACGTGAAATGCAAAATATACAAATACAGATGTAGATTCTGTTACTACCACTCAATATTTGCTTAAAAATTCTTCGTCTATCATTAGAGCCCCAACTCGGCATATCTATCTCAAACAACCTCCGAGTTTTACAAATTTGAAATTTTCCATGGCCAACTAGATGAAAACTTCAATTGCGAATATCTCGCAAACTACTGGACAAAAATCGGTGCAGGATACGTCAAATAATTCAATTTTTAATAAAGAATGCTATGGCTAATTATTTTCGTTCAACTTTTAAAAATCGAATATTTTAAACAGCTGATTACAAATTCTTATAACCCTTATCAAAAAAATCTGTTATTAGAGCCCAAACTCGCCATATTTATCGCAATTAACCTTTGAGTTTTGCAAATGTTAATCCATCCATACTACCTGTAACCAATTATTTTTAATCTACATTTAATACCTACTGCTCGAATACCTAATATTTGAATAAAAATTCTTAATCGTCGTCAAAATATCGATCATTAGAGCCCAAACTCGGCATATCTATCTCAAAGAACACCCGAGTTTTGCAAATTTAAAATAGTTCATGGCCAACTAGATGAAAACTTCAATTGCGTATATCTCCGAAACTACTGGATCAAATTCGTTAAAAGATACGTTAAATAATTCAATTTTTAATAAAGAATGTCACGGCTCATTACTAATGTCCACAATCAAAAAAATCGAATATTTTAATCAATTGATAAAAAATTCTTAATCCTTATCAAAAAACCTGTTATTAGAGCCCAAACTCGACATATTTATCGTAGTTAACCTTCGAGTTTTGCAAATTTTAATCCATCCATGGCCAACTAGACGTAAAATTCAATTGCTGATGTCTCCGAAACTACTGGACCAAACTCGTTAGATAAAACGTCAAACAATTCAGTTTTCGATGTAGAATACCTGTAATTAATTATTTTCAATCTACTATTAATAAAGCTCGAAATCTTTATTTTGGATTAAAAATTCTTAATCCTCATGAAAATATCTGTTATTAGAGCCCAAACTCGGCATATCTATCTCAAAGAACCACCGAGTCTTGCAAATTTAAAATCATCCATGGCCAACTAGATGCAAACTTCAAATGCGTATATCGCGTAAACTACTTGGTGAAAATTGGTGCGCAGGACATCAAATAACACATTTTCGATCTAGAACTAAAAACACATATATTTTCTCAATAAATCTTTCCTTTCCTTTTTCCCTTTAATTTTATTTAACTCCTCCCACTATAGTGTTAATGATCTCAAAAACCAACCGAGATTTCTGGTCTAATTGAACCACATCCAATATTAGCTATACCACGGGCCTGAAATAAATAAAAAAATACGAACTCCTATATATCCATCAGGTAGTCTAGATTGAGGTTATTTTTTGTCATGGTCACGGCAACCGCGATCTTCTCGGCGCAGGTATAAAAAATGCCTAGTGGACGATCTTCGTCACTAGCGCCTATCACCCAAATATCTCCACTCTAGCCGCTAGACCGCGATTGATAGAGAAAGATGGAGAGATAGGAGATAGACTTTCGTGAAATGAGGGAACCCAATACCTGAGGCCGGGCTACTAGTGTGGACTTTCGTCCGGGGTCCATCCGATTTTTTATATAAAGAAGACGAGCCGACCGAGAAAAAAAATGTGTTTACTTTTTTTCTGATTCACGTAATCACTTTTTTATGAACTGAGGAAGGTTAGGGTGAACGCACCTCGTACAGAAGAAACTGGGTCACGATTTTAAATACCTTTTCAAAAAAATTGCGGTTTAAAAATTAATTCAATTAAATAAAACATAGAAATTACAAAAGAGTACCCGAAAAGCTTTCATTTGAGCCCAAACTCGGTATACCTATCTCCAATAACTCCCGAGTTTAACAAATTTAAAATCGTCCATGGCCAACTAGATGCAAACTTCAAATGCGAATATCTCCCAAACTACTGCATCAAAATCGCCACAATAAACGTCAAATAATTCAATTTTTAATAAAGAATACTACCACTAATTACTTTCGTTCTACAATTAAGATTTTTCGAATATTTTAATCAACTGATTAAAAATTCTTAATCCTTATCAAAAAACCTGTTATTTGAGCCCAAACTCGGCATATCTATCTCAAACAACAACCGAGTTTTGCAAATTTTAAATCGTCCATGGCCAACTAGATGCAAACTTCAAACGCTTATATCTCGCAAATTACTGCACCAAAATCGGTGTGCAACACATAAAATAATCACATTTTCGATCTCGAATACGATGAATCATGTCAGATTTTTATAAATCACAGGAAACACCTTTCCCTTTCCTGCATACCCTTAAAACAAAAAAAGTAAACAGCTGGCTGGCATTATAATAATAATCACCCGAAAAATCATGGAGAAAAAATCACTTTCATTAACAGATAAAAAATACCTATATACATATAGACCAAACAGACCAACCAACCACCTGTACTCGGCTTTCTTTTGTTCGATTTTTTTCCTACGCAACCATCCCATTTCACTTTCATCTAAAATATGCCTACACAATCAGTGCCGGCCCGGCATGCTAGATCGGATGATCAAAACTAGTTTCCTACCCTCCCGTACGACATGTGTCTACTAAGGCCCCTGGAACTGAGTTCACACGGTCCCGAAAACTTGCCCTATAATAGGCCAACTCGCACTTGTCTCTGAACCTACTGACCCCGTATATCTAAAGTTTCAAACTGACCAATTGGTTACGTTTTACATCGCGAAATTTGTAGATTTATTGAGGAGTTTTGTAGGTTTTTGAAGATTTTTAAAGAGATTTTCGAAGATCGGGGATTGTTTTGTGAGGAGTAATAACCTGGGCGACTATACGCATGTGGCTTGCCTATTCCGGCGTATAAAAAAGTCTATGTAAACAGTCCAATGGTAAAGAATGGTATGACATGTGTTTGCCTAGTGGGTGTGATTTTTTTGAGGCTAGAAAGTAAAAGTGTTACTTTAAAGGTGTTATTATTGGTGTATGATTTATTGGTGTTATTTATTATTTGTGTACACGCAAATTAATAAAACTAAAAAAAACTAAAAACGTAATAAATAGTTTAATCTAAAAATTGCACTGATTAAAAATTCTTTATCCTTGTTGGAAACGCTATTATTTAAGCCCAAACTCGGCATATGTATCTTAAAAAATCGCGGAGTTGTACTAATTTTAAATCATCCACGGCTACAAGCGCGAAATCAGTATAAAGTGCATCAAATAACCATATTTCTTATCTAGAGTACGACTACCAATTTATTAAAAAATAATAATAACTAATCGACAATAAATATAGATATTTAATATTACGTAATAATAGTTCGTAATCTTGGTTGAAAACTGTGTGATTTGAGCCCAAACTCGGCATATTTATCTGAACGCATAGTGAAGTTTGACAAATTTAAAATCGCCCATGGCCAACTAGATGGAAATTTCAATTGCTGATATTTCCGAAACTACTCGAGTAAAATCGGTATAAAATGTATCATCAAATGATCACAGTTTTGATCTAGAATCCATGTAGTTTTATTGAGGATTTTTGTAGTTTTTTTAAGATTTTTGAAGGGATGTTTAAGATTGGGGATTGTTTTGTGTGGAGGCATAACTTGGGCGACTATACGCATCTGGCTTGCCTATTCCGGCGTATAAAAAAGTATATCTAAGCAGTCCAATGGTAAAGAATGGCATGACATGTGTTTGCCTAGCGGGTGTGATTTTTTTGTTTATTGAGGTATGAAAGCAAAAGTGTCACTTTAAAGGTGTTATTATGGTGTATGATGTATTGGAATTATTTTTTATTGGTCTACTCATAAATTAACAAAACTATAAAAAATTAATTTATTCTAAAAGTTCTGCTGATTAAAAATTCTTAATCGTTGTTGGAAAAGCCATTATTTGAGCCCAAACTCGGCATATTTATCTTAAAGAATCGCGGAGTTTTGCTAATTTGAAATCATCCACGGCTAACTAGATTGAAATTTTAATTGCCGATATCTCCGGAACTACAAGAGCAAACTCGGTGTAAAGCACATCAAAAGATCGGATTTCTTATCTAGAAAACGACTAATTATTTATTAAAAATAATAATAGCAATTCGACGATAATTCTAGATATTTAAATTAACCGAATAAAAATTCTTAATCTTGGTTGAAACCCATTCATTTGAGCCCAGACTCGGCATATTTATCTTAAAGAATAACGAAGTTTGACAAATTTAGAATCGTCCATGGCCAACTAGATAAAAACTTCAATTGCGAATATCTCCGGAACTACTGAGGAAAATCGGTATGAAAGGTATCAAATGATCACATTATTGATCGAGAATCCATATAAGTAATCAAATTTTACATAAATGTTCAGGGAATACCGAATAGCGACCTACCTGAGGACACATCTTGCAGTTGTATTTCCTAGGTTGTGGTCCGCCATTCTGCATGGCACCCATCTTCGTAGCGTTGATGGGTTGGGGTACCACAAGCAGGGCAGGACTAGAAGCAGCGACACCAGGACTAGAACTACTCGAAGTTGATCTTCCACTCTGGTAAATACCGGGTGTTCCACCCATATGATGATCTTCCATCCCTGGAAGTAAGCAACAAAAATAGAAAATATTCAAAAAAAAAAATAACTGGTTATTTTCTTTGTACGAAAATATTTATTTTCACTCATTTTAAGTGGCATATTCGCTTGATCTCCATTCGAAGTCATAGAAGTATTATAGAGGGGCATTCTAATTAAAAAATGTGCAGTTATTTGACCATCGAGTGAGCCATGCTCAAGGTTACTGCGATACAGAGATCGCCTATAACATTCGTCCGCGTTATAGCAAGGCTCAGCAGCATACATAAAGAGATACATGTATAGGCACCTGTGCAGCACAAAATCGCATGGTCTGTGGTCGGTGACGTCACAGAGTTACATAACCAGAAGTTCAGTGTACTTTGGCGCCCAATCCTTCGAGCCTAAGGCTGCTAGATTAGGCGGACAGACTTTTTCTGTCTGCCTGTGACGATTTGAATTTTTGCGCAGTACATGGAAAGTAGATAGAATAAACGTTTTTGTGCCAAACTGTTACAAAACTACGATGTGTCGTATTCTATCGTGATTATTGCGACTAAGTGTGCGCCCACACGAAAATTTTGATAAATACGTTAGAATTGAAAGAAAACTGTTATGAAAACTGATGAAAAATAACCAATTTGCTTGTCTAGTATGTGTTGCATTCTATTGTGACAATTGTGACTAAGTACACACAAACACAAAATCAAATGTGTTATGAAAACTGATGATTTACAAAAAATAATAAATTTACCTGTCAACTATGTGTTGTACTCTATTGTGACTAAGTGCATACAAACACAAGTTTTGACAAAAACGTAAGAATTTAAAACAAACCTGTTATGAAAGCTGATGATTTACAAAAATAATAAATTTACATGTCTACGTCTACTGTATCGTTGTCGATTGTGACTATAGTGACGAAGAGCAAGAAATTTTAATAAATACGTAATGAATTTCAAACAAAACACTTGGGAGTTACAAAAAATTAATAAATTACAAGTATACTTTGTGTCGTATTCTATTGTGACTATTGTGACTAAGTGCATACAAGTTTCAATAAATACGTTACGAATTTCAGACAAAACTGTGAAAGCTAATGATTTACATGTGTATTGTGACTAACTGCACACTAATATAAATGTTGATAAATATGGTGAAAATTTATCACAAAAGTGTTATGAAAACGAATGATTTACTGTTGTGACAAAGTGCACACAAAGACAAATTTTGATAAATACGTTAAGATTTTAAGACAAAAGTGTTATGAAAACTGATAATTTGCAAAAATAATATTTTGAAATATCTGGTATGTGTTGTATTATTGTGACTATTGTGACTAAGTGATCACAAACACAAATTTTGATAAATACGTTAGAATTTAAAACAGAAGTGTTATGAAAACAGATAATTTCCAAAATACATAATATATTTTAGTGGGTGCTATGTGACGTGTTCCATTGTGACTATTGTGACTAAGTGCATCCAAACACAAATTGTGATAAATACGTTAGAATTTAAAACAAATGTGTTATGAAAACTGATTATTTACAAAAATAAAATAAATTTACATGTTTACTGTGTCGTATTATGTTGTGACAGTTATGACTAAGTGCACACAAACACAAATTTTGATAAATACGTTTAAATTTTCAACGAAAGGTATGATGAACAACTGATGATTGACAAAAATAATACATTTATACGTCTACTATGTGTCAACTCTATTGAGACTGTTGTGACTAAATACACATAAAGCCATATTTTGTTAAATACGTTACGACTGAAAACAAAAGTGTAATGAAAACTAATGAAACAAAATTATAAGTTTACATGTGTATCTTTCTATGTGTCGGATTCTATTATGACTATTGTTGACTAAGTGCACAACAATACAAATTTTGATAAACACATTAAGGAAATGTTATGGAAAATAATGATATAAAAAATGTTAACATTTCATGTCTACTATGTTTCATTGTCATTATTGTGACTAAGTGCACACCAACACTAATTTTGATAAATGCATTAGAATTTAAGACAAAGGGTTTATGAAAATTAATGATTAACAAAAATAATACATTTACGTGTCTACTATGTGTTGTATTTTATTATGACTATTATGACTAAGTGCACACAAGTTTCAATAAATACGTTATGAATGTCAAACAAAACTGTTATGAAAGCTGATAATTTACAAAAATAATAAACTTACTGTGTATTCTGACTAACTGAACACTATAAATTTTGATAAATACGTGAAAACTTATCACAAAAGTGTTATGAAAACTGATGATTTACTGTTGTGAATAAGTGCACACAAAGACAAATTGTGATAAATACGTTATGAATTTAAGACAAGTGTGATGAAAAGTGATTATTTGCAAAACTAAAATTTTTAAATGTCTGTCATGTGTTGTATTATTGTGTGACTGTTGTGACTAAGTGCTCACAAACACAAATTTTGATTAATACGAATTTGCTACTATGTGTTGTATTTTATTATGACTATTGTGACTAAGTGCACAAGTTTTGATAAATACGTTAAAATTTAAAATAAAAGCGTTATGAAAACTGATGATTTAATATTATAACTTGATGAATCTATTTACAAACACAACATTTTAACAAGAATAAATTTTATATTGAAACTACAGCTAAAAAACGATCGAAACTGTAGATGGATTGCATGCCAGCGAGTTCGAAGTCTCTACTAAGTGCCTGAATGTGGCCTAAGGGGCTTGTCTAGTTCTTTTAGGCGGACCAACAACTTTAGGCCAACACAAGGTCGACTTGTGACTGTAATAAAATACAGTCTTTTGCATAACATATAACCAAATTTATACCGGCTCCTCAAACGACTTGCCAAAAGTGATCAACGAAATGATAATACGTATAACGAATGTATTCATTTAGATTATTATTAAAGAATTTTAATGAGCTATGGCTAGACATTTTTGAGATTATTTTAGAATTATTTAAGTTGATGTGTGTTGGCAGTTATCATGAAAAATTAGAGTTTTTTTTTGGGATTAAGTTGGTGTCCGCAATTTGAATAAATACTTTGTGTTTTTCCAAATAAAAATGCAAATAAATAAAAAAATAAAAATGCTATATATCGGTCCCACAAATTAGGTATTCACACAATATGAAAATAATGGGTAGGTACTTATTTTGTTTTAATTATTGAAATGTATTTATTTACTTTGACTTTATAAAAGTTAATTAACACAGCTGTAGTGTAGGGTGTGCAAAAATATACCAAACACAACAAATTTTAAAATATTGTAAATATAAATTTGTCCTTCTCCAAACTTAAAAACAAACTACTTTTTCATAACTACACTTTTTAGGTTAAATCACACATGTTGCTGTTATTTGCTGATTTTATCGTTGAAATACAAATATTACTATTCATTTTACGACATGAATACACATATTTTGATGTTAAATATTTTTTTTGTCGTTCAGTTACCTAAATTTGTCTTGCGAGCGCCTAACCTGTCGAGCCGAAAAATGCAACGCAATAAAAACAATGAACTGGCCCGCCCTGTCACCTGACATAAACCCAAAGGAAACTTGTGAAAAAAAATGGTCAATGTGATATCATTTTGCTTGGTAAAATGCACACAGATAGACAAATTTTATTAATTCAATTAATTATGCATTGACTCAAAGAAATCTGGTGTTTCAATGGAGGCAAAGAAATATTTCTTTTCTACTATTTATACTCAAGATAAGTCCGAACTGCGAGGAGAGTGTTTACAGCGCCATCTAACAATACACTTGGAGGAGGTATTCATACAAAAAATACATTTATTTGAATCAAAACGTGATTTCTTTGGCGGAAGAAAACATTTTTTGAGCCAAAGCCAAATTATTACTTTAAAGTGACTCTTTAAAGTCACTTTAATGGATTGACTATCCATCTGAAATGGTCCAGAAAAAGATAAGTTGGTCGCTTGACCATTTTAGAATAAAATCATTTTTTTTATTGAATTTGCCTATCTTCTGGGAGTGCAAAACCATTTTATTTTTTTATATTCAGTTCAGAAATGACGACCAGTTTTGTGTCAGCGAATGCGACATTTTTGACATTGGTAAGTGTTTGCGTTAAACGAAATAACTTTGTTTGAAATTGTCATAGAGAGTTGAAATACAAACCACGCGATTAAGCACATTCCAAGGTATCTGGTAGGTATATAATGCATAGAGTTTACGCTTATTTTCTTTAAAAAAATATCTTAAAGTTTACTTACGATAGTCCATTAGAAGGCGTTTTCATGACTTTTTTTACACATAAAGGGGTTACTTAATTTAGTTACCTTGTATGCAAAGGGCGTATAATAAAAAAATAGCTTGCTTACTCCTCCTCCCTATTGATGACATGCTATTGAAATTTCAAAATTCCTTGTTTTTACGTTGTTTAATGTCAAATATCTCTGATGGGACCAGGACAAAAAAACTGAAACTTTCAAAATTAATTCATCTTTTCATAAGGTTTAATAATAAATAAAAACATTCTTGTGTATTTTACTGTGTTTGGAATAACAGCCCTTTAAAAAGAAAGCAAAATCACATGACGGTAAAACAAATTAATTAAAAATTCTCAGTAAATACAAAACAAAGCATACTATTCATAACAGTTATGTCATTTTTTACAAAAGAGTCTTATAAAACTAAGTGATCTTCATACGTTTCAGAAGTTGATATGATGTAACATCTTATTACACCTTCTGTTGGTTGAGGAGACAATTTGTGAAAACTTCTAGTTCCTTTTATCTGTTTGGATCTCTGAACTCTATCATAAAGGATGGTTTTGTGTTCTGAAATCTCTTCTTTTGTCACTAAGATGTAGTTTACCCCTGGTAGGTGTCAATTACAAAAGGAGAACATATCTTCTACATTAGGGATTTGGCTATTAAGTGATCTTTGAAGACTGGCTTTAGCCACTAGTCGCTTCGTTGCATGCGTTTTTTCCATGTGCACATCCAAAAAAATGCCATTCTGCATCTAACCCAAAATCTTTTTTATGATACGATAAGTTTGCAAAGTTCCTTTTGTTCTTGTATTGACTTGCTGCACCACCAGAGAAATATATAAGTTTTGATATGCTTGACAGATTTTGTTTTATATAATTAGTTGAATATTTCTGAAAACAGTCACATATAACTGGCTTCTAGTTCAGCTCATTAGTTAGCCTGTTAGAACAGGCTCACAACTAACAGAGCGGTGGGGACAGTCCAGTAGTGGCCAACATTAACATATTGAAAACATCTAAGTTTACTGAGATTGTTTATTTATTTACATTATATTTTATAGAAGCAGTAATATAACATATTCTTACTGATATTATATGTATATTATTATTTAGAAATATGTGTGCTGTACAATTAAGCAATTATTCTATTATAATTATTTAAGCTGAATAAAGTTAATAACATAGTAATAAAAGGAAATAAATTTAAATAATTGCGCTTTTCCAACTTCAGGACGGAATTATCGTATTTGTTAGTAAGCCCTGATTAACGTTTTTCCCCATGTTTGAGGGCATGTTACTCCAAACAAAAAAAAAGAAAGTTTTTATTTATTATTCAACCTTATAGAAGGTGAATTAATTATGGAAAAAGTTTTAGATTTTTTGTCCTAGTCCCATCAGAGATATTTTACATTAAATATCGCAAAAATGAGATATTTTCAAAATTCAATAGATTGTTATCAATGGGGAGAAGGAGTAAGGAAGCTAATTTTTTATTACAAGGCCTTTGCATGCAACGTTATAACTAAAAAATATTGAATTGACAAATGAAGTACCCCTTCATGTAAAAAAAATCATGAAAACGGCTCCTAATAAGCTATTGTAACCAAACTTTAGGATATTTTTTAAAATAGAAAATAAACGTAATGTACACGTATTATATACTTAACAGGTAGCTTGAAATCTGCTTAATAGAGTGGTTTTTATTACAACTCTCTAGGACCATCCCCAAAAAAATATATTTTGTTTAACGCAAACACATACCAATGGTCAAGCGACCACCTCTGGACCACTTCAGATGGATTGACCCAAAAATAAAGTAATATATTTATTTAACTTAAATAAATATTCCAAATAAATTAATCTCCAGAACAAAATAAACTGAGTATTCAATGAAGTAAATGCTGTTGGCGCCAAAGAAATATGTTTTGATCCAATGCATGCTTTATAGGCAAAACTGGGAGAGCTGAAGATTACTCATAGATTTCAGCTGTTATTTTAGACATACGTTACAGAATATTTCTAAATATTGACGCGTGCTGCTGTATAACTTAAATGGGCAAGACAAAAAGTACGTCTGTTCTTAGAACCATAAGAACGAATGACAGTGGTAGCAACCTAACCTCCAATTCGAGCGCGAACGTGTGATGTGAACAAGATGTTTTCGTTGGTATGTTTTCACTTTGCTTCTGTTAAACATGCTAATGATATATAAATGATATATAAATTAGATAGGACAATTATCACAATTAAATGACAGTATTTTTAATAATTAAATATTAATCTTGAACGAACTACCTAGTAGGCAACTTAATATACACAGCTAATAACCAATTCACGCGGTACGTGCATATCTTGGTTCGTACGATTTTAAGCGATGAACCACCTTCAGCTCTCCCAGTTTTGCCTATATATAGAAACTACTCCTCTAAATGAAACTTTTGTAACAGTTAATTTAAATCTTACAACTAGGTAATAAAAATAATAATAAAAAACCAGAACTTACAGAGATTAAAGTTACCTTTCTGATGCATCTGGTTCTGGTGGTCGCCCATTTTAGCCTCATAACCTTGCTTGTTGATCCCCATAGAATTTCTCGACCAATTGGGGTAGTCGTCTTTCGCATGCTGCCCGCATTGCTAAAAACAAAAACAAAACAAAAGAATATTAAACTCGAACAAAAAATTTAATCTCGTCGATTATACGAAAAATCTTCCACCTCCTCAACACCGACAAATTCCACCTCACCCCTACCCCCTCAAAACAAAATCACTCTCCCCGTTTTAAATAAAAGCGAAATTAATAACAAACAAAAACGCCTCTGAGATAAAGAAAAAAATCGCAAGCGTGTAAAAAAAGAAACGCTAAAAAGAAGCATTTTAGGGGGTGACCACCCCCTACGCCCGCCCGGGGTGGGGGTAAGCGTTGTCTGGTTTCCATGGGAACGGCAAGGTCACAGTCTGACCCCCACGACGCGTTCTCTCCTTCAGACGCCTTTTCCATCCCCCCACCTTACCCCCTTAGCTCGGGGGAGGGGGCTGGGGGGTGTTGCGACGCCCAAACTCGGCTCGCTTGATTATTATTGATGGCATGAATTTTTTACGAAATGATGGGGCCCAGCCGTGCTCGACCTGGACGCTAAATATAGTAGGCGACGCAAGGCGTCCACAAAGCGCCGCGACGAAGAAATTGACAAGCGGCGGCTTATTGACCTAGGACAGAAATTTTTCGATTTTTTTTTTTTTTGATGTTGTTGGGCGTTGTTGTTAATTTTATTTGTATTCGAGAATGAGAAGAGGCTATATGCAACTTACGAAGAAGAAGCAGTCTAGCTAGTTACTCCAAAGGAAGTTGTCAAAGAAATCAACACAAACCTCAGGATGCTTCTAAGAAAAAAAGATAGTAATTCCAAATCAGCAATTTAGTTTTGGAGAAAAAATTACACTATAGGGCAAGTCCATAGAATAACGGATATAATAGAAAAACATTAGAAAAAAGGGTTAAGACGACACAAGCTCAAAATAGACACTGGTTTCGGTGTTATAATTAACAAATTGAATCAGCGAGTTCGAAAACAGTACAAGTCTAAAATAGGCCATGTTGAACTGAAATAGCCAAAATGTTCACTATGATTTATTTTATCGAATAGACCTAAAGAGGGTGCTTGGGCGAAATAAACGAAATAATAATAAAAAGTCCAGAACAATCATTGTTTGCTCCCTCATGCAGCTAAACTATTAATTTTATATGTAGTATGATAGAGTCATGAGCCTGGCCCCATCAGGTTTTTTAATTCTAGGATTATTTCTTTTGTAGAAATGATTCTTTTACAATACTATCATTTTGTAGTTGTAAGCAATTAATCAAAACTCCTGGAGTTCACATTAAGAATATTTTCCCAGATACATAGACATTTCTTTTAATTTGGCAGCTTGAATATTTAATTAATTTTAATTTTTTTTATCCATTAATGATCGATTAGTTGCTCATAACTCAAAGACGATGCATTTTATAAAAAAAAATATTCACTCCTCTCAGCAAGGCATGAACAAATCTTTAACTAATTTATTCAATTTTATATTTGCGCTCCTGCCGGTTGTGACACATGATCATTTTTTTATAAACTATAAATCAGTTAGGTATGTAATTAATAAATTACCATAGTAAGAATATCAAATTAAACTTTACAGTAGTTGCCTATGGGGCCCCAAAGAGAGTGGAGGCAGTTTTAGCATATTTTTTTGCAATAAAAGAAACTATATCTAATACTGTACGAGACTAATGAGAAAACCCCTTGACTAAGTTAGAAGAGAAAAGCTTTCAGTTGACTCTTTTCCTTTTCTTCTGGAATTCTAGTCTGTAAAGATGAATGCTCCAAAAGTGTCTGTAAAATGAGAATTCCGATCTGCAAAATGCTGTAAACCTTTCAAAGTCCTCATAACACAGTGTGTATAAAAACAAAAACGTAACCACTCAATATATTTCTTTCTAAAAAGTTGACAAAAAATTGGTTCCAATAAAAGTTGTAGGAAATTGCTTAATCTGCAAATTTGAAATGTTTAGAAATGAAACACAGTTTATATTAAAAAGTACTTCGTATTTATAACTTAAGTCATTTTCAAAAACGACAAGCTATTGACCTGATAGAAATTCTTTTAAATATGTTTAATTGCTTCCTTTTAACATTTAATCGTCTTATTACATTTACACCAATGACCATGTAAGGACATGCGGTCCTTACAGTACAATTTGTAATTCAAAAACAGGAAAAATATACGGGACGTTATATTTAAAAAATGGAATTTCGTCTGCATTTTACAAATACATAACTCTGTATATTCAAAAGTCATTCAAGTTTCTAGCTTAAGTCTTTTCCTAAACCTTTTATTTGGTTACTTTCTTCTAAACTTTGAGGACCAGATATTGACACGATACGTTTCATCTTATTAAAACTGATATAGCAGAAGGTATTCGGAATAATTGTAGTTTTTTAATGATATGGAATCGCAATCTTAGGTAATCTTAATTTAAGCTGTCAAGCTGTTATAAGCACAAAAACTGAAGATCAATCTCGATTGTAGAAGTAAAGTTTGAAAAACAAAACATACTCTGGGGTGCCGCAGGGTAGAACGCCCGTACCTTTGGACCACCATTATTCATGCAGTAACTTAACTTTGAAGTGATTCGGGTTATTTAACCGATATATTTTCGCATTTTTTTGGCATTCTAAGTCGCAAAAATCGTCTCCAGGAGGTATAGGGAGAGTGAGACAAGGAAAGTTTTGTGTGTTTGATCCGCCTGCCGAAATATATAATCGATGTGTGCGCGACTTGTGTGAGAGAGGAGGTGGGCAAAATGTCAAGGTTGCCTAACCCGACTGTAGCCCCACCGATGTTGCTGGGTTAAATATATCGAAGTTAAGGTAGTCCCGAACCGTAAATAATGTATTCCAGCACATAATATGTATATGCGCGTACATATATACATACGAAATGTGTAGAAGTCGAAGCTATCACTTTCGTTAATTACAGTCGTAAAAACTCGATGAATTTGGAATGGGGAAATGGAGAGAAGAGTCTGTAGTTGTGACCTACGATATTTTGTTGGCGACTGTGTGTTTTTTTTTTTTAATAGGACTTCTTTTTTGACTGTCAAGTTTGTATCTCGAATAGAGTTATTTTTTTTCTTTTTCCGGTCGTAATGTGTTCTTGTTCCTTAAAGAAAACAGTTTTTATACAGCGTCAAATAAAAAATGGGGATACCATAACTTATTTTCATATTCTTTGTAAACCTGTCAACACTTCCAGGTATGTTTTAGGACCTTTAGAAAAGTCACAAAAGTACCTATTGAAGGCACATATTTTTATGGTCACATTAACCCTTTTTATTTCAAATGTTAGCTTGAAACAAACCGGAAATTGTATAGAAATTTACATATCACGTAACAATGTAATTCATGTCTTTTTCATTTTTTCATGTATTTTTTGTATTTTGTTTTATTTAGCCCAGATTTGACAAATAGTGTCATTCTAATGACAGTAGGTAGTGTCAAACGCTGATGCTTTGAAAATCTGTTCTGGAGTCTCATATATTTTGTTTGTGACCTTTGTATGTTGTTTTATGTGCTCCACGGGCCACGCCTGACAAAATGTAAGTTTTTACAATTGAGTTTTTTGGAGTTGATTTGATTGTCAAGTGTGTAATTTATACCTCATTTCCCCACAAAAATAAGGAATCCGACCACTTTTTATTGGATTAAAATATCTGTCAAATCCGTGCTAACTAGTTTTATTTTAATGCAGATACGACCGATCTCGATCAAACAGACTCTAATTTACTATTCATTTAATATATAGTATGATAAAGTCATGTGCCTGGCCACATCAGATTTTTTAACATTTAACTTTACCAAAACGTCGAAATATTTATATTTTATTAAAAAATACTCTAATATGGAATTCTGACAAAACGCTAATACAACAACACACTTTAAAAACTTGTATCATACTATGTATGATAAAGTAAAACAAAAACAATTGAATCGCTTATTTTTAATACGGACTAGGTAACTTTTTGGCAAACTTGACATAATTAACCAAAACTGTTTAATTTGTGAATAAGCTAGTTTTTGTGTATAATATAGTATAAAAAGGAAAATGCAATCTTATGAACATTAACCTATATTTTATTATTTTAGTTTAGATAATCTCATTTTAAAACAATATAATAAATATAATATATGAAAAATATATAAATAATATATTTAATATATGAATTAATTCAATTTATTCAGTACCAGCTTTTGGAATATTATGTAAAAGGTATAGAACGTATGGGGATATATCATTGGATAGTTCTTTTAGAACCAAATAACGGATCAAAACCTTAAAACGATTCAGGTGAAACCTTTGTGGTTTTACAAAACATTCCAATGATACGTCAAACAACCACAAAATCAATAAAATCCGTCCTCTTCAAATAGAATATTCCTATTTAAACTGTCACCATTGAATGTTTAGAATGTTTTGAATGTTTGAATAAAAAAATCTAATACGCTTCTTTCTCTATTTGGCACCAGTTTTGGACAATTAAGTATTGACAATGTAAAATTTGACGTTTCACGTTTATAGGAAGACTAGTAGTAGTTGACCTACTCACTCCGCGATCAGCTAAGCGAGCCGTGTTGGATTTTAATTTTTTGTAAATTGTTCTAATTTATAAAAAAAAACAATTTTTTATTTTTTTTTTGATAATCCGATTATTATACCAGTGCAGTTAATAGAGAGGATTAAAGAGGTTTTACTGTACACTGTTCAAACTTTCAAGATGTATTTATTGACTATAGTTTCTAAAGATTTTGACATTAAACAACTTTGGATTGACATTAAAAATTGCGTTATTTTCTATTATTATCATTAATTATTATAAGTATTATTTGTTTTCATTTGTTTTAACCCATATAAACATAAACGAAAATCGAATAAAAAAACTTTGATCCACTGTCCTGTAAAAAAACAGCGGCCCGTCCCTTTTTTTTGCATGTTCCAATCGATGTCCTAGTGTACAGAACCTTCTGTAACGCAGGTCAGGACTAGAAGGACGAAATCCTGAGCCGTCGTCTACGGACCGCCGCGAACCGTATGCGTCAGACAAAGACAGCGATATAATAAAATCAATATATTGTCAGATGTAGACTACTTGTAAAAATGCGCGCCCGTGTGCCCGGCAAAGAACGCGTGCGCGATTTTTTCGACATTTTTTTCGTGATTCTCTTATTTTTTCCGCCCGCGCGCCCCCGCGGCACCCCTATCGCCCCCACCCTGCCGCCGTCCCTTGAAAAAATCCCGTTTTTTTCGGACGCCGGAATAAAAAATATAAAAAAACCGCCCGCCGACCTGTGTGCATGTATGTACGTTTTTCAAACCCCCCGCGCCGCTCTAACTACCCCCTCCACTACCCCTCTACACTAAAACAATTTTTGTATTTTTTATTTTCGAGTGGTGCGACAAGGACGAATTTTTTTCCACCGCCAGCGAATAAGTTAAAAAGAGAGGGGGTTTATAACGAATTTTTTTCTGGTAATTTCATTGGATAAAAAATCTTCTCCCTCTTTCGGTGCTCTTTGTTGCACCCGCACCGAAATTATTTTCTTTGTTTTTTTTTGTTTAGTTTCGCGATTCAATATAATGGGTTTTTTTCGGGGGCCAACACACCCCCTCAGCTAGGGGTGAGGTATTTGTCGATAACATGTAAAATATGCATGGACGATGTAACGCAATAGAATAGAAATGTGCCACGCTTATTTACGAATAAAATGATGTGAAATGAATCACATTTTTTAAACTTAAACATCTGTAAATATAAAAACATCAACGCTATTAAAAAGCATTCAACATGAGCTTTACTTTGAGCCCAAACTAGGCATATCTATCTCAAATAACCACCGAGTTTTGCAAATCTAAATTCGTCCATGGCCAACTAGATGAAAACTTCAAATGCAAATATCTCCCAAACTACTGGATCAAAATCGTTACATAAAACGTCAAATAATTCAGTTTTTGATAAACAATACCAGTAATCAATTTTTATCATTCAACAATTATTTTCAAATATTGTCATCAACCGATTAACAATTCTTAATCCTTTTTAAAAAACCTGTTATTTGAGCCCAAACTCGGTACATTTATCTTAAACAATCTCCAAGTTACGCTAATTTAAAATCGTCCATGGCCGACTAGATCAAAACTTTAATTGCCAATATCTCCCGAACTACTGGACCGAATTAAATAAAACCAACGCCAAATTATTCAGTTTTTGTTAAATACTTTCATTACATTACGTGAAATGCAAAATGTATAAATACAGATGCAGATTCTGTTACTACCAATCAGTATTTTTACAAATATCACCTGGTCGTCTTCGTTATGTCTCTATATGCAAATAAAACACATGTTAATTTCGTTAATTACCAGCGATACATTTCTGTTAATTAACTGATTTTCCTTATACATACATAGCAAAAGTCACCTTTAGTTCGGAACGCATCTTTCAACGTATTTTTGTGTTCGCGATATCTCATTTGAGCCCGAATTCAACATAGCTATCCCAAACAAGAAACGTGTTTTAATTTTAGATAATCTAAATTAAACTTGTTTTTGAAAACTTATTTAAAATCTTAGTCTTTATCAAAAACCGTATTATTTCAGCCCAAACTCGGTATGTTTATCTCAAAAAACAGCCGAGTTTTTCAAATTTAAAATCGTCCATGGGTGACTAGATGCAAACTTTAATAGGTCATATCTCCTCAACCACATGATCAAATTCGACAAACCATACGTCAAATGATTACATTTTTGATCGAGAATTTAAATTCGTACGCAACGGACGACAGTTTTTTATTTAACGTATCCCACTTTTTTTGGTCGTCTCTCTCCCAGGTTGAAGGGGTTGAAGCAAAAAAAAATCATTCACACACTTTGCATATGCAGCTCATCCCTTGGTTAGAGCCGGTACAGAGAAAAAAGCATTAATGAATGCCTTAGACAGTGCACCCTTCTAATCCGCCTATTATTTCACCTATAGGGTTAGCGGCGAAGGGTTGGGCATTTTTTCATAGTTAATTACCTATGCAAGGAGAAGCCCGTTGCCCATGGGCACAAACGACGCAGGATGAATAAGTAGTTTTTTACCACGGTAGGAGATGAGAGAGATTCTCTCCATACGTGATTAATTAAGTTTGAACATTTTTATACCTGCCCATTCTTTTGATGATGATTTTTTACTAAGAACATTTGGTTACGACGAAAATATTTGTATTGTTTGCTAGGGTGGTTTATGCCTAATTTAATTATGATTATATTTGATCACTCAATAGATATGGGAAGCTACATCCTGCAGTTAGAAAACAATTAAATGGAACTAAATATAATTTGATAAAGACCGAATTATTAGATATTAAATTCTGTTGATTAAAAATTCTTAACCTTTATTAGAAAAGCTGTTATTTGACCCCAAACTCGATATATCTATCATGCGTGGTTTCGAAGTTTTGCAAATTTAAAAACGTCCATGGCCTACTAGACCAAAACTTTCAAATTCAAATATCTCGGAAACTACCGAGTCAAAATTCGTACAAACGGCGAATAATAACATAATATATAATAAAGAAAACGATTGCATCATTTATTTTTTGTTTTATACACTATTCCTCAATAATACTTCATTTAATTGAAGTGATTACAAATTCTTCATCTCAATCATAAAATCTATTATTTGAGCCCAAACTCGATATATCTATCATAACTATTTTAGGAGTTTTACAAATTCAAAATCGTCCATAGCCTACTAGACTAAAACTTCAATTTTAAATATCTCGGAAACTAGTGGGCCAAATTTCGTACAAGTTGCATCAAATGATTTAATATGTAATGAAGAATACTTTTTCATCATTTCTTTTTTTGTTTTATACACTATTCCTTAATAATACTATATTTAATTGAAGTGGTTATAAATTATTCCTTATCGCAATAAAAAAATCTATTATTTGAGCCCAAACTCGATATATCTATCATACGTAGTTCCCAAGTTTTACAAATTTATTATAGTCCATGGCCTACTATACGGAAACTTCAAATTCAAATATCTCGGAAAATAGTGGGTCAAATTTCGTACAAATTGCATCAAATAATTTAATATTTGGTGAAGATTACGATTTCATTATTTATCTTTTGTTTTATACATTATTCCTTAATAATACTTCATTTAATTGAAGTGATTACAAATTCTTTATCTCAATAAAAAATCTATTATTTGAGCCCAAACTCGATATATCTACCATACGTAGTTTAAAAGTTTTACCAAATTAATATCCTCCATGGCCTACTAGATTATAACGTTAATATCGAATTAATATCGACGCTACATATGTTAAATGGTCACATTTTTTACAAGAAATTACACAACATGAAAAAATCTCATCGGTTAAAAAGATGAATGACGTTCGCGAAAAAATGCAACCCTTACGGTGCCCTTGGGCAGAAAGCGACCCCATAATTTTCTCTGCCCGAAGAAACAGTGAGAAAAAATTACTCAAGCACAAACGAACCCCGGCTGTGAAGACAATACTCCGGTACATCTTATGCAAAACAGTGCAACGCTGCAGATTAGCTCTCGTGAAGTGGGGGCTATTTAACCCCATCCCCGTCCGGTTTGTCTTAAGCCGTGTCTCCAGGAGCCGGCGGGGTGCCGGAAAGGGTCCCCCATTTACATAATCGCTCCATTATCTTGTAAAAACTCACCCCAACGATGCATCGCCCAAGAATGGCAAGCGTGTTTCTGGTTTGCACAAATAACCCCTTCGGAACGCATAATTCACCCCTATGCGAGAGAGCGGTCAAGTGGAAGGGATTCCTCCTTAAGCAGATGAACTCTTACACACTTTAATTCCATATTAATTATGAGCAACGTTATTAGGACTTTCTTTTGTTTTTTTGTGTGTAATAACTTAATTTTTTGGTTATAAACCGTTGGAATTGCAAAAAGCTCCTAAAAAGCTTTCATTTGAGCCCAAACTCGATAGGGGTATCTTCAATAATATCCGAGTTTTACAAATTTTAAATCGTCCAAGGCTGACTAGATTAAAACTTTAATTTGCTATATCTCGCAAACTACTAGACCAAAATTAATAAAAGACGTCAAATTATTACATTTTTGATAAAGAATATAATTTTCTCTCTAGATTCCGTATTTTTAGTATTTTTAGTAATTTGTTGTTTTTAATAGTATCGATGACAAATACGTTATAGTTATGAAAAGATCTATTAATTAAGCCCAAACTCAACACATCTAACTTAAATAACCTGCGAGTTTTGCAAATTTTAAATCTTCCACGGGTAACTAGATTAAAAATTCAATTTTCAATACTGAGAAAACGAATGGTCGGAAATTAGCGAGTAATACCTCAAATGAAAGCGTTTTTCATGATCTACCATGATCTACATAGAAAGTAGTCTCTTCTTATAATCCAAATCGGCATTAGCGCAAATGCATTTCTTGCATTTTAAATGTCCGCGACCCCGAGGTACTACAAAAAGCACATTAACTCCATTATTTTTTGCTGTAATTTACTCATAAACGAAGCCATGTACAACATTGATGATGTACTAATGTCTTTTTATGTTTTTGTTCGAATTATCGATGATTCTAGTCCACTAAGTTCGTTTTGAGGTTATTAAATAGAGTTAAAACGAGTTGAGCGTTTCAAATAATGGGCGTAATGCACTAAAAGAGCGGTAGAATGTTAACGAACTGGGGTGAAAAAACGTCTATTCCCTAAAAAAAGATATTTTTAGTGCTGGTTAATGATTTTTAAAAGGGTGTAACTTGACACTGCCGTCTGGAGGGGCCATATGTTGCCCACATTCGGGATTGTATCTTTTTAAGAGGCACAGATAATATTTTAACACTTCCAGTTTATCTGTGTGTTACGTGCATATAAGTTTTGAAGATGCTACCAGCCAAAAAATAACATATTTTTAAATGGATCAGAAATAAAAATAATAAAATGTTTATAAAGTTTAAAAATTGTTAAACTACTTCCGAAGAGCTTTTATTTGAGCCCAAACTCGATATAGTTGTCTCAAATAACAACAGAGTTTTGCTAATTTAATAATAACATATTTTTGAATGGATCAGAAATAAAAATAATAAAATGTTTATAAAGTTTAAAAATTGTTAAACTACTTCCGAAAAGCTTTTATTTGAGCCCAAACTCGATATAGTTGTCTCAAATAACAACGGAGTTTTGCTAATTTAAAATCGTCCATGGCCAACTAGACAAAGAGTTTAAATTGAAATATCTCGCAAACTACTGGACCAAAATTATTAAACTCTACATCAAATAATTGCATTTTTGATAAAGAATAAGATTTTCATTAAATTATTTTTGAAATATCATTCTATCAAAACATAACTAAAAATCAATTACTGATCTAATGGGCTTTCATTTGAGCCCAAACACGATATAGTTACGTCAAATAACAACTGAGTTTTGCAAATTTAAAATCGTCCAACGCCAACTAGACCGAAAGTTTAAAATGCAATATCTCCGAAACGGCTCACTCAAAATTAATAAACTATGCTCCAAATAGTCGTATTTTATTATATCTACGTACGCCTTATGCCAGAATTCATCCACATAATTTAGTATCTTAAAAAAATCCCCGCTTATTGTATGTAGGATTCTATAATAATAGGTTTGATGTGCCATACACAACAAAAAATTACTCAAAAAAAAACAGAGAGCATCTGTTGAACGTTGTACTTTCGTTTTTTATTTAACCCTTCACTTTTTAGAATCCCCGAAAAAAATCTTTCCTGCCCTTAGGGCGTCATAGAAACGGATAGAGCGAAAAAAAGGAACGCTAGCTCGAATCCTAGAAGTTCCCGTGTGCATATATGAATGAAATTATCACAAGCGGTTCTTACCTCTTATGTATGTTAGGGTCATATCGTATCATCCATGTGTTAGGAAATAAAAGGGAAAGACTATGGACCTATCTGCATACCCATGCAAAGGGTTTTATGCAAATCCGCGCGACTATTAAACCGAAGAGACAAACGCAAGATAGATTGTGGCTCAGCATGCAGCAGCATCGTGAGAAAAACAAACTAGAATCAGGGGGGTATACTTTTTTTGCCACGTTAATTTTTTTGATGAGCCCCGTATGCAAAATGGATAAACCGGAATGCGTATGTCATTTTTTTCCTGTGACCGATAACGAACCATCAGACTACCGTCATTTTTTCAACTGCCATCCCAAAGTAATTACAAGTTTTTAAGTATAAAAATTTTAATTTACGGAAAGATTTAAAAAATATATGAATAAAACTTAAAAATTAGTAAAAAGTATTCAAAGAGCTTTAATTTGAACCCAAACTCGGTATTGTTATCTTTAAAAATGGCTGAGTTTTACATATTTGAAACCATGCAAGGCTAACTAGACCAACAGTTTAATTTGTTATATCTCCCGAACCATTGGATCAAAATTAATATAACATACATCAAATTACTGTATTTTGGTCACAGTTTTTTTCTAACATCTAACGACTTCTTCTACCTTCACTTTTTTTTATTTAATCTAAAAAGTTGTACAAAGCGAGCGCTGGATCTGATTGGAATAAAATGAGTACCGACTGCAAGATGTGTTTCGCATAGAGGGCGTGATCAATCACCCACGGCGATCGTATTAAATCGTCGTGAGTAGGTTTTGATTGGGTGCCCCATTTTTTATTGTCAACGGTTTTTTAAAATAAATAATAGCATTTTTTTCTGTGGGATACTAAATTTCAGATTAATACGTACAGAGGTTTTATTTGAGCCCAAACTCGATATATCTATCTGAAATAATAATGAAGTTTTACCAATTTCAAATCGTCCATGGCCAACTAGATTAAAAACATTAATTAGGTATATCTCCGAAACTATTTGATGAAAATTAATAAAATATACGCCAAATAATTACACTTTTGAAGGATAAATACGATTTTGATTTTTATGAGTCCGCAATATATTTTTTAAATATACAATATAACTTAAAAATTGTTAAAACTCGTCCAAAACCCTTTCATTTGAGCCCAAACTCGCCATATCTATCTCAAAGAACAACCGAGTTCTGCAAAAATTAAATCATCCATGGCCTACTAGACTAAGAACTTTAAATTGAAATATCTCGAGAACCACTGGTCCAAAATCGACGAGCGATACGTCAAATTGTTGCATTTTTTGTCAGGGATATTTTGAGATACTAACCTCTTGGTTCCAAGACATGTAGTGCGACACGGCAGGATCCATCTCAGCCATGACGCTCATCCAATGCACTAATCCTTGAGCGCCTTGAGATCCAACGCCCCCGCCTTGGGGTCCTGAAGGGCTGCCTCCAGTTTGTGTACCCTCCCAGCCAAACGCCTTCTGAAACAATACCAACAAAATATTCAAAATATTTTTCAAAACTTGGAAAAAATTTGGGAGAAAAGTACATACTTTGACCTGTTCGAAATCTCTATCCTTGTGGAATAGCATATTCTTGTAGACGTTATTTTTATCGTCATTACTTGACAGGACAGCTTTTGCTAGAAGCGTCTTGTAAAATTGTGTTGGTAACAATAATTGGTTGTTGTTGTAACTGTCAAGTTTGTTGACGAAGTTATTACACTTTAGGGATGCTTTGTACAAGTTCATCGTTTCGTTACTGTTTATTATTTCGGTTGAAGAATTTGACGAATCCGAAGTGTCCAGAACGTGTTCTGGTGCTTGGCGTATTGCAGTCATTTTGAATTTTATCTATTTATATTTTATACAAATATACTTAGTAATTATATTGCTTAAAATTGAGCTTGTATAATACTTGTCGTAGAGAAACTTTTTTAACACTCGCTTTATGTTTAGTAAATCTACTTGTTTTAATTATATAATTGAATAGTGTTAATCGAGATTTATTCGTTTGATAAATATATAAATATCTGCTGGTATAAATATATATGTATATAAGTTTTGTTATCTATTTTCTGTTTGCTATTATTAGGAACGTTGAATTTATCTTGTTAGTAACGGTAGAGGAACTTTGGTTTTCTTCTCGTGGATTTATTTGTTTTGTTTTTATTCACGTTTTAAGCAGTTTAGTTTTGTTTATTTATAACTAAGTTCGTTTGTTGCTGTCTTTTTTTCATTTAGATTGGTTGCACTGGAATTTAAAGGTCGGGTTGGTTTTGTTTGGTCGGTTTTCGGTTGTTTTGGTGATGTAAATAAATTAACTTGGTTATTAAATAAAATAAAACGAGTAGGTACTTAGTTATTCTTAAAATAACTTATTAGGTAACCATTTTAAATAATGCGCAAATTAAATAATAAGGCAGCGTAATTCGTTCGCAGAAAATAAGACGTAAACAACATCATTATATCGTCAGAAAAAAAATCGACAAATCTACGGTTCCTTAAAATAGTTGTTATAATGCATCATACAAAATAACTACAAAAAGGATAAAAGTTTTAAAAAAATATTTTCTAAAACGTTAAAATTCTGAAAAAGAAATTGAAGACATTTTATTTGAGCCCAAACTCGATATATCTATCTTAAAGAATAACAGAGTTTGCCCAATTTAAAATCGTCCACGGCCAACTAGACCGAAAACTTAAATTTGGTTATATCTCCCAAACTATTCGATGGAAATTAATAAAATATACATCAAATTATTACATTAGACCGCCATTACGCCACCAACACAACAACCCCCCAAAAAACCACCCCCCGAATAAACCAAACCCAAATCAACCCAAAACTCGAAGAACCGTCGCACCAAGAATCTCTTCATCTCGTACCCCCCTCCGGGGGGATATTTTAGGAAACAAAGAACTCATCCCCACCACCACCACTACCCCCACCCTCCAGCAACCTCGACTACTAATTCCGACACTTTTACTTTTAACCCCTTTTCATCCAGAGTTCAGTTAATTGCACATGCAGAATTTCCAGTTGTCGCCGACGCCGTCGCCGAGAAGGGGCGAGAAAGGGGTGTACGGGGGTTGCGTACGTTTAGCGCTTGCCCGAACTGCCGCGTGGTTGTTAATTAGCGAGGTTAGCAGGAATCCTGCAGGCCAGAGGGGATTTTGAGTAATCGCAAACCTGATGAGGACGACATTCTCGCGACGAAACGTTTCCGTGTGTTTATTATTATACAGGGTTGAAAAATTTCCGACCACACGCCGACAGCGTTTTCCGTAGACTGAGGAAAAGAGGAAAATTGCAGCACCAGCCAGAGCAGCATGGAGAACTAGGTTACGACGTGAAATAAGAAGGAGCTAACCTTACAAAAAAAAGAAAAAACGCGAAAAAAAAACCGGACCAAAACTGCAGTGCTGCCGCCTTCCACGGCTCGAGCATGGGTTGGAAGAGGAGAACTTTTCTCTTCTTTCTTTCGCAGCGTCGAGAAAAAATAGTCGGGAAAAAATGTATGTACATATACGTGGAAGTAAGTTTCGAGCGGCGTCGGCCGGCGTCGCGGTGCATTGTCTCCGTCCTTCTCTAGCGTCCTAGTTCTGCCTCTTTTCTCTGCTGCGCTTCCTGGATTCTCGTCTCTAAGTGTATGGCGAAAGAAAACTCTATATTGATTGGGTATTTCGTTCGGTGGGAGACGCCGCGTCTCTGATCTGGACGGCGACGCCGGCGTCCGCCCCTTGCAGCGTCGCCGTCGGTGCACTTCACCAGACGGCCGCAGTCGGTGCACCTACTTGCTCGAGTCAGGATCATATCCCAAAATCTAGAAGGCTACTGTGCGTATACGACCATGTGCGTATACGACTTGGTTCGTATACGACTATATTCGAATACGACTATGTGCGTATGCGATATTTTTATCATAGTTACTACTTAGTTTATCTTCGGTCGTTGAATAAAGTGTAAAAAATGCTCTGATTTAAGCCCAAACTCGACATATCTACCTCTTCTAATTCCAAAGTTATTACAAAACGGTAAAAATCATGGCCAACTGTGTGAAATAAGGTATCTCATTTTAATTCTGCAATTAAAACAAACGTAATAAGACCGGAAGAACATCTCTTAAGTTTCAATAAAAAAATCCTTTAAATAACAGATATTGGAATTTTAACATTCTATCTATTTGGCCTAGGAATTATCCGTTTCTTTTTATAACTTCGCTATGGTTAAAGATAAACTAGTCGTGTTTGGTATCAAATAAAAGCAAATGTTACGCCCTCTAAAAATACCTTAACGTCAATTCGCATTTTTCAAAAAAAAAAAAAACGGTAATCTCCAAAGTATCTTTCAAGGTAAGGGAAGCCGATTAGCGAAACAAAACTCCTACTACTAAGTGACCTTGTCGTCCCATTTTCGCGTTCTCCATTCAAAGTTGGCCGTGCCACCGCTGCAACTCACCCCCACAGTTTAATTACGACTTTCCCTCTCATTTCGTCCCGCTGAATCAACTCACCCCCACCCCCACCCCGCCCGTATTTAGCGCAAAACTTAAACTTTGCATTTCGCACGTCCACCAAACTCGGTGCATTTCCTTACGTAAAAATGCTAGAAAAAACACCCCCACCACTTCGATTTTCCGCGAGAAAGAGAGACAAGGAGGGGGTGGCGAGAGCGCAAGACCGCCGCGAAAAAACCAAGAAAAAATAGACGATCGAAAAAAAGGATGCAGCGCAAAACTGCACCTTATATGTGAGACTTTTTTTGGTTTGTTTATTTTCGGAGCGGCGCTGGAGGTACGGGTGGGTGGAAACCACCCCCTCGTATACCGCCCCCCCTCCCCCCAGGCCCCGAAAACATAAAAATATATAACATCCGATTTTCTATCTCTTTTTTCGCCGCGTCTCGGGGTGCATTTTTTTTTCGTTTTTTCGAAGCGCAAGACTTCGATACTTTGCTCCGCGAACGTTCTCGCGTCTTTTTTGTTTTACTCGTGCGGTATATGCGCTCCGATATGCGGAAGCGGCACAGAGGAATACCCATAATTCTGAGAAATCGATTTTAATTCATCATTTTTTTGTACATATATCTTTTATAAAATATCTACACTATTATAAAATATATCACTGGAAAGCTTATCAAATTTGCTTTTATTTGACACCAAACACGACTAGTCTAACTCTAATAATAAAAAAGTTAGGTTAAAAAGGCTATTTATAAGGTAACTATACTAAAACGTTAAAATCTCTTCTGGCACTAAAAAATACATACCAAGAACCTGATATTTAAAAAGATTATACAATTTGCTTTCGTTTGATACCAAACACGGCTAGGTTTGCTTTAAAAATAAAGAAATTAGGACATAAATTTCAAATCCAAAGCCTACTAGACCGAAAGATAAAACATCGGATATCTCCGTAATTTATCAACGGATTTCGATGGCTTCTGCATAGTTTTGAAGGGAATTTAACGCCGATTCAGAATATATTTAGAAATAAAAATTTACTCTCACAAAATTACATGTTCCATTGTTCTTAGAGATTGACCATTACCGGGCATTAAAATGATGGAGTTTCGTGTCGCTTCGGAAAAGTGGTCCCATTGAAACATCTGGCCCGACGTTTTCAGAGTTCGGTGTTTTGAGAGAAAACACCGGGAAAAAATGGAAAAATAACATTTCCCGGGCTGCTGCGCGCTTTCCTAAACCGGCAGCGACGGCGCTCCATTGGAAAAACTCGCGGTTCTCTATTTGTTAAAATAACATTTTCTTATTTTTTCAACTCCCCCCTCCACCCCTTTGAATCCAACCCTCTTTTCACCATGGCGGAAAATAATTTCGAGCTCGTATACTCTTCCTGAACAATCCTTCAAAATTACTCGTCGAAAAAAGAATCTACACGCCGAAAACGAATAATTAAAAAATCCATCTAGTCAGCCTTGGAAGTTTATTTTTTGTAATATCTCTTAAACGATTAAAGATAACCCCATCGTGTCGGTACTCAAATTCCAGCATTTTTTATTTTAGATACGAATAAATAAGTAAAACCGTTCTTTGAATAATAAACAAGCGAATAACGTCGATATTAGAGGGTTGAATCTTTCATGAGGCAGGCCGGGCCGGAGGTCAAGGTCGCGCGGGCCTATCGCAACTTTTCTTGTGTTCCCCGGTAAAAATTGACGAGGTAAAAACACCCCAACCACCCTGAAAGGCGTACACGGTCGATAACAAAATTTCAGGTCTGAATTTTCAGCTAAGACCAGCGCGCAATGTAAGGCTCGCTCGTCTGTTGGCTTGTCTAGCCGGGTTTATCGATTTTTTGGTGTTTACCCTCTTTCGCAACGGGTGCGTTCAGTTACTTCGAGAAAAGTTCTTCGTTTGGGCAATTCAATCAATTTTTACACGATTAAATTATATTTTTTGGGTAGTTTCGAATATAAATTGATTATTTATAGGGGTAAAATTGATTTTTAGGTGGTATCCGCGGAAATGTAGGGTTGGATAGGGGTGAAATTCGCCCCTCATCTGTCCTAGTGACCTAGAAAACGAGACTTCAAAGTTTCCCGAACTTTGTGTTAAGTTCATTTGCTGGGCTCGCTGACTTCGCTGATGTTATTTTGAAGCTTGGTGACTTTCGCTTTTGTTATTATTGATTGTTTTTGTTATTAGACAACATGTAGTATTAATAATAATATTTATTGCGTAGCACCATTGCATAAAGCGTTAAAAACGATTTAATTTGAGCCCAAACTCGATATATCTAGCTTGCTTAGTTTTCAAGTTATTTCGAAAATAGTTTAGTTCCAAGGGTGACTAGATCGAATCCGATTTCTTGCTATTTTACAAGAAATACGTGCATATTTTAATCAAAAATTAACAGGAGATTCCTAATTTTAAATATGCAATACTATAATAAATACTATAAATACTATAAAAAATAAATTTTGATAAATTAGTAACTGGACTATCTCGAAAAGTATGCGAGATAACCCTATCATGTTGGTACTCAAATCAAACGATTTTTAGAGATCTACAAGAATATACTATTAGAATTATCATATTTGCATTATCATTCTTGGTTATTTTCGTTTTTTTTATACTATGTGGGAGAAACTGGTGCTAAAACTAATCGTAATAAATAAAAATCGAACCTGCGACTAACGTAGAATGAACTAGGTAAAATATACTTGGCTGTCGGTGTACGGTTTTTTATACCTGAGATAAAAACCGTTCACCGCAAGAAATTTAAGAGTGAGTTGGATGTGGCTTTTTGACGCTTGGCCGGAGTGAGACGGGATCTAGTAGTAGCCGGAGGCATACGGAAATTATTTAAGGTCATCATGTTTCTTAAATTACATAGACACTTAACCCGGTCTAGTGTATTGGCTCACAACAATATAGGAATTTATTTTGCTACACAAAACCGACGTAACAGGTGTATTTTAAATTTGGTAGATAAAGCTGATTTTGTATGGTTGTTATACACGAACATAAGATTTATTTTGAAACTTTTGGAAACCTTTTATTCTGAAAAAGAAAGCTTGCATTTGTTCTATACTATCTGCGAAATCACAAACACAGAAGCGTATTCTTCTTCTTTTATTCCCATACCAAAGGGTTAGAAAGGGGCAAATCCACAATTTATTTCTTCTTTTCTCCCATTTTTTTATGGTCTATATTCACTCACAGCGAAATTAACATAATCTATTGTGAGATAGGGGTCTTTACGGCAAATTTCACTCAAACAGATGCAGATTAGGCTGGCAAAATGCAGCGCAAATAGACCGTAGAGATATCTGGCCACTTATCCTTGCTGAAATATTCAAATTAGCTGCCTATTCACGATAGGATAAATAGATCAGAAAGGATATACCTATATTTCGATGTTTGCTTTGTCCTTTGCGACGACCGCAAGAAGCACGCGAAAAGAATAGGCCTCGTGTTACCACGGCTCATTGTGCCAAAACGGTAGGTAAATATTGGGACCAATTTTATTGTATACGGTGTTTTCGAGGGCGTGTCCTAGGACTAGTTGAGATCCACTGTGAGAACGACTGGAAATTATGGTAAATTTTCATGCAGTGAAATTCAACTGTTTCTGAGATTCTAGTTTGTGATTAGACATCCAAACAAATTTCTTAATAAGATATTCTTGTAGATCTCTCAAAATCGTTTGACTTGAGTACCAACACGATGGGGTTATCTTGCATAGTTTCGGAGATATTCCGGTTAGTAATTTGTAAAAATTTAGTAAGTTTGTAGTATTCCACATTTATAGTTAGTAATCTTCTGCTAATTGCTACGTAAAATATGTGCGAATTTGGGGCAAAATCGCAAAAAAAAAAACGGTTTTGATCTAGTTGGCCATGGAACGAAACTATTTCCGAAATAACTCGAAAACTAAGCGAGCTAGATATATCGAGTTTGGGCTCAAATTAGACCATTTTCTGAGCTTGATTCAATGGTCGTAAGAAAAAAATATTATAGTAAAATTTCACCTGTACTACAATAGAAATTGCTATAAATAGAACTATAAAATTACTTCGGATATTATATAAATGTACTTGCATAAAAACCCGACATAATTTCTTTCGAAAATAAGGACAAATTCGCTAAATTTTCCTTTCGATCTAGTTAGCCTTGGATGATGCGTTTTTTTGATATAACTCAAAAACGGAAACTCGTAGATATGCCGAGTTGGTACTCAAATGAAACCATTTTTCGTCCTCTACAAGATGGTATTAGTCAGGATTAATTTGGATTTGATTTGAGTGATTTGGGTTGTATCTTCGCAGGAATTTAACATTGTGGATTCTAAGTGCGCGTGAGTAACGGATGAGAGATTACTTCGTGAATCAGAAACTGCGAGTGCTCCGCGAGAATAGTGCGGAGCCGGTTATGTTATGTAGTTGGGCATTAAGCCGCTCGGGGCTGGAAACCAGTCAGTCAGTAGAAGTCAGTGAGTCGTCGATTCAGATAAAACAGACTTATACATACTTCCTGCTTAACGCGGCCGTAATTGGAGGCAGTAATATGTAAATTAGGGCTCTTTAATGAAATAATTAAAGTACATTGCAATTAATTTCAGAATGATACCTGTCCATTTGCGCCAGGCCTGATACGTAGTACTACGTAATGGCTCTCGAAGTGGGCTTTTTTTAAATTGGTCTCCCCTTTTTATTGCTTATTGGCGTAAAACGGGGCACCTTGTATTTCATATGTGGGTACTGCCGCTGAGAGGCATTTGTGCTCATTTTAATACGTCGTTAATTACTACGATCGGATGAGGACTTGTTAAAAATGATTAGTAGTAGAATGTCTGCGGTTACCAACACAGACAGATGTAATGATCGCCTAGTAACTACCTAAAGGTAATTATTCAATAACGCGGTGTCTGTACATCGTTAGTGTTGATATTTCTGTCCACCCGTCATGTTACGCGAAACGCACAAGTCACTTTGAAAATCTCAAATGAAACAGACCACCCATACCAATGTTAATCATATACTATCGTATAAAGCGCTCGAAATCGTTTGGTTTGAGTACCGACTCGACATATCTACGACCAACCGTTTTCGAGTTATTTTGAAAAACAATTTTCCAAGGCTGGCTAGACCAAAACGAAAATCTAGTTTATTTACACCTATTTTTAAATGGGTAAAACCGTAGTTCGGCGAAAACGCATCCATATATTCTTTTCGATACAAAATTAAGTTTTAACTAATTTGTTTTTGTTTTGAAAGTTCAAGTGTATTGATAGTATTAATAGTAATAAATAATAGTAATACGTATTACACTCGAATTTTATCGAAAAATTCCAAGGAATAACAGAGATATTTGAATTTTAATTCTGCAATCGAGTAGGCTTTGGAATTTAAATACTCGCGCTAACTTCTTTATTATTAACGATAAGTATGTCGTGTTCGGTATCAGATTGCAGCAAATTTAATCCGCTAATTAAGTACGCAATTAAAAATGAATAAAAACGCACGATATACCTGTTATTTCTGAAAAAGCTCCACCCATATAATGTCATCATCGGTTTCAGTGCGCGGTATCACAATATCGCAAACCACACAACACCACTCGAAATAAAAATAAAAATAAAAAAGAACCAACAAAAATCGCACACAAAACAAATGAAATCACACTAACGTATAAACGTACCTATTTACTCCTAACAAAATAAAAAAGGCACATAATAGCACGGAAAAAAAGGTAAGTATGTTTGTTAGGTGGTCACCGCGAGATATTTGGGGGTAGTTTTTGTCGCTACCCTCGGAAAACCACGTGCCTAAACTACCCTAAAAACGTGCGCAACAGCCGATATTGTGAGACACCACTTACCACTCGCCTTGAAAGTGAAAGTGGAGCTTTATTAATTCCAATTGTATCTACGAAAGCCAAATACATAAATCGATCAGACAGTGCTAAAATTGATTTTTATTTGTATAAGTATATGAATCGATAACAATAATTATACGTAAATATACAGGTTCGAAACAAAAAGTGTTTAATTAAAAAAAGTGCTTTCGATACATCCGCTTTAAGTTGAGACACGTCGAACTATCCTAAAGAGGTCACAAACAACCCTCACAGGGTGTTACATAAGGTTATTTCATATGTGGAATATCCATGTTGTAGCCCTTGAAAAATGCTGTAATTTGAGTACAAACACTCCCCATCTACCTTTAACCCTTCTCAAGATATTCAAAGAAATAACCAAAATCAAGGCTAACTAGATCTAAATTGAAATAGACGATTTCCGAAGTAATTTAGATCATAATTCCCGGGGTTTTGGTATCGTTGATGAGAGAATTCCAAAATATTTTATTTTTTTTTTTAACTATTATAATCACAAATTATCCGCAAATTTTAGATGTTTTGTATTTTAGGTTACAATTTTTGGAAGCCCTTGAAAAATGCTGTAATTTGAGTACAAACACGACCCATCTATCTTTAACCCACTTTGAGATATTTCAAGAAATAACAAAACCAAGGCTAACTAGATCGAAATTGAAATAGGCGATATTCCAGGTAAATTCGACAAATAATCTGGGTTTTTCGGTACCGCTGTATACAGAATGTTGAAATCGTTTATTTTCGATCATGAGCCGGTTATAATGATCAATATTTGGTCGATTACTCGCGAATTTTGGATATTTCTTTAATGGGCGTTATTACGCCGGGTATCCTTTTCAGTTGTGGCCGTCTCGTTGGGCAATTACAAAATTTTTGAGAGCCGAATGTGTCTCTAGCTGTGTGCCCTGCGCGGCGTCTTTTTGGGGCTGGCCGGTTTGTTTCGTATGGTATGTCAGTGGCCACTTGATGGACCACTTTTTACCACCGCCGTTGACAAGTCCGCATCAAGCGGCATCATTTCGGCAGGAATTTCCCTTTGTCTACAGCGCTCCTCAGCAGACGTCCAAATATTTCTAACTTGACCCGTTCTATAATTTCGTAATTTATATTTCCATCCGCGACGCAACGCGAACCGCATAAAAATTCCTAATTCGTCGGATATTTTTTACGGCGTCCGAAACTTTCGACTTACCCCGACCTCTAGCGGCGGGTAGAACAACTAAATTTAGGGTCGCAACCCCCCGAATATTGTAGGCCGTTAAAAATGGTTTCATTTGAGTACCAACACGATAGGGTTATCTGTTATACTTCTTGAGATATACCCGTTATTCATTTGTCAAAATAAATTTTTTAGAATAGGCTTTTTACATTTTTACAGGGAAAATTTGTGATGGTTAATAGTGTTTAGCAAAATTACTGAATAATTTGAGATAATATCGCAATAAATCAAAGTCAATCTAGCTAGCCATGGAATAAAACGTTTTGGCATAACTCGAAAACTAAGAGAGATAGATATGGCGAGTTGGTACTCAAATTAAGCCGTTTTTAGGCCTCTATAAGATGGTATTAGTCACAAATTGATAATAGAGCTTAGAGCGCTCCCTGGTGCGGAGTAGCCGAACTAAATTTAGGGTGGCATCCCTCTATGCGGCTTGATCGATAAATTTCGGGGTGCGCCCTGCGCGGTGGCGCGCTACACCCTTAGTACCGCCATCTAGTGCTTAAAACCGGAAATAAATTTAGGGGTTGGCCTGCTACCTAACCCCCTAAAAATAATACCCTACTTTACCGACAAGGTAATCACTCCACCTTTTCTGATTTCTTCGAACAAAAGCTAGCGGGAAATTGCTATACCAATTATCAACCCCTATATTGTATATAAGACGAAGGATTTCTATTGCACTACTTGAATATAAATGAGTCATAAATATGCATTTGCTGTAGTTTAGAATCGTCACCTGTTTTTATTATAATGACGAGGTGGTAGAATGAGATTCACTTAGTTTTATTACGGTTAACAGCGGAAAGCTTGACGATATCGTGTTTTTCTTATTGGGGCACTTATAGACACAAAGGCAAAAATTTTCTATAACGTGCTTTTCTGGTCATATTTTCTCGTACGATTGTAAAGTTTAAATAAGTATACTTTATCTACTTATTTAAATAAGGAACAAAACTTAGCGTGAGCCTAATTTAATTCTATTAGCCCGATAATGAACGCCATTAACGCAAATGGAACATAATTATCGCAAAACCCGCAATTAAAGCTACCTCTAAGAAGAAAAAAATCCTGCATTTGCATACAGCACAGAAACTAGTTTCTACGGGATCTACAAAACTTTTTTTGCTTTCCAGGAGCTTTTCTAAGCACTATTTACTATTTAGGTCATTATGTCACATTATGCTGATTTAATGTGTTTATTTCGTGATTTTTTTTGTCGCGCGCTGTGCAATTTTATGCCTCTTTTAAGAAAATGCACCGTTTGGCGTGTCGAATTTTTCGATTTGGATATTAAGGAGCTCTTGATTAACTCATTAATGCCACCGATCAATTAAGCTCGCGAAACGCTCTCATTTGAGCCCAAACTCGGCATATCTACCTCGCTTAATTATCGAATAATGAGCTGAACACGAAAAGTAAGCCATCGCCTGCAAGAATTCAGTTGTTTATAGGAATTTTAAAACAATTCCCTTACCAACATTACCACCACTAAACAAGCTTTAATTTGAGCCCAAACTCGACACCCCTAACTCTATTAATAACCAAGTTATGACGATAAAACCCCAAGTTAGCCCAAGTCATGGCTAACTAGATCCAACCGTTTTTTACCAATTACTCAGGCGTTTATAAGAATTTTCAAATAATTCCTTCACCAAACTTCCTAGCTTATCACCCCGTATAAGTCACCATAACCACCTACCCCCACCACGAAAAAAAACAAATTTTTGACAATTCTCCCGCATCAATTTCTCGGACAAAGACGGGACTGACTGACTGACTTTATCGCGGTGTTTTCTTTTTTGCCCCGCGCGGCGGGGATAGATTCAATTTTTCACCGGAGGCGGTGGCGCCATCTGCAGCGTCCGTCGATCGCGCGGTTATCGGTTCCTAATGCGTTCGTCGGTGACGGATAACAAATGATCCAGCCGTCCTCCTCCCTAAGGCCACTGCGATCTGCGGGACGTCCTCTTCTTTATTATCTGCGTTCGGGTCTTGGGGATCCCCTATATACATATATACGCACAGTGCGACGACTTGCATTCGGACGGCGCGGCGTCGTTAACTTCAGGACGTCCGGGACGCCCTCTGGCGGAATTTGATGATGATGATGACCTTAACGTCCGAGGGAAAAAATAGCAACTACAGAAGCTGGATTAAATTGAATTAACCGCAGAACTAAATTATTTATTGGTTATTTTTTAAACAAAACCTTAATTAAGTTGTCCAGCTTTAAATTCGCTTCAGTTTGAGCCCAAACTCGATATATCTATCTCTTTAAGTTTTTGAGTTATGGCGATTCTTAACCAAAATCATGGATAACTAGATTGACCCGTTCTTTTAGTATATCTCGAGGATTTTAAATAATTTTGAAGTACAAGTTGAAGAGAAAGGTTTGAAAAGTTTAACTGGTTGTTAGTTCTTTAGATTCCAGATAAAAATACCTATCCTGACAATATTTTTATGGTTTTTAAAAAATTGGTAGGTAGTGTGAATCGGCATTGAAAACGCTCATCATTCTGTGTTTAAAATAACGATCTAAAGTGTTGGGCATATATAGCGATTTATACCCGGTCTCCAGGGTGACCAGCTCACCGGAACAAAAACCGAACGCCATGCGACTCGGTATTCGGTCGGTTTGTTCGTTTTTACCGGCCAATGTTGCAAAATTCAATAAAGCAAGCGGAGAGGAAGGCCGCTCGAAGAGAGGAGAGAACCGATGCAAGCCGCGCGGCGCTTGTTCTAATGGGGGCGTGTTTCAATTGTTCTACACACCCACACAGCCAATGGAGGACGACGCTATGCGGCCCCGCCCACTTCGGGGGCACTAGTGACGTCGCCGAGGCCCAGCCTGGACCCAGGTACCTACCGAGTGTACACCGCAATGCGAGATACGCGTCACGCTGGCAATTGTTTTTTGCCAAACGGCGAGCCGGCTACCGGTTTTTGCCGGGCGTTTTTCTTTTGTCGTCGTCGTCGTCGTCGTCGAGAGAGCATGAGCTATGCGCGCCGACGAGTTATGAGTCCCGGGTCGCGATCGCCGTTTGTTATTGGACCTGGACGTCAATTTTGACGTTTCGTTTATGTACGAGGAAAAAACAAGTGCCGCCGATTGATAGCGGCTATAAAACTCGAGGAGAATCAGCGAAAATTCTACCGAAATACGGCTCGATTACGGCGGAAATGGGTAAAATAAGTTTGCGTCTAGTAGGCCTTGGATGGGTTAGGTTTTGCGTATCTCGGCTGTTTTTAAAGTTAGCCCTATCGAGTTTGGGCTCAAATTGAAGCATTTTTTAAATGCTTTAAAATGCTGTATGGGTAGTTGTTATTTTGTTTTCCTACAGTGGAAAACAAAGTAAATATATGTTGTGAATTATTTTTCTATTAGTTATTGAGATGTTAAACAAGATTCCGTGAGAGAATTTTAATTAAGTTGTCAAATAATCGAGATATTTAAAAAATAAGCGTTCGATCTAGTTGGCCGTGGAAAAACTAAAACGTGCGATAACTCGTAAACGGTAATAGGTAGGTATGTCGTGTTTGGTGTCAAATGAGAGGTCTCCAGGAGGAGAATCGGACTACGTTTAGTTAGTAATAGCAGATTTGTGTAATTATGAAAACTATACATATAACAGGTTAGGGATTTACTTTTCTGTTAGTCATTGAGATGCCAAAGAAGATTCCGCGAGAAAACTTAAATTAAGTTGCTTAATACTCGAGATATTTAAAAAATAACTGTTCGATCTAGTAAGCTGTGGAAAATAATGAAAACGTGCGATAACTCGTAAACGGTAATAGGTAGGTATGTCGTGTTTGGTGTCAAATGAGAGGTCTCGAGGAGGGCAATCAGCCTGGCTTGGTATTAATAAGATCGCGCGCGCCCAGCACCCTAACAAAGAAGTTATGGTGGACGGTTGATAGGCATCGGCAATCATCGACGCGCGTGGGTAATTAACGGTCCTTATATGTCATCGGGCGAGTCGCAGGATGCGGCCGGCGCTTGATAACGATCGGTTATTGCGGATTTGTCTATTTCTGTCGCTCTCGCCAATACATAATAATACGTAAAACAAGATTTTAATCTGAAATAAATGAGCACCTTGGCAATCAAAACAGGCGAGCCAGTCGCGCGTAATAATTCCCTACAGGAGTCATAAACACGTATTACGGCCGAAGTCATAAATCGAACTTGAAATTCATACCGGTTAATAATTTTCTTCCTCTATAGGTTATATATAAATTTTTAAGGCGCGTATATTTAAGTGCGCGTAATATTAAGTTATAAATCTCTCGATCCGGGCGGGAAAATGACCCATTGCATATGCAGATCCGCTCCGAAAGATTTCCCATCTTTCTCTTCCTCGTTCCTTCTGTCGAGCAGGTTAAATTTGAACACCTTTACGCTGAATACCTAATATGATTTATTCGATAATTTTGCACCGGGCGTGAGTCCGTCACTGCTCTGACTTCTCTCCGTCCTGCTTAATTATTGACTATATACGCAATTAACCGTCGATACGAACTTTTTACAATCGCTGCGTCTCTCAGATGCATCTGGATTTCCTGATCCCGCGGGGCAAAAACCTCCAGTTCCCATTACCGCGGAGACCTGGGAAACTAGTAATTTCAACCGATAGATTGCCTAGAGATCGATCCACTACGTAATGGTAATTATTTCAAGTGACTTCCAAGACCAAAACGAAAACCGGGCACAACGGCCGATTTCCACCGCGACGCAGCGCATTCTGGCGGCGCAAAACCTCAACGTATCGAAAGCTCTCGGAAAATGACGTCATTTGATACCCAACACGGCATACTTATCTATTACCGTTTGCGAGTTATCGCATGTATTATCCTTTCCATGGCACACTAGATAGAAAGTTAGTTTTTAAATATTTCGATAATAACGAATTTTAGATGAATTTTGATCAATGAACCTTCGTTTAAATCATAATAGTATTTGTTTCAACTGGCTTCCAAGACCAAAACAAAAACAAATCCCACGAACGATTTCCAGCACGACGCAGCGCATTCTGGCGGCGCAAAACCTCGACCAATCGAAAGCTCTCGGAAAATGACGTCATTTGATACCCAACACGGCATACTTATCTATTACCGTTTGCGAGTTATCGCATGTTTTATCCTTTCCATGGCACACTAGAAAGAAAATTAGTTTTTAAATATCTCGATAATCACGAATTTTAGATGAATTTTGATCAAGGAACCTTCTTTTAAATCATAATAGTAATTCTTTCAACTGACTTCCATGATCAAAACAAAAACAGATCTACGAACGATTTCCAACACGACGCAGCGCACTCTGGCGGCACAAAGCCTCAACCTATCGAAAGCTCTCGGAAAATGACGTCATTTGATACCCAACACGGCATACTTATCTATTACCGTTTGCGAGTTATCGCATGTTTTATCCTTTCCATGGCACACTCGATATAGAAAATTAGTTTTTAAATATCTGGATAATACCGAATTTTAGATGAATTTTGATCAAGGAAGCTTCGTTTAAATCATAATAGTAATTCTTTCAACTGACTTCCATGATCAAAACAAAAACAGATCTACGAACGATCTCCAACACGACGCAGCGCAATCTGGCGGCGCAAAACCTCAACATATCGAAAGCTCTCGGAAAATGACGTCATTTGATACCCAACACGGCATACTTATCTATTACCGTTTGCGAGTTATCGCATGTTTTATCCTTTCCATGGCACACTAGATAGAAAATTAGTTTTTAAATATCTCGATAATAACGAATTTTAGATGAATTTTGATCAAGGAACCGTCTTTTAAATCATAATAGTATTTGTTTCAACTGACTTCCAAGACCAAAACAAAAACAAATCCCACGAACGATTTCCAACACGACGCAGCACATTCTGGCGGCGCAAAACCTCTACCTATCGAAAGCTCTCGGAAAATGACGTCATTTGATACCCAACACGGCATACTTATCTATTACCGTTTGCGAGTTATCGCATGTTTTATCCTTTCCATAGCATACTAGATAGAAAATATTTTTTTAAATATCTCGATAATAACGAATTTTAGATGAATTTTGATCAAGGAGCCTTCTTTTAACTAATAATAGTATTTGTTTCAACTGACTTCCAAGACCAAAACAAAACCAGATCCCACGAACAAATTTCAATACAACGCAGCGCAGTCTGTCCGCACAAAATCTCAATCAATCGAAAGTCCTAGGAAAATCACGTCTTTTCACACCAAACACGGCATACTTTTCTATTACTGCTTACGAGTAATCGCATGCTTTATCCTTTCCATGGCACACTAGATAGAACATTATTTTTTAAATATCTCAATAATAACAACTTTGAAATAAATTTTTATCAAAGAATTGTCTTTAATATTTCAATAAAAGTACCTACACAGCAATATTTTTCCCCAATAAACTCCTGAATCTTTTAATTTTTCAAAAACTAAAAATAAATAAAATAGTTACCTACAAGAACAACACCGTATTATCAATCTTGGAAAGCCGTTTTATTTGATACCAAACTCGACATAGTTAACTCTTTTAATTCTCGTGTTTTACGAAAATAAATCCTACCACGGCCAACTAGACTGAAACGTATTTTCGCGATTTCAGCGCTTTAAACAAATGCCACCTACCTGAATTTACGGGTAAATGAAAAAGGCGACTTGGAGTGTACGTTCCACCGTCGTGACTGTATAAAATTCCTAAAGAGATTGTGCTTAAAGTAACTAACTGCTTTTCTGACCGCAGTTTTCGCTCCATTTGCCACGAATAACTCGATTTTTAACAGCAGTTTTTAGCGGTAGCAGCTCGTGCTCACTGCTTCGATTCTTAGAACTTTTTTCGAGAGGTATACCGAAGAATTTCAACTTCTTTTCGTTCAACTAGAAGTGACACATACCGTGTCTAAACTGACTGCAAATATGAAAGCTTTCAAACGAACGATCCGAATAGAAGAAAGCGGACGTTTCTTATCAATATAGAAAGATATTCAAATAACAAGATAACAAAACCAAAACAATCATCTTTTCGCTGAATCCGCGAAAGAATAAAATCCCAATTATCGATAACAACACACCCCCTCTATATAGGGCCTAAATCGTGCTTGGGGTTTATATTTTCAGTAGGCCGTTTCGACCCCTTCACAGTCTGTAAACGAGCGGGAACAACCCCAATTTATGATCGCCCACTAACCCCAAAATATGGGGGAGGATCTAGGTCAAAGTTACGCCGAACTAGGTCAGTAATATCATTCAAATTCCCGAAAAATCATGAAAACTATCAAGGTCACGAAAAAGTTACAGATGCAGCGCGATTCGTCCTTTAAAATCTTTTGATTTGATACCCAACTCGGTAGGGTTAGGTCAAAAATGAAAACGTTACGACAAAAATTAAATTTCCCTGGCACACTAGATTGAAACCCGTTTTATACGATTACTTGGGTCGGGGAGCTGTTAGGAGGTCGTGTGTAGTATTGTGGATTTTTTTATACCGTATTTTTGTCTCATTTATTTGGTGGCATAAAAGTAAATACGGTCCTGGATAATGAATTTTAAGTACCTAAAAACAGTTGAAAACATACGTAGAATATCATGCTGACTTATTTGACAACCAACTCGGTAGGGTTAGCTCAAAAAATAAAAAAGTTATGATACAAAGAAAATTTCCATAGCACCCTAGATGGAAACCTATTTTATTCGATTATTTGGGTTAGGGAGGTGTTAGGAGGTTGTGTGTAGTACCGTTGGCAAGGTATTTTCATACCGAATTTTTTCCACATTCATTAGATGACATAAAGGAATAGGGCGCTGGGTAATGACTATTAACTAGAAACTGTTGAAAACATACGTAGAATTTCTTCCTGATTTATTTGACACCCAACACGGTAGGTTTAAGTCAAAAATTAAGAAAGTTATGACAAAAATAATAATTCCAGGGCGCACTAGATGGAAACCTATTTTATTTGATTGCTTGGGTTTGGGATGTGTTATAAGGTTCTGTGTAGACTAGAACCATAAAAATGACGTTTTATACCGTATTTTTGTCATATTAATTTGAAGACGGAAAGATTTAAAAAAAGACAAAATACGGCCCTGGATAAGGAATTTTAAGTAGAACCCGTTAAAACCATACGTAGCTTTTCTTTCTGATTTATTTGACACCCAACTCGGTAGGGTTAGGTCAAAGAGTAGAAAAGTTATGACAAAAAGAATATTTCCATGGCACACTAGATGGAAACCTATTTTATTCGATATCTTCGCTTGCGGAGGTGGTAGGAGGCCGTGTGCAACACCATTGGAAAGGGGATTTCTATACCGTATTTTTGTCATATTTATTTGATGATTAATTAATTAATACGGTCCTGGATAATGAATTTGAAGAAGAAACAATTGAAAACATACGTAGAATTCCGTCCTGATTTATTAGACACCCAACTCGATAGGGTTTGTTCAAAAAATAAAAAAATTATGATAAAAACAAAATTTCCATGGCACACTAGATGGAAACCTATTTTATTCGATATCTTGGCTTGCGGAGGTGGTAGGAGGCCGTGTGTAACACCATTGGAAAGGGTTTTTCCATACCGTATTTTTGTCATATTTATTTGATGACTAATTAATTAATACGGTCCTGGATAATGAATTTGAAGAAGAAACAGTTGAAAACATACGTAGAATTTCGTCCTAATTTATTAGACACCCAACTCGATAGGGTTCGTTCAAAAAATAATTTTAAGTTATGATAAAAACAAAATTTCCATGGCACACTAGATGGAAACCTATTTTATTCGATATCTTGGCTTGCGGAGGTGCAAGGAGACCGTGTGTAACACCATTGGAAAGGGTTTTTCCATACTGTATTTTTGTCATATTTACTTGATGATTAATTAATTAATACGGTCCTGGATAATGAATTTGAAGAAGAAACAGTTGAAAACATACGTAGAATTCCGTCCTGATTTATTAGACACCCAACTCGATAGGGTTTGTTCAAAAAATAAAAAAGTTATGATAAAAACAAAATTTCCATGGCACACTAGATGGAAACCAATTTTATTCGATATCTTGGCTTGCGGAGGTGGTAGGAGGCCGTGTGTAACACTATTGGAAAGGGGTTTTCTATACCTAATTTTTGTCATATTTATTTGATGATTAATTAATTAATACGGTCCTGGATAATAAATTTGAAGAAGAAACAGTTGAAAACGTACGTAGAATTCCGTCCTGATTTATTAGACACCCAACTCGATAGGGTTCGTTCAAAAAATAAAACCGATTTTCTTCGATAATTCGGTTTGGGGAGGTGTGAGGAGGTCGTGTGTGGGGTCGTTGGAAAGGGTTTTTTCGGCCCGTTTAACACGCCGGTGTGTCAGGTGTGACAGGCCCACGCGAAAGAGAGCTTTACGTAATGACTCGTCCGTCCGATTTGCATATTATTTTAACGACGCTGCTTAACGCAGCAGCAGCTTCCTACCCGAAACAGGTTGTCGCGATTCTCGGGCGAGATGTGAACTCGCGCCGCCGCCGCGTTCGATTTGAATCTCAAATTTACTGTTATTAACGACGCGGGTAGACGTTAACGCGATCGGACATGACATTTTACTTGTGTTTTAGATGCCTAAATTGCCGCGTTATGCATGCATTAAACGACGACGTTGGCTGTGGACGAACGGCCGGACGGCTTTCGTTTGTTTCGCCGGTGTCGTTTTTTGTCTCTCGGGCCGATAATCCTTTCCTGGCTATCCGTGGCCACTCCGGCTCTAATTAAGAACGCATAAATTGGACGAACGTTCGTCAAAAACCGGGTCGTCTCCGTTGCGCGCTTGTTTTATTTTATTTTATTGCGTTCGCGGTTTAATTATAAAAAACCGTTAGTGCGCACAAAACACTTTCGAGGAGCGTTAAAATTTTCGATTTTCGACGAATGTTAGCCGAGATATTTGATTAAATAGGTTTTCGTCTAGTTGGCCATGGATTTTTACTTTTTAGCGAAACTCCGTTGGTTTTGAAGATAACCCCATCGAGTTTGGGCTCAAATCAAACAACTTAAAGAGCTTGATTGCTTAGTGTGCAAAAAAAATATTTTTACCTCAAACATTCGATTAAATAACTTAACCGAATTAAAATTCAGTGTTGCCCACTAATCCTTTAATTATTTTTTTATAGTTCCTCATTACAGACGGACTAATGTTCCTAATGGTTACCACGCCTATAATTAAGAACGTATAAATTATTCCAACCTTACATCCATATACAAATTGGTCCCTCCCAAAATAAAAAAAAGTAATAAATCGTTTCTCATTATGAAATACTTCCTAGAAACGTTTATTTTGTCGAAATTTGGCGGAAAATATCTGAGATACGCGATAAATCAGGTTTTGGTCTAGTTAGCCATGGAAGTAAAATTATTAGCGTATCTCGGTTAATTTTCGAAATAACCCTGTCGTGTTTGGGCTCAAATAAAACGATTTGAGGCGTTTAATAGTTCGCATTTAATAAAAATATTGTAAGCGCGTGCATAGTTTTGTTTTGTTCGCGGGATTCATGTTTTTAATGGTGCATAATTATATTCCTCCAAGCGTATGGCTGTAAATGGACTAGACGATGTAGATACGGCGGCAAAATATGAATAATTGCTGCAAGTACCACTTATTTACATATCGATATGCACGGATCGATAATATGACAGAACTCTGTTTGTGTATCTATTATTAATTTTATATAATTACAGATTGTGGATGAATTAAATATTTCAAGGTATAGTAAGCGAATTTTTACCTAATAGTCGGTTATAGGAATACGATTGAAAACCTTGTAGGAATTTACGTATTTGCTTTGTAATAGAAAATAGTAGTAGTGATGGATTATATCGAGTCGAATATTTTAAAAGGAGGCACTCATGATGTTAATTAATAAACGATAAGAATAAATAAAATAAATTCCCATTAAGAATAAGTAAAATACGGCAAACTTGTAATTTATGTTATAATAATACGCAAAAGTAGTAGTGATGGATATTATCGAATCGAATATTAAAGATTAAATTATGAAATTACATTATGGAAACCGGTCACGTTAAGACAAAATAAAATAATTATTCAAAAAATCCCAAATGTTAAATGATTTAGAATATAGTAGTGATGGATATTGTCGTATTAAAAAATCTCCTCAAACGAAACATTGTAGGTAGATAATTTCAATTCATCGCGAGATATGAATTACCTATAATTTCTGACATAATAGCGGTTACGAAGTAAAAAAAATAAAAGAAAAACTTTGGAACACGCGTCGTTCATCAACGAAGTCCGCTACAGTCTTTTGTCTTTTTTAGGAACGTCATTACAGCAGGTTAAATAGCTGCGCTTCCTGCGCCGGCCGCCAGGGGGCCGCTACCGGTCACTACACAACGCTACACCATCGATTTAGACGGAGATTTCAAGGCACACCGAGATCTGACTGACTAATGATGATTACTGGTCCATTTCGAAAGAATTCTAGATTGTAATTTCGTTGATCACCGCGTTACATTATATCATTTCTCGGAATTAAAAACTATTTGTTTTAGAGAGAATTTTGTTATACTTTTTTTCTCTGAAAAAAAAAAATTGTACCGTGTCTAATGGCGTAACTAGATTGTCAATTGTTCGCTTTGGCAGGCGCTACGACTACAAATTTTAGCGCAGTGACAACAAGCCCGAATACAGTTAGGTTTTAAATTCTCTAACGGTTCGATCTAGACGCCGTGGGCGACGTCCGAAACGCCCAAAAGACGGCGAATCTCGAGTCAAATGGGCCGTGAATGAGTGACCGCACCAATAAAAAACGAACTGTATACACACAGTAGCTGTTCCTATACCCCTAAGATATGCATTCCAATCCGTTTCTTGTCAAATTGTCAATACACAAAAGTTTAAATAAAACTAGTTTTATGTTCTTAATCGATAGAGATTGTAAAATACTTTCTAAAAGAGTTGGAATTTTCGATTTTGACCGAAAATTAACGGAGATATGAGACAAAGAACTTTGCATCTAGTTAGCCTTGGACGTTTTAATTTTTGCGTAACTTTTGCTATTTTACAGATAACCATGTCGAGTTTGGGCTCAATTCAAACGATTTGGACCACTAATGAGTTTGATCAGGTTAAAATTTTGAAAAACATAGGTTATCATTTGTTTTTTATATATTTTTATATTCTTGTAACTACAAATTTGTTTGCATTGGTATTGTTAAATCTAATAAACTAATTTCCAGTTCAAACTACCCCAAAAACGCAAATTTGAACATTTTGATCTAGCCAGCCATGGAAAAGAAAAAATGTGAATATCTTCAAAACTATTAGAGATAACCCAGTCGTGTTTATACTCAAATAACTCGCCGTTTCACCCCCTACAACCCTATCAGTAAATAAAAAATAACCTAAAACTTTTTCAGCGTTCACCACTTTTCACCCTATCTTCCGAAATCTAATTCCTACCCGGTATTTCCCCGTTTTTGTCGACGATCGATCCCGGGGTGTTTCTGGCCTGCGGTGAGCTCACTTTTTTTTGATAAATCGCTAAACGTCCACCCCGAACTACCCCCAAAGGGGGTGTCCGCCTTCCCTTGCGAAACAAATGATTAGAAATGCGCATTAGACGATCTGCAGATGATGTCACAGATAGTTAGCGCGGCGTCGTTCCTTCCCCGGCGACGCCGACTACGACGGGGGTAAACATCCCCCGCGTCCTTCCGCCCTGCTGTGCAGGAGGAACGACGAAACGGAAGCGGCGTCGGTCGCGTCAGTGACAAATGAACGCCGACCGGCGACTGTGTTTTCTTTGTTGTCGCCGATAGTTTTTTTTTTGCTCGCTTTCCGGTATATTCGGAATTATTGCGAGAAATTGAGGTTATGGTAGAGAATTTTGGGGTTATTCCGGCAGAGGGTTGTAGAGCGCGGCGAGGGGAGTTATTTGAGTACAAACACGATAGGGTTATATTTAATGGTTTTGAAGATATGCAGGATTAAACTATTCCATGAATAACTAGATTAGAATTCTAAAATAGGTGTATTTGGGTTCGTTTACAAATTCAATGGGGTACTTTTTTATTATAATGATAAGTAATTACAGGAACTACAAAAAAACCAATACAAAATGTGCATTGAGTTAACCAAATATTATCTATATCATACAAAAGGTGGGAGATAATGAAAATCTGACTTCACCAGCGCATTCCTCAGATCGAAATACATAAGAGCCCAGAAACAAAACATCAAGGAACCTCCTGATAGAGGCACAATCAGCAAAAAACTAGAAACAAATGAGCATCGATGGTACAAAATCGCGAGTATCTCGGAAACCAACAGAGATAATCAAAATCGGCTTTCACTATCGTTTTCTCAAGATCAAAACCTATCAAAATAACCTAAAACAAATGCGCGACGAGGCTCGAATTAAAACCTAACCTCTACTATGCAGCCGAATACCGTTTTAACTCGATCGAAAATTGGTTTTCTAGCGTCGGAAAGCGCGTCAAATCGCGCACACATAAACAAAACAAAAGCAAGAGGGTATAACAAAGGAAGCACGACCGCTAATATACCATATCATGCATCGGCTGTCTTAGAAAAGACAGTGTAGAGGAGGAAAGGGGTTCATCAAAAGGTACCATGATCATCACGGTAAAAGGTATCTAGAGGTCCGTGACAACACAGGAAGACTGATTTAATTAAAAAAAGGGTATCGAGCGCGACGGACGCCTCTGGTTGTAGAAAAAAATGAACGTTCGCCCGAGTCGTTGATGAATGGAGAAAAAAACGGAAGGCTCGCTAATGAACCTTGAAGTTGAAGTGACTGGAATAAATCGTAGATTTTTGACAGGGTCGCCATCTATGAGCCGGTAGCCGAAGCTTACACGGGTTATTAGGAATCGGTGCGATCTAGCGGGCCAATTAACCTGACCGCAGGTGAGTTGATATTCTCGAATGGTTTATATGGATTCTTTTTTTCTGTGGTGATTATATTGTTGTTGCATAATGGTTAGTTCGATTGTTGTTTGTATTTGGTTATACAGATAATTCATTGATGTTGGATTTAATGTTAGTAGTAAAAAGAAGTTAGTTAAAAGAATTGGTTAAAGTATTAAATGAGTAAACGATTATTAAACTTTGATACTTTGTACTTTTTTTTATTTAAGATTGTCTCTCCACGTATTGCATATTATGCCAAAATAGGTTATTTCTCCACATGTTGTATTACTGGCATCTATCAAATTAGGCATATCAGGAATTTGAGTCTAACATGTTTTTATAAAACTTTAAATTGCATTATAGGATATTTTTAATGTTGCCTTAATCTTGACAACGGTTTTTTTCTTCGGAAATTATCAACACAATTTTTCTTTAAAGTCTGGATTTTTTGTGTAACTTTGTTATGTAAGATTCAAGCTTTACTTTTCACATTTCAAAAATTAGATAAAATAATCTAGTGACGGTTATTTTATAATAAATCTACAGAATATATAGTTCTGGATACAAAATTATGAGATTGTCTTCACTAAATATCAGGTATAATTTTTTTTTATATCTGGCAACTCTAATGGGTAACATGTATTTTTTTCATTTAAAACGATTTATATTTCCGTACTTATCTACATCCCTTTCTAAACTTTGTGGAATAAGTACTAAGTAAGACAGTTGTAGTACTCTAAAACCAACTGGTTTTGAGTTTTGCTTCATTTCTGTAAAATCGGTGGTTTCTAAAAAAAAGCATAATTCCTCAAATACTGTCAACTTTTCGATAACTTAAACTTGATGGCCTGTCAGTTTATTAACATACACAAATAGAATATTTAGTTTAAAGCTTACGTGAATTTATGGCCAAACAATAAATATACTCCAACACTGATGATGAATAAGTGACAAGGTCCAATTTTTGTCCGAGTTTTCGAAAAATTATAGCATAAATATCGCATTCCAAGTGTTTTATTTCACTTTATGCGAATAAGAGTTTTCCCAAATTATGTATTCCTAACTCTAGAGTATATACTATACATAGATCATCAATGATTTGATTACATTGCTTTGTAGTGTAGTCAAGTTGAAATCAACACACACATACAGAAAAGTAATCTCTCGAAACAAGAGAAAATTACTTGGATGAAATGCTTGGTAGGTTCGTATATAGGCGAGCGATTATTGTCTTCGACTAATAAATTATTTTCTTGTATATATCTAATTTTCTTCGTCCAAGTGATTATGCATTTGAATCCAGTAAGAAAGTTCAAGAAATTATGTTTTCTTGTTTCGAAAAGTAATTACTTTTCTGTGTCCAGGATAAATAGTTTGGCTGAATTTTTAAATAAAACCAAAATATCAGAAAACAATGTTACAATATTCAATGTAGTAAATATTTGTTTCAACTTTGAATTCACAATGCACACATTGTAACAGTGTTTTTCGTGTTTCAATTAACAAATTGTAACACCGTTTTTAGTAACTTTTTTCTAAGATTGATTGATATCAAATGCCATATGTCGAATATCAGCATACACGTAGCAAGCTATAGTACATCTAAAGTGTTGAGGATTTCTTATGTGTCGATTCTGTGTATGTATATCTATAACGTCTCTAAGGTCAAACCTATAAATGGTTATAGATCTATAAGGAATAGTGCGATTCTGTGAGCCCTCATAGGCTATAGATACCCTTATAGATACTCTTAAATATGCTTATTGTGTATTCTGAGCGATTCTGAGCACTTCTATAACGCTACTATGGCAAAACCTGTAAGCTGTTAACTAATATCCGATTCTGTGAGCCCCAATAGACTATAGATCCCCTATAGATACTCCTAAATTTACGTGTGGTCCGACGGTGGCTGTAACTTCCTATAGAAACTGTAAGCATTGGAGATGTGCTACCTCAGAAATATGTGAACAGTGAACGATTCTCAATCACAAAACGAACATCAATCGATTGATCATGATCGATCAGATCGAAGATATCTATCTTTTGTTAATAGATCTGATCGACATAAAAAAATAAATAAAAATAACAAATAAAAAATAAAATAAAAAATGACGATTTCTGTAAATATTTAGGGATTTTCGTTTGTAATCAAGTCGATACGTATCCATGTGAAATGTCTGAAAGTCAGGTGACCGGATTTGTAAAAAATACTATTGTGTAAATAAATAAAGCAGTAGGAATTATTTTTAGTATGGGAATGTTGTCAACAAAAAGGGCAAAGGATTTGTTTTTTTTTTTTTCGTATGAATTTTGGGTTGTTACGTTTTTGTGAATTTGGAGGTGTTGAAAATATCGACATTTTTTGTGTTCAGGTGATACAAAGAGATGGCATATGGGAGGCAAAGGTTCTGGTTCTTTTCTGTTGAAAAGGCATTTTTGGGCAAAGCTACTATTTAATAAAAACAATTTTTAACAATTTTTTTCTTTATTTTTTAATCACGATTATAAATAAATATGATTTTGTTATATTTAAGATAATTGACGTGATATTTGTGAACAAATAAAAAAAATACATAATGCACAAACATTTTATCACATTGGTTTTTCTCGAATCTTTCTTTACATTATTTGATACATTCAAAGTCCACGAACAAAATGGTACAAGACAAATTTGAAAAAGAGGAAGCTATCAAGAAAAAAAAACCGCGTTAAATTGTTTTAAAATTGTTGTTTTGCCATTTCCTAAAATTTTTCTTATTGTACTATGAATAATATATATGTATTATATTTTGTGCCAAAAAAATATGTATTGATTCAAAAGAATAAATTCAAATAATATGTATCTTAAAACAAAAAAATCTGATGTGGCCAGGCACATGACTTTATCATACAAAATATAAAATTAATAGTTTAGCTGCATGAAAATCTATTTGATTGAGATAAATCGTGTCTGCATTAAAATTAAACTAGTTAGCCATGATTTGACAGATATTTTAATAGTCAATAGTATCAATAGCAGGTATTGTCAAAGCATCAGCATTTGACACTATCTACTGTCATCAGAATAATAGTTATTTATCTCACAAGTGCCGAAAGTACGGAATAGCGCGACGAGCGGTGATGCGGCGCTTGACCGCGCGTCACCGATGGCGGAGCATCGCCGTCGCATGTGAGCGAGTCGCGCTATGTAATTTTCGGCAGGAGTGCCATCAACGTTTTTGTGTTGCTTTTTGAGAAATACGTATTTAAAAAAAAATCTATAATCGTTATATTTCTCTATAGGAATTGTTAGGTTGATAACGCTTCTACGAAACGTCAAGTTTAAAAAGATAATTCAAATTCTGACAGATTTATATTCGTTCATGACACTGTAGATGTCACATCCGTACCAACATACTGAAATATAACTACACTCATCGCTATACTTTATTTACAATTTTCTCAATTTATCATTTTTACAATTAGATATAACAACGGGTTGATATTTCTTATCAACAAACAATCAAATTGGTGATCTTATTTTATTTGAATTTTGTAGTTTGTACATTGCCGCACTAGAGCGGCAACGTTCCATAGCGGTTCCCCAACTTCTGATGAAATCAGCTGTTTTCGAGTGTGACAACCATAGACATTTCTGTGGTGACAGCAGGCGGCAATATACTTGAATATACTACTACACTTTCCTGTCAGTGTGACAGTTTAAATTTTTCTGTCAGTGTGACAGTGTCCGTGTCAGTTTGAAGTAATAAATTGCCTCTGTTGCACTGACATCAAAGGTGCCGCCGGAAGTGACGTATCTTGATATTTCTAATCGCTGGTGACAGCACAAAAAAATATTTGTCCAATATTTGTAAATCCAGGCTACTATGTAATTTCATATCAATGCAGATGCGATCGATCTCGATCAAATAGAATTTGCTCTTGAAGCTAAACTATTAATTTTACCAAAAAAAGTCATAGGCATAAATTATTCAAAATTTCCTCTACTTTAATTTATTATTTAACTATTTTGTCGAAATTACAGAAATGGCGGCTCATTTGCAAAATCATTGAAAAAGACTTAGAATAAACTACCAGTTACTTTCGACCCTTTTGAACCAAAAGCTTTTCAGCTCTAAGTTTGGTCATAAAACTTCTAAACATAAACTTTCGTCCCGATACCTTTAGTAGTTTCTCCGGAATCGTCGTCACAAAAATCGTTTACACACGCACACACACACACACACACACACAGACATTTTTTTGTACCTTGGCCAAAAATGTTCAGGGGACCCATAAAGACCTATTTCCGCTAAAATCTCAATTTTTTTTTTCGGCATGATTACAATACTTTACATACTGCGTATGATAAAGTAAAAAAATCTGATGTGGCCAGGCACATGACTTTATCATACAATATATAAAATTAATAGTTTAGCTGCATGAGAATCTATTCTATAGAGATAAATCGTAGGTATTGTCAAAGCATCAGCATTTGACACTACCTACACTACGTCATTAGAATAATAGTTATTTATGTCACAAATGCCGAAAGTACGGAATAGCGCGACGAGCGGTGATACGGCGCATCACCGAAGGCGGAGTGTAGCCGTCGCATATGAGCGAGTCGCGCTATCTAGTTTTTGGCAGGAGCGACATCAACGTTTATTGTGTTGCTTTTTAAGAAATACGTATTTAATTAAATGCTAGGTTGGTACCACTTTGACGAAAGGTGCGTTCCGATTGGTAGCTAATGGCGGTGGTAGAATACAAAATTATAGTATTTCTTACATATCGTGATAATGACAGATATTAGTTTGCATGTACATAAACATGAGTCACTAGCAATTTTCTATTGGAAATACTATAACGGCGTCTGCTACCACTGCCATTATCACTAATGAAAACGCACCTTAAAAAGGTAATTCAAATTCTGACAGATTTATATTTGTTCATGACGCATCCCTACCAACATACTAAAATAAAACTACACTCATCGCTATACTTTATTTATAATTTTCTCAATGTATCATTTTTAGAATTAGATATAAAGACGGGTTGATATTTCTTATCAACAAACAATCAAATTGGTGATCTTATTTTATTTGAAATTTGTATTTTATAATTTTGCGCACTACAGCGGCACGTTCCATAGTGGTTCTCCAACCTCCGATGAGATCAGCTGTTTTCGAATGTGACAACCGTGACAACACAAAAAAATATTTGTCAAAATCCTGGCTACTATGTAATTTCATATCAATGCAGATGCGACCGATCTCGATCAAATAGAATTTGCTCTTGAAGGTAAACTATTAATTTTACCAAAAAATTTTATAGGCATAAGTTATTCAAAATTTCCTCTACTTTAATTTATTAATTAACTATTATGTCGAAATTACAGAAATGGCGGCTCATTCGATCTCGATCAAATAGAATTTGCTCTTGCAGCTAAACTATTAATTTTACCAAAAAATGTCATAGGCATAAATTATTCAGAATTTCCTCTACTTTAATTTATTATTTAACTATTTTGACGAAATTACAGAAATGGCGGCTCATTTGCAAAATCCTTGAAAAAGGCTTAGAATAAACTACCAGTTCCTTTTGACCCTTTTGAACCAAAAGCTTTTCAGCTCTAAGTTAGGTCGTGAAACTTCTAAATATAAACTTTCGTCCCGATACCTTTAGTAGTTTCTCCGGAATCGTTGTCACAAAAATCGTTTACACACGCACACACACACACACACACACACACACAGACATTTTTTTGTACCTTGGTCAAAAATATTCAGGGGACCCAAAAAGACCTATTTCCGCTAAAATCTCAATTTTTTTTTTCGGCATGATTACAATACTTTATCTTACTGCGTATGATAAAGTAAAAAACTTTTCCTATCTGTGTTGAACATGCAATTTGTGTACAGGATCCTGACAATGTCGTCAACAATATTTGCAACATAAGTAGTTTTTTAAATGTTTTACATATTGATGATGACTTTCGGCTATTAGTTTCCTAATCTATCCCAAAAAGAGCGAATCAAAATAAAAGATTTTGTACCAAACTCAATCTTGATAGCAAGAAATTGATTGCAGCTATCGTATTGATGTTCCAAATACATTAGCGGAAATACATCTTCTCTACTTTAACCTCATCTCTATTTATTTAAACATACATCCTATCATTCAAAAAATCTAAACTGTCCATCTTACACTTTAATCTTCTTTGCTCTTTCTTTTTATTTATTTACTTTTTTCGTTTCAAACGTTGGTACAGGTCATGTCATTCGGTTGCTGGTACGAACTCTTGTAATACGTCTAGAGTCTCTGGACTCTGGAGCAAAATTTATATACCCGAGCTGCTGAAACGGTGAAGTCGGTAGATGAAAGAAGCTGCGTGAGAAGCTGCGGTAGCATAGAAGGTAGAGCCGTAGGGCCCTTTCTTTCCTCTGTTTGGGGTTGCCGCCGCAGTATGTTAATGTACAGATACCGATCTACAAGCAGATCTATATCGAACTGATGTAATTAATTGCTGATATCAGCGCGCGCTGGTTAGTCGCCAGCGAAGCTTGGACGGCTCCATTTAGTCTTGAGAATGTAGAGTTTGTTTTTTTAGATGTATGTGTATAAAGGATGGAAAGAAAAGAACGAATATATAAGGGAAGGAAAGAGGAAATATGTTTGTTGGTGAATTTATTCTTTTGGATCAAAATCTATGCAGTTGTTTGCAAGTTATTCGTATCAAGACTTTTTTGGATGGACCTGCAGGTAGGGAAATTGCAAAATTCTGTTTTGTTTCTTAATTTACTTCAAAATCATTAAACTCTTATCCTAAAATTTTAGATTTTGTCTGATATGCTAGAGCGTTTATTGTTTATTTACTATCTTCACCAACAATTTTGTACTAAAATGAGGTATTGTTTGTTTCTTTAATTCAAAATTACGAAAATATGAGGCCATTGCCAACTTTTTTATGGTGATGACTCATATTAGAAATCAAATTAACAAAAATAGTATATAAAGGTTTAAAAATTATGGTAAAGTTTTTAAAAGGTATACAAAAGGGTCATAGTAGACCAGGATTGCCAGATTTCTAAAACCACTGATGGTGACTGTCCCCACCATTTCTAGTAAAGAACAACTATAATTATTGCAAGAGAGCAAAATCTGAAAATATAAATAAGATATATTCCAGCTGTGTCAAATTTCCAAACTTTTGTTTGAATACAACGCAAATATTTGTTGTTAAAAAACTGAATGAAAAACAAACAATCAACAAACTTTTGAATAAAGATTTCAGAAAATTTAAGATAATCATATAACCCTTGCTAACAAGGAAAAATCGAACAAATGACTGTATTGTTCTTTTTCTGGCTTTATTTTCTGGCTTCAGGTTTTGCAAAGTTATTTTAGTTAACAAATGTTTGTTTAATATTTTTTTATTACAAAGTTTTTAAACTTTGGCAACCGGTAAGGATACCAAAATATTTCTTTTGAATTATAATATCTATAATAATAATTTAATTTATATAATAATTGATACTGTAAATTTCTTTCCTTTTTGACTAAATAAGAAGCATCCTACTGAACGTATACAATTTTTGTTTTCGATTCTTTTCAAATTGAAAACAGAATGAGATTAGGTTAATATTTAAATATAGATAATAACTTATTGATTCATTTTTAATCCATACACGTTACCATTTGCACGCTGCAAAGAGTTGAAGAAAGATTTTGAAAGAGTTGGCAGAAGGTACCAAACTGTAGACACAGCATAGTGGAAGTAAATCTTAAATAAAAGTAAATAAGAAACCAAATAATTTCGGTATGAAACACTTTTTAATTTAACGTCTTTGAAAGGAGTTAAATGAGAACCGATGTTTTGTAATTTTAGTGCCAATTTTAGCCAACATTAGTTCATTTTTAATTCTTGAGACGTTAAATTAGGGTGACCAACTTTTTTATACTCTATAAAAACTTTGTGATTGTGCTATTTTCAAAGTTTCCCAAATGTATTAACAAACATTTGATATAATTACTTCGGTCTTTGTTCTCCTAAATGATTTTTTTTACATTTTTTAATAAAAAAGTGTGTACGTGCAGTCCAATTGACATAATCTTTTATTGTATTTTGTTTGCCATTTTGTTTTTCTGCTTTACTTTCAAAAAATCGTGTATAATAATTTAGTAAAATTTGCAGCGTCGAGCCACACAGAAAAGATATCTAGTTTTTAACAAATATATTTTTTGACACTAACAATATTTACGTTTTGAATACTCTAGTTTATTTACTTGTAGAGATGAATTAATATGGAATATTTATTTAACTGAAATGAATATATTTGGATACAAACAAAAATTACTTTCCTTTAGAGTAATATATTTTTATTTAAAAAGACGTTTCTTTACCCCAGAGAAATCTAAGTTTGATTCAAACAAATATATTTGTATACAGGGTTAACCAAAATTACCGGAACACCTAAATAAATCTCCAACAGTAAGAAATTTCAAAAAATTGTAAAAAATTAAAAAAAAAAAAACGCAGGCTTAGCCAAAATTACCGGAACACCTAAATAATTCTCCAACCGTAAGAAATTTCCAAAAATTGTTCAAACAAAAGTTCTTTGTCTTTAAACAAGCTATCTTTTGAATATAATTTCAATATACAGGTTGTTCATTTTATTATACAAATTTGGTAACATTTCTTTTTTAAATAGAACAACCTATATATTATTACAGTTTTTAATTCTAAGATTAATTCTAAGAATTTTTTATAGGAATCATTTTTTTATAATATTGCATTATTTTTTAATTAGAAGCCATCAACCAAAAATTGTCAAAATTACACCTAAATAGTTCTCCAACCGCAAACAAATTCGATTTTTTCGAATAAACGGTTTTTGCAAACGATTCCATTTTTTTAATAGAACACCTGTAAATTTTTATTTTTATAATTCTAAGATTAATTCTAAGAACATTTTATAGAAATAAGCTTTTTTGAAAATGCATTATTCTTGGGTTATGAGCAATTAAGCAAAACTAGTGAACTTGAAATTAAGAATATTTTCCCACATACATACACGTTTATTTTAATGAGACAGTTTGAACATTTAATTTGATTCTATTTAATTGTGTTGTTATTTTCTTTTAATTTTTTTAATTTTTACCCGTAAGTAAAAGCTCATGAGTACCTATTTATTAATTGCTTATAACTAACAAAATTAAATTTTTAAAGTAATAATTCTAACATAACATTCTTAGAAATAATCTTAGCATTAAAAAATGTTTCATATACAGAGTCTTCTGTTAGAAAAAGAAAAGGTTTGCAAATATCCATAATAAAATAATAATAATATTATTAGAAATATATTTGACGAGAGGTTGCTTAAACCCAAAAAAGGTTTATTTGAAAAATTGTTTGACTTTCTTTTACAGTTAGAGAATTTATTAAGGTGTTCCGGTAATTTTGACTATTTTTGGTTAATATAAATAACAAATAATGTATTTTATAAAAATATGATTCCTATAAAAAATTCTTAAAATTAATCTTAGAATTAAAAAAAAATTATAATATGTATATAGAGTGTTCTATTTAAAAAAAAGGATAGGTTACCGAATTCTATATTAAAAAGAGCACTCTGTATATTGAAAATATATTTAGACGAGCTTGTTTAAAGCAATTTTTTTGTTTGAGCAACAATTTTTTGATATTTCTTACGGTTGGAGAATTATTTATGTGTTCCGGTAATTTTGGCTAACCCTGTATACAAGAAGAGATTTATTTCCCTCAAGGAAATCATATTTTGATTCAAATAAATATACTTTTTATCTCGTTCGTTATAAAATATATATTTCGTTCGTTCTATAGCCCCAAGTTTTTTAATGGGCTACCTCGCTATGTTAGACAACTGGCCGATAGGGACTTCAAAAGTACTGTGAAACAATATTTGGTAGGCAGAGCATTTTATTCCTATGACGAATACCGCGCTTCAAATGATGTATAGTTTTGTGTTTATATTTGATTGCTAAATTGTTTGTAATATTTCTATATGAATTTTTCTGTGACTTGTGTAAGCAGAATAGGCACTTAGCACCAATAAATTGTAAATTTTTACTGAAAATTAAAGTTCTTTGACATAAATAAACGTTCTTTCTACCAAAACAAATGCAATTTTATACGCAAAGAAATATTTCTTTGCATCTATTGAAATAACAGATTTCTTTGAGTCAATGCATATTTACATATTTGAATTAAACAAAATTTTATGTGTTTGTGCCTATACGATATTGGATGATTTTGTTTATATTTTATTTCACTGAAAAAACTTTAGATCGGACAACTTGATTGAAACTTTAGACAGAGTGCACTCTTTAACTGCTGATATCTTGATGGACATTAGAATAAAATTATCAAAAGCAATTATCAAAAACTTGCCCAAAATCAATAAAACTTCAAAACATTTCTGTTGAAAACTGCGATTGATTTATAGTTTCCTCACATTTCCTTACAGAAAATATTGCCATTGTTGTTAGCGTACCTTTAAGGTACAATTTCTTTATTTTATACTGTTATTTGGCCAGCAAACCTATAAAAAATGGCCATACAGTAAACATACAAACGGAAATGGGGCTCATCAAAAACAAATACTTCCATTTCCTACAACGACCACATCCAAACCAGGCAAAAACCAGACAGCAATAAATACGTTAACATACAACTCTCCTCGATCTACATATAAAACTTCCTTCAAGTTCAAGTGTATGCAGTGGCTTGCTACGCATTTTTCTCTTACCCGTCAGAGTTCTGTTAATCATATATAGAGATATATAAGTCATTTGCGTCGAACCAGTCCCACTCCGGACTGGCATGGCAGTTTTATTCACAAAATTACGTCACACGCTTCAACACAGCTACTGGAGCCTAAGCAGGCCAGACAAGAGTGTTAAGACCGATGGATGCAGATACACTACAGCGTGCTGCCCTCTATATTCGGAAGAGACAGGGTCAACATTCCCGACGATTCATTTTTCTGGTCGCCGAGACCACATGACAACCTGACAAAAGTTGTTGACGAAATTGAGATCGAAAGAGATGGAGAAAATGAAGGGATGAAATCAGAAAAAATCTGATGTGGCCAGGCACATGACTTTATCATAGGATATAAAAATAATAGTAAATGAGATTCTATTTGATCAAGATCGGTCGTATCTGCATTAAAATAAAACTAGTTCGACAATAATTATTTTTCGGGTTAACCCCATGTGCGATACCTTGTTGAAACAGGCTTTCAATTCCCTACCAGATTCCGATCCTCTCTGCGACGAATAGTTTTTGTGTTATATAGGAAAAAAGCGGGCATTTTTTGAAAAAATATTCCAAACAATTTAGTCTCTACAAGCAAATAAAGTATTCAATGAAGAAAATATTGTTGGCGTCAAAGAAATATGTTTTGATAAAAAAAATCAAGAGAATATGTGATCCCGCACGGGAGAATCGCCCTAGCTACCATCTCTCGTTTCGAAAAAAAAAATTACTCCTGTGTTTGAAGGCGCATAAATGTAAAACTACTGAACAGAAAAAAAATTAAAAAGGTGCGTCATCCTCCTGAAGCATTTCTACATAAGTTGTATGACTGTCAAAATTGTTTGCCTCTCGGTGTAAACATGAGCGCGAGAGAAATGAGAAGAGGTACTCGATTTTTGCACTTTTAAATTAACGATCGTTTTTCCAATCGCTCTCCTCCTAAACCGGTCTACAAAGAAAAAATCAATTTTTGTTCTGATGTCTTTTAGAGCCTCTTCTATAGATTGGCGTTCATTTTTTTGTAAAAAAGGTTGCGACCAAAATTTTTATGGAAGCGGATATCTCAGTAATGAATATTAGCACGATACCGGGATATGCACGTAATTAATCGTCATATTTTATTTAATGCGACTGTAGAAAAAGAATTGCATAATAATTTTTAACTAATTTTTAACGCGATTTAGTATGAATGATATAAATTTCGTGCACAACGTCAATCATAACGGCAAATGGAAACGTAGCTGGGACAGTGGAAGATTATTTACTATTAGTACTATACGACCAGAATAATTTAATTGCGGAATTTTGAATAGTAGTGCGAGTTATAAAATAGATAATGAATTTAGATGTACAATTAAATATACCCGCCTGCCACGACGACCTCGCACCAAAACCTATACAGATACAAATTTATGTTTAAGAGGAGGTTCTCATGTAATCGGCGGAAAAAAAATCATTTTATGTTTTTTTCATATATTGAAACCTTGGAGTGTATAACATCAGCCCCTGAAACAGGTTTTTGATTCTCCGGTCAAAATTTCCTGCATTACACAGAGACAAATTTCTGTAAAATTACAGCACGTTATAGGTAATAAATTACGACAAAAATGCTGAGTATGAATGTGAGTATTACACATCTATGTATTCATGACTTTTAAATGCGGTATCTGTAAATTGGAAAAAAGATTGGTGGTCGTTTATGAAGATCATTTAAAATTGCATAAGTACACAAGATGATTCGTTTATAGATGTATGTCCACCAAATGTTCTTTTGCAGTTTACATCGTTCAGGCGACGTGACTCACCTATTCCGCGTCCATATAAATAATCAATTTAAAAAGCCAGGAGTTGGTTATGAATGTAGTCACACAAATTACAATTTTAAATGTATCGAAGAAACAGCACTTGTTTCAATTTGTGTATCAGATAGTGAAAGCACAAAGATATATCTACGTAAATCTTATATACTTTGAGAAGTCTAACAACTACGACCACAGCAATGACAACGACCAACGGCTTCTGCGAGGCTGTTTCTGCAGCAGTTGTACTATTCTAACTATACCAGCAATATCGGCAAATTATGTTCCAAAAATATTTTGAAATCTTGTCCGTTAAGAATTCCATAAAAAAATGGCACGACTATGTTAAGATTAATAATTCCTCCCCAGACATTGAGTGACCACGCACTTTGATTGTTAATTTGTCTTACCCATCGGGGGTTTTCGGTGGCATAATAATGCATCTTATGCCGGTTTACCAATCCATTAGTTTTAAAAGTAGCTTCATCCGAAAAAAGGATTTTTGAAACATACCTAATTTGTTGTTCATAAATCTTTTGTAACTTGCTTACACAGAAAGCTATCCTGTTTCCAAAATCTTTCCCATGTAGCTCTTGGTGTACACTTAAGCGGAATGGGTGAAATTTATGAAGTTTTAATATTCTATGGACCGAGCTTTTGCTGATCTGGAGTTCTCTACTTAGTTCTCGTGTACTGACATGCGGATTTTCCTGTACGCTCAATGAAACATTAAACTGGGTATTTTCATCTCCAACTACATAACTGTTACATCTACGTTTCAAGGTAGCTGTACTTCCAGTATTTTCAAACCTAACCAATAAATTTTCGAGGAATCGCCTACTCGGGATTCGGACATTTGGATACCTTTCTGCATTATTATAAGTCATTATTGCGAGTAAAAGTTGTTACAAGCTACGAATAGACGAATACACAAAACGCAAAATTTTGACATCTGTGTGTCTGTCGAATTTTATCATAGCAACTAGATATTTTGTATTAATTTAAGAATTCTTGCGTAGGTAATAAATTTTAAATTAGATTCTTAATAACTTTCTGTTGATGATAGACCTACTAAATTTGGCATTTTTAGAAAGCTTGGCTATCGAACTTTATAATATACAGGATATTCCATTAAAATTCATAAGTTATTTGACATTTAACATATCATTATTTATTTTATATAATTCATATTATAATCTCAAATAAAGCATATCTCTCAAAAAGCGTGATATTTTCACTGTCTAGAATGAGTTTTTTCGGTTCTTCATCTTAATTAGTTACCTCAGAATGATTTTTAGAAAAATGGTCGATTTTGACATTGATTTCACAATATCTCTGAAACAGTTGATAATAAATAGCCTAATATAAGTTGATGTTAATATGATTACCATAAAAATCTTCATCCAAAACTGCTAAAATATACCTAGTGTTCCATTTAAAAAAACATAAGTTTGTGTTGGTACGTTGTTGTGGGACACCATGTACGCATGAAAATATTTTCTGGCTGTAGACCCAATGATTATCTACAACTTTTATATATGGAAAAAACGTGTATTTCGATTTCTTCAAGCCATTAATGTACTCTGTTCCTAGCCTGGGACACCCTGTATTTCTGTTCGATAACAATGTGGGTATTACATAAGAAAGTTTTTAACCTTCTGATAAGACATATCTCGGAAATGGTACAGTTCCAACAGCGTGCTATTGTTTTTATTTTTATAAAATATGATGCTCTGTCATATGTTCAATGACGTGGGTGCAGAAAGGTTTACCCAGCACATAAATATGTTGTTTCTCATACGTGCTTTTGACTTTTTCAAGAGCTATAACATGAAAATGCCAACGAGCACTGAAACAATTTTTTAGATTTTTTTGTAGGTAGGTAATTTAAATATTTAGAGATTTGTTAATGGCACTCATTTACGTATGGTCAATAGAAAGCAAGATATCATTAAAAAGCAATAATCGGCCATCATTGAAAAGTGCATAATTTTGATATTAATTTATAATAGTGATAATAAATCCATGCGGATTTATTCAGCTGTACACACTTTTTAGTACACAAAACACAAACTTTCTCTAAAATTTTGCTACCTACCTACATTTATTTATTATTTGGGCTGTGTTTATATAACCTTTTTCAACCTTTCTATTAATCTATTACCGTCTCTGATTTCCACTTTTACACTGTATTTTCAAGAGCCCACAAATATTTGCGCACCTAATTTTAAAATTAGACCTCTCTCTCTGCGTGGTATCCATCCAAATTAAGCAATTATTTAAATTAAAACCAACCCCTAGTACCGAAGTTTGCCGACCTAGTCATCCCCTAATAATCTGAAAGACTTCGCAAGGGTTCTTTTCAACACGACCCCTGTAAAAACAATGAGAGCGGACATAACCTTATACGAATAAGAAGTAGGCGTTGTACGAAGTCAAACAAAAAAGCAACGCGATCGCCAACGATTGGAGCATACGTCGGACAAGGTGACAGGTGACGTTGCGATTTGGTCTGTAACTTTTTTTGCGTTTGATGCAATGGCAGAAGAGAAGAAGATTTCAATCTGGTTTCCTATAGGGAAACTTGGTTAGACTATTGGCACCAGAAGGAGAAATTAATGATAAATACACTCTATACCGTGTGACCCACGCCATAGGTACTCCCGGTTATTTTTGTTGTTCATAAAGCTGGAGGAATGAAATTTGGGAAATCGTTAATAGACAAAAAAATGCCATTGTTTTGGATACTCTTGAGGTTATATTACGACTTCCGGTTTTTCCGGAAATGCCGATATTTTATTGAAATTCTTAGTGTGAAAATGTTGTTAGAACCAACGAAATAAAAAAAAAATATTGACCTAATGATCAAAGTCAGCGTACAAGTCAAAGTCACTCAATGGACTACTCGAAGGAAGTACCCTTAAACGTCATTTTAAACGTTATGTTTATCAGCAAAATATCAATAATTTGGTATCATAGTGTCGGAAAAATGTTTTTCCTCGCATAATCAGGGTACTTCCTTCGAGTGTCCACTGAGTGACAATATTTTTTTTGATGTCCATGCTTCTAACACCATTTGTGCACTAATAATTTGAATAAAATATCAAGTATTTGGTATCATTGTAATCGGAAAGATGCTTTATATCGAATCATGAGGGTGTGGCCATCGGGTACACGTGAAAAAAACGACTCACTGGCCAAAAACCAATCAAATCACGCTAGAGGGCGCCAGTAATGCAATGTCGGGCAAAATCGATTTAGTTAGTGTTTATTTGACAGTTTTCGACTATTTTCACCAATTCCTAGCCACCTAGATTAATACACAAAAAAATATTTTTGCGTTGGCTTGGTGATAAAAATTGACGATCGATGTTTTTGTGTTCAGAATGTCATCCTGATTGAAAATATCACACAAAGAATATAGGGTGCCATTTAAAATTTCAATGATGACGTCATTTCCGGAAACACCGGAAGTTATATTAACCTCACGAGTATTCCAAAGAATTACATTTTTTGTGTATCTATGCCGTGGGTCGCCCGGTATGTATTCGTTACTAGTTCTACCAATATTTTAAGCAAAAATACACAATGTCACTAAAAATACAGTTACATTCTATATATACAAACAATCATCCTCTCTTGATGGTAAAGTGCTACCGTGGGCATCACTAATTGTGTGTTATTTTTAGGATACAATTGTTGATGTTGCTGCACAGACAGAAAGTTTTGTTTAATTCAAATAAATATGCATTGACTTAAACAAAGCTGATGTTTCAATAGAGGCAAAGAAATATTTCTTTGCGGATAAAATGCATTTGTTTAGAATATCTGTTTGGCAGAAAGAATGTTGATGTGTGAAATAACTTTAATTTTGAACTGAGCAGTAGGCTTTCACCAGACTATTTATACTCAAGATAGGGCCAAACTGCGAGGACAGTGATGTTTACACAGCCATCCAACGATACAGTTGGATGATTTCTTTGGCGAAAGTAAACCTATTTTTAAGCCAAATCAAAAATATTCCTTTGAAGAAAATATTTTTTTTGTGCCTACCTACCTATTCAAATTATTTGTTTGAATCAAAATTAGATTTCTTTGGTGTAAACGTGTTTTTAAATCAAATATTATACATAAAAAATAATATTATAAATTAATCTCCAAAAGCAAATAAACTAGAGATTCAATGAAGTAAATGTTGTTTGTGCCAAAGAAATATGTTTTAATCCAAAAGAATAAATTCAAAAGAATACATTTCTTAAAAACAAGAATTCTTTTCTATCCGTGTGACATTCTACAAATTCAAGCACCTTCTGTGGTGTCCATAGGTAAGATTTTGTCTATTGCTCTTGTACATTTGGTCTTATAATCAAACTAATTACTAACATGTATATCACATATCATTTCAACCGTAAATAGGAAAAATACTTTTCTACAAACACTCGTTAATATCTTTAAACACACCCTGTATCCCAAAAATGAAGCAGCTGCGGCCATTGTTACACAGAGAGAAATTTTGTTTGATTCAAATAAATATGCATTGACTCAAAGAAATTTGTTGTTTCAATAGAGGCAAAGAAATATTTATTTGCGGATAAAAACGCATTTTTTTGAAATATTTGTTAGGTAGAAAGAACATTGATTTGCGTCAAACAACTTATGTTTCCAGTTAAAAAGTTTGCAATTTGTGTATTATAAGAAATGAGATTTATTTACTTCAAATAATTATGATTGTGTTGAGTGAAAGAATTACATTTTCTTAAATTAACAAAATTGTTGGTTGAGTTAAAATGCTTAAAATTATTAATTTGTTGAAGGAATTAATAGACAAGAATTTTTCGGAAGACTCGCCATGTGTCACCTCCTTTTTGGGATGTCGCATATCCTCGACCAGTGCTTGGTCTTCCCAACCCAACATATAGTCAAGGTAAAGTTAGTAAAGTGTACTCTGATTTGTAATCGCAACTTGAACCTGCAGGCACTGTACTCTATAAGTTCTATACTGTCGATCACGCGGCTTTATACTCTCGATATGTACGAAGTGCGAGGAGAGAGTTTACAGCGCCATCTAACAATACAGTTGGATGACATTAAAAATATATTTATTTGAATCAAAATATGATTTCTTTAGTGGAAGTAAACCTATTTTATAGCCAAAACAAAAATATTACTTTGAAGGAAATAAATATCTTCTTGTGTACAAATATATTTATTTTAATCAAAATATAATTTCTTTGACGGAAGTAAACCTATTGTTAAGCCAAAGACAAAATATTACTTTAACCGAAATAAATCTCTCCTTATATACAAATTTATATGTTAGAATCAAAATTATATTTCATTGGTGTGGTGTAAAGAAACGTTTTTTTTTTTAATCAAAACTAAAATATCACTTTAAAGGAAAGTAATTTTTGTTTGTATCCATATATATTTATTCCACTTCAATACATATTTCAAATAAATTAATCTCTGCAAGCAAATAAACTAGAGTATTCAATGAAGTAAATATTGTTGGCGTCAAAGAAATATGTTTTGACCCAAAAGAATAAATTCAAACAAATACATTTCTTCGAAACAAGAAATCTTTTCTCTCTGTGTATACCCTGCATATGATATATACTTTTTATTTTGATTTCAGTTGCGGCACCTTTTGGACTTAAGTAAGTACGTATGCTTTCACCTCTAGAATCATTTAGAAAATAAATTGCTTCCGGGTTATTCCGTGTGTCAAGATTCGTAAACGCTGACGTTTCGCAAACCATATTGCTCGCTTCTTCAGACCTAACTGAATACTTAAGATCTACCAAAGAACTGTCTCTTATACGTAAATGTTTGTATGTAAGCAATGTAAGTGTGTGATGTAACTTTACCATATTTCAATTATCATACCTAAACCATATTTCACCTAATCATTTCTGTGAAATACTGATCACAAAGTTATGAGGTATATTTGGTTGCCTACTCATTTCGAAGCCCACCTTAATATTCTAGAAATAACTTTAATTTATATTTAAAATTTAAAAGATATATCTCTCCCTGTGAAGCAGATTGGCAATTATTTTATGTTATTACCTATACGATATTTAGGTATACTCAATGAGTTCCTGTTATATTTTTTAATTTCATTTATGATTATGGTTAGAACTTTTTTGTCAACAACCACTTGCTTTACAAACGAATTACTTTACACAATTTTATTCTTTTAATACAACACATATTTAAAACACATTTTTCCTGTGAAGTAAAAAAAATCTTGAATATATATTTTTTTTCTAGAACAAAAAGAAACCGTAAAGGGAAACGTGATTAAAGCTAAAATAAACATGCACACCAATCTAAGTATACAATGCGCATTGGGTAATTGTTGCCGTATTATAATAATTCATTCTAACGCTGTTCTATCACGTCGGCAATGTCATATATTATTTCTACTACATAATATAACAAGTGTGCGGTGCAACAAACGTGTGGCAGTGCTGCCACCTGTTCTGCAATAATTGCGTTCGAACTACGTACGGCGACATAGCAAAACAGGAAGTGGATTATGGCACTTATATTCTAATCCTTTTATTATGTTGTTCTGGCAGACGAACAGGAAAAATGACCACAGGGCGACATACCGTGTCACATATTTCGCAAAGTGATATGTAGCTAATATGTACGTACATTGTATCTCACACAAGAAAAACAAGAGTTTAATCTGTTAAAAAAAGTTATGACTGTTTTTTTAAAAATCACGTTTTGTCTTGCAAAAAATCTGATTAAAATTTGTGCTGAAATTTTTGAGACATTGAATACTAAATACACATTTATGGGACACAAAAATAATTCAAAACGTACCTTGCTTTGTGTAGCATAGTCCAGGGCCAACATACAGTCATTGTAGCCGTTTTCTGTCTTGATCGTGGTAGCCATGGGTCCACATAGCTGCCCCAGCTGGCCACCAACAGAGTCTCTGTACCACGGATACATGCTTGTCCTGAAAGAAAAAACAACGGTAAAATTTTGATGTTTGATGTTGTCTTGAAGTTTTCTTGTGCTTAAACTATTTTTTGTTTTTTTTGCTAGTCTGCGTTGGAATTAGAATCCATCTTAGATTTCAAAAAGGTCAAAGTCATTTTACACATTAGGGTCAAAATATTATTTGGTGGCACTTTTTCAAAAGGTTATACGATTACCTACTAATAATATTTAGAAGTTGTACCACCTGTCAAACATATTTAGTCAAATTTTTATCTTCTTCAGCGAAACATTTAGACAAAATGTTTAGACAAGATGGGGCTAGAGTTGATGCTACAAACCACATGATGGGACAAACCACAGTGTGATACAAACTTCGATAAAAAAAAACGTACCTATCTTACATCTTATACCCTTTATATGCTCAAAAAGAAAATTTGAATAAAAACGTTTACAACATTATCGTCAACTATAAAGAACCAAGCTATAACTGAGTAAAAAATCATTGTAATAATAATAATAATATATAAATCGTTGTGAAACATTTTTAGTGGAGTCATATTTACGTTTTTCCTTTTAATGAGACAAGTCACAATTTTTGATTATGATAAAATTATACCAGAATAAGATATCATTTGTTCGTTAATTTTATTGTTGACCAGTGACCAGTGTCATTTGTCTTTGTCATTTGTCCTGTTGTGAAGTCTAGTCGTCTTTTTGTAAATTCGAAATTGGAAATCCGTTGTTATGATATCTTCACAAAAAAGTTAATGGATTATTTCTTCTTTCCATGAAATAAAGTAATATTTCTTTTGCTTACACTGATAGAAATTTTTCAATTAAAACACTACTAGAGCACTAGTTTTTAGTAACTTTTAGTTTTCCAATATTGGTGATACTGATGCCAAGCGTAAAAAATCTGATGTGGCCAGGCACATGACTTTATCATACAATATATAAAATTAATAGTTTAGCTGCATGAGATTCTATTTGATCGAGATCGATCGTGTCTGCAGTAAAATAAAACAAGGAGCTAGGATTTGACAGGTATTTTGATTGATAACATTGACAGTAGGTATTGTCAAAAAACCAGCGTTTGGCACTGTCAGAATGAAAATAATTGTCAAATCCTGGCTAACTAATTTTTATTGCAGACACGATGTCGATCAAAAAGAATTTGCTCATACAGCTAAACTATTAATTTTACCAAAAAATGTCATGGACATAAATTATACAGAATTTCCTCTACTTTAATTTATTATTTAACTATTTTGACGAATTTACAGCTTTTCAGCTCTAAGTTTGGTCATAAAACTTCTAAATATGAACTTTCGTCCCGATACCTTTAGTACTTTCTCCGGAATCGTCGCCACAAAAATATTCAGGGGACCCAAAAGGACTTATTTCCGCTAAAATCTCATTTTATTTGGCACGATTACAATACTGCATAATACTGCGTATGATAAAGTAAAAATATTCATTGATGGAAGAAATTTATGAATTGAGAGGCAGGTTGACCTATTATACTGAGGATTAGGCCATTATATGAGTACAGACATTCCAGCGCCCTCTAGAATACAGTTGGATGAGGTATTCACGCTAACAATACATTTATTTGAATCGATTATTTGATTTGTGTAACAAAAGTATTATTAAACCAAAGCAAGAATAATATTTTAAAAGAAACTTGTACATGCATAGGAACAAATACATTTATTTCAACTAAAATTGGATTTCATTGGCGAAAGTTAAATAAAGCAAAAATATTACTTTACCTATTTTTGCTGGTATCAAAATATATTTATTTGAGTTAAATGAAACTATTTGATTGAGATCAGTCGTGTCTGCATATAAATAAAACGAGTTAGCCAGGATTTGACAGATAAATAAATAATTAAATAAATAAATAATTCCTTTATTAACATAAAACAATATTAAAAGGAACAAAATAATATTTATATTTAGGGCGGAGATCAGCACACTTGTTTCCAAATTGCCTTGCTCTTCCACTCAACCCCTTACGCAAACTAGAACTAAGACATAATTGTACCAATAATATAACAATAATTTCGAGAACTTATCGAAACAAAAACAAACAAAAATATTACTCTAGAGTCTAATTACACGTAATTGCAGCAAATCCAACTCAACAAAACATCGCACATGCCCATAAAAAATTAAAATTAAAACAGCCTCCGATGTGCGCTCAATGCCTAAAGTCCCCCTGTTGAGCAAACAGACAACACTTCACCTTTCCCCCAAAACTGTTTAACGATATTTTTTTCATATCTTCCCTGAGACCATTGTATATGTGCCTGACCTGGTAAGAGAATGACCATTTATACAGGTCAGCGCGATGGGCAGGTGGAGCAAAGAAACCCCTGAATCTTAAATTAAGGTTATGGACATCCGTTCTACAGCGTATCTTCCGCATGAGGTATTGTGGGATCCTCTTGGATAGCAACTTATGATATAATATTGCTGCATGCAACACCCTAGTGTTATCCATGTTCAACCACCCCAAGTCGCCCAGTCCATTCGATACATGATCATACTTCCTCAAACCAAAAACAAACAGAACACAAGCATTTTGGACACGCTGAACACGCTGCCTATCCGACGCCGTCAGGCAAGGCAACACAATATGAGATCTTTTTACTATTGACAGTAGATATATTGAGATATTGATATAAATTATTCAGAATTCCATCTACTTTAATTTATTATTTAACTATTTTGTTGTACCATTTTTGTTTTTTCATGATTATTTATTCTTATTCAGAATATAAACATAATAATAATTATTTTAATAATAATAACATCAAGCTCTTGCATATTTTACACCACTATTTACACCTTTCGTGATATTCTCTAGTCTAAATCCACTACACCGACATCAACACTACTAAGATCTCAACTCAACTCAAATCTACTGTTAGCCCCATTATCTGTCATTATTTCACTTGGAGCAAACCAGAAGAAAATTGACGATCACCTCTGGCAACAGCATGCCTAGTAGTTATCTGTATACGCAAGTGACCGACGGATGCTACGACATGCTACGATTTTTTTTTTCGTTCTGTTTGTTTTCGGTCAATTCGTGGAGATCGCTAGCGTGCGCGGCTCGTGTGGCTCGTGGTAGCCCAGGAAACAAGTGGCGATCGACGACCCGTTCTTCTTCTTCTACAGCGTGGCCGGGACAAATTTGGGTACCCAAATAACCTTGCTACCGATGAGTGTTTACATAGTAGGCCGTCTTACCCGTAGTTTGGCCATTCATAAGGATTTTCATTGATGGGCACAATAGAGCGTTCGCTTCGCTGCGGTAGGCCGTCTTTTGTTTGGACGAATTGATTCGTGGAGGTGTTTGTTGACGGAGGTGAATAATTAGGAGGCACGAAACAGAGTATTTTTTTGTTTAAGTCAAATAAATATGCGTTGACTCAAACAAATCTCGTGTTTCAATAGAGGCAAAGAAATATTTGTTTGCGGATAAAATCGCATTTGTTTGAATAAAACGTTTATTTGTGTCAAACAAGTTATGTTTTCAGTTAAAATATACAATTTGTATATTGTAGGAGGGCCGCGTTTACCAGTAGGCAACATAGGCATGTGCCTAGGGCCCGGCAAACGGGGGCCCGTGAGCGCCCCCGTTTCGACCAGAATAAAATAGGGGCTAGGGCCCACTAATTGTATAATAAATAACTCGACAGAATAAGAATTCATTCGATAGGAAATCTTATTCCCTATCAATCAATATTAGAGTTCCGTACACACATAAAAATTTTACGGAGAGAATTTGCACGTAGTTAGTTGTACACAAAAACGAGTGATTTTTTCTCCGAAAATCAGTTGATTGTGTGCTAAAAATTGTTGATATACGTGATATCGGAGTTAATTTAACTACATAGCACGGAGTTGAAAATAGTTTATATCCGAAATGGTGAAAATTTTCACTGGAGCTGTGAAATGAAAATTAACACCATGCAGGGTGTTGAAATAACTGACAAAATGAGAGAAAGTACACTTTTTGGAGTTGATATGACTGAACATTGTGACGGAGTGATAAAACTCCTAAAAGTAAACATTAATTCCCTGTGTAATATTGATTTCTAACTCCGTTTTGGAGTGAATAATCTCCAAAAAGGTAACATTTATACAGTAAAGGCAAAAACTTACGGTTTGACAACAACAGGCGTCAGCATGTCGCCACCAAGACGGTTTGCAGTTTGCTTCGCAGTGTGTTGTGGTCGTCACTTATACTCCTAAGTTTGCGGGGTGCAGTTGAGAGTGAGTTTCATTTCCATTACTTTTAATATTTTATATGTAAGTACAGTATTATTTCAAATGGAGCAGTGTATTTTCATACAAGTTAAATACGGACAAATAAAAAAATGGGTCAGAATTATCAACGATGTACTAAATTTCGACACAATTAATACTACAGGTAAGTTACTTATATTACTGCATATGTATGTATGTACGTAGACATATGTATGCGTGTACATTACTTATTCGTTGTGCTCACATGCTTTTATAATTTTGTAGTTTATAAAAATGTTACGCACACTACTGATGTACTATAGAAAAAAGCTTGTGAAGATACCGGCTAGTCAAATGCGCAGTACGTTTGTTGCCGCATTTGTGGTACCTTCATACCGAGTATGACACTGCATTGTACCTACAGAATGCATGTCGATTTTTGTGTTTTTTTTATGAAGTAGTGTGTATTCCTTTGTCCGGCAATGTGTTTTTTTTTTTTGATTTTTTCTATTTATCTTACAACATACAAAAATACAACAATTCTGCACATATTTCTTTTTTTTATGTACAGTTGGCAAGCTATTTAAAATAGCAGAGACAAAATATCAAGATATCAAGTATTATGATGATGCGAGTTATGGAATCGACAAGGAATTATTGGTAGACTTCATATGGCACAGTCAACGAGGAATTACTTTGGTAATAAGGACGGGCGAAGAGGATGACGATGTTAATACAAATCCTTATACACATTCCTTATAATAAGGCGAATGATATGTATATAGTTACCAACTATATGATATGTACTTAGTTATTAATGAAAGTACTCTAGGCTTTATGTACTCTGTTATATTTGATATTAGTTATTAATTTATTATTATTAATATTTATACTGAGATTATTGTTATATTTAGGATAAACTGTATTTTATTTATTGAGTATTGTGCAAACATGTATATTCATTTACTTGTTTTTTCGAAAAATAAATTGTTAAAATGTATTTTTGATTTTTACTGGTCCCCGTCATATTCCTAATAAAGATAAGAACCGCTCTGAAAAAAAAACTCTATTTGGTACATATTTAACTTCATTACGTACACAAACAACTCTTTTAGGGAAAGAATAATTTCGCCAATAAAAGAAAAGCACCCCGCAACAGGGTAATTTTAACACTAATAAAGGAGTTACGTAACATCTCCACGGATGTATTTCACTACTACAGAAGAACTTTTGCACTCCGGAACGCGGAAGTTTGACACGCGGGGAGATTATTTTATGTCTATAAAGGAGTAAACGTGCATTTCCCTAAACATATATTTTCAACTCCGTTACAAATAATAATAACTATAAAAAGAGTGAATGAGCTCTGTAAAAATTCAACTCCGTCTGATTTAACTACATGCGCAAACGGTCGCGAGGGAGATCCATAGCGGTGTTGAATCGGTGTTAAATCCAACTCCGTATTTTTATGTGTGTATATCTATCTTTAATAGTTTTTGAGATATTGTCACTTTTTATTTAAATCCATTTTGAATACTCCCATTGGGGGTAGAAATTAGATACGAAATGTACAACGAAAATTTAAAGAGTGATAGATATGTAGAAATTTTGCATGGATGTGTGGAAATATTAGTAATATAAAAAAAACTCAAAAATGGTGATATTTAGGTATAGGGAAACATTATCAAAAATGATGTATTTTGATACGTAGAAACCAAAATTAAAATAAAAATTATATCATTCCATTTAAAATAACAAAGTTGATGCCGTCTCCGGTGACTGGACGTGACAGTTAACTTGAGAATATTTTAGCTGAAGAGCGCAGATCGAGTAAATTCTAGTTCCAAAATTTCAAGTTTCCAGAAATAGTAGAACATGAGAAACTTCTATTGTACCAGTTCCGTGAGATACCCTGTATAGTCAAATTTACAAAATATGAAATTTGTGTACTTTCTTTAATTATTAACTTTGCAAGCTGCTTTGGTTTACGGGCACTAGTTATTACTTATTAGGCAGCAGAACAGTAATAATTTTGATTTGGATATTTCTACATTACATCGTGGGCTTCTATAAATAGAAAGTAAATAATTTAAAGGTGGAATTAATAAATATATCGTCCAAGAGAATTTTTGCCGTAGCGGAATTTTATTCCCAATTATGAAACTAACGGTTTTTATTTTGTGATGTTCATGAAACTTTGTAGGGAAACTCTGAATTTCAAATCAAACATTTTGATACAAAATACTTAACATGATTTTTACTTTATCATACGTGGTAGACAAAGTATTGTAATCGTGTCGAAAAAAAAAATTGGTTTTAGCGGAAATATGTCATATTGGGCTCCTGAAAATTTTTGACCAAGGTTAAAAAAATGTTTCAGAATGAAACTCAATATTTATAAGTTTGAAGATTAGAGTTAGAGCTGAAAAGCTTTTTGTTCAAAAAGGTCCAAAGGAACTGGAATTTTTAACTTTTTTTTTCAAATGAGCTGCCTCGTCAAAATAGTTAAATAATAAATGAAAGTAGACGAATTTTTAATAACTTATGTGTATGACATTTTTGGTAAAATTATTATTTTAAAATTATTTAAACTTAATTAAACAGGAACAGACAGATATTTTGATTCCATTGACAGTATTGTCAAAATATTAGCGTTTGACAAAGTTTGACACTGCTATGTAGTATGATAAAGTAATGTGTCTGGTCACATCAGATTTTTTTATTTATTTTGTGTTATAAATATATTTATTTGAAGCAATATAGGTATGATTTCTGTAGTGTAAAAAACGGACGTTTAGTTTAAATCAATGCAAAACTATTACTTTAAATTAAAGTAATTTTTGTTTGTATCCAAATATTATTACCCAAATTAATTAATTTCTACCACCAAATAAGTAAACTGAGTATACTCAGTTATATATATATATTAAATGAAGTAAATATTGTTGTCGTCAAAAACATAAGTAATATGTTTTGACCCAAAAGTATAAATTCATACGAATATATTTCTTAAAAACAACCGATCTTTTCTATCTGTGTATAAAAAAAATCAACAGCGTAATCCCAACTATCTTTATTTAGACTTTTATTTGTTGTCTCAATTCTTCAGATAACCGACGAGTTAATTTTTGCCATTTTAATTTTCCCATGAACATTTCAGTGATAAATTAGGTATACGTCAAATAGCTTTTCTTGAGTTTTTTGAATAGCACACCCTGTATAATATGTGGTGGCTGTAGTAACCCTCCAATCTATATCTACACCAAATGTTACCAGTTTTTTGTTGTTGACAGTATCATCGCAGTATTACTCATAATATCATTCATATTATCCCAATTTTAAATTGTATCTCCAGAAAATTAACACATTTGAATCTACTAACAGTGACAGTAAGTAGGATATTGTTGGTTATTTTTGTACTAATTACAAATCCGTTCTCAAAAAATAGCGTACCACTCTATAAATTGCAAATATTACAAACTGTAGTAAAAAATTAGTAAAAATAGATATAGAACATACTGAATATAAATTAAAAACAGCCTAAGGGACAATGCAGTTAGGAAATAATGTACAGGCTGTTCCAGTTCAAACACCCAAGAAAATGCTCTTTGTAAATGTTCACAAAATTATTGCATGCTACGATTACACACAACGAAACGTTGTCTCAATTCACAGCAACCGTTGTTAATCGAAAACAACCGTTGTTTTGATCGGTTGTCTTACTTTAAGATTGCACAATTTTAAATGAAGTCAAATAAGTATACTTATTTGACTTAAGAATATGCATTTAAATCAAAAGGTTGGGTAGTTAGATTAATCAGCTCACATTCTTGGATTAAATATTCACTTACTTATTTTAAATAAGAACATATTATTATGAAAGCAATAATATTTTACATGGAACACAACGCATCCAAAGAAGAACATTCTTAATTTCCAACTAGAGAAGACACCCGTACGCTGTCCTTTCTTAGTCTCTTTCCATCAATATTAGAGGTGTTGGACATTTCTACGTCAGGTATATTGACGGTATATTGCTACAATTACTGTTGCATATAGACATGTATGCGATTATATACTCTCTAGGAGACCCCTCTTACGATGAGAAACTAAAGCTCCATCAATCGGCACCCTTCGCATTATTTTCAAAACAACAATCTTCTTAAGTAAAAAAAAAACATTTTGTTAAAGCAAATATTTAGGTTGTCTTATATTAAAGAAATATTCTTATTACAAGTATGTGTTGACTTAAAATAAACAAATTATGTTACGAATGTTATTTTCTTAGTTTTAGACAACCGTTTTTCTGTTTGCAGCCTGTATAGCGCATCTGATTTGTCAGGACATCAGCTTTATCATGACATCAGATTACAGTAAATATCTGATAAATTTTTAGGTCAATATATGCAAGAATTGCTAATTTTTTGACAAACAATTGAATATCTCATAAAATAACTCATAATTTCAAATATCAATTTATTGAAAACTCACTAATTTTCTTGAATGGGTAATATCTAACTTAATTCAGCCAAATATTTTCTGAGATATCAACCATGCTTATAAAGATAAAAAACGTCGGAATAATCCCATACAAAATATTGCCTGAAAACGTAAATTCTTACGCCTACAAAATCATCCTAACGTATCAATTTAATATTAATTTTGCGTCAATTAAGGTAAATCAATACAAACAAGAATTAATCGAAGAAATAATATAAACACACTGTATTTATCGCATGTTTTACTATTATAAACAAAGTTATTTCTTTGAACAGAACAACGGAACCTTAATAAAAGTTTTAGGAACTTATACATGTGGAATAGGTCAGTTTTCCCCTCATAAAAAAAAACTTTTCCGCCCAACTTTTCCCAAACTTTCCCGCTCGTTCAACCACCAAATTTTTCCAGCCATCTTTTGTCTTTACCCTATATAATTCTTCTTCCCAACAACTTACTTCCCAACAACAATAAAAATAACACCACTCTATATTCAAATTCCACAAACTCCATAATTTATTCCAACATATTATCACGATCAAAAAGCATATAATTATACTATAAATTCTTACATTGAATAACAACAAATGGCTTAAGAAAACACATAGTAGAACGACGGAATATTATATAATGGCCTATTATTGAAACCGGTGACATTTCTCTTACGGGAAAACAACAGCAATAAATGTATAGAACAGTGTATAGAAAATTCTGTGCGGTGTGAAAAATGCTATTTAGAGCATTAAGAATGAGACAAGCGGTCATAATGTTTGTATAGTAGGCTGTGCTTGCGCTATACCAGCATACTAATGTGGTCTTCCAGTATTATACTATAGTTTAGACGTAGTAAATTACTTGTTTTAGTATTTAATACATTGAAGTTTATGAGGGAACTCTGTAAATTAATGTGTTATGTATTTAAAATGGGCTTAATATGGATAAAAAAGTAACAAAAACTAAATAAGAATATGATGAGTTGTAATAATTGTTTATAAGTGCTTTTTATAACTTATGTTTTTACTTTATCATACGCAGTATGATGAAGTATAAGGTATCGTAATCGATGCCGAAAAAGAAAATTGAGATTTTAGCGGAAATAGGTCTTTATGGGTCCCCTCAATATTTTTGACCAACGTACAAAAAGGTCTGTGTGTACACAGAGAGAAATTTTTGTTTGATTCAAATAAATATGCATTGACTCAAAGAAATTTGTTGTTTCAATAGAGGCAAAGAAATATTTATTTGCGGATAAAAACGCATTTATTTGAAATATTTGTTTGGTAGAAAGAACGTTGATTTGTGTCAAAGAACTTATGTTTTCAGTTAAAAAGTTTGCAATTTGTGTATTATAAGAAATGAGATTTATTTACTTCAAATAATTATGATTGTGTTGAGTGGAAGAATTACATTTTTTTAAATTAACAAAATTGTTGGTTGAGTTAAAATGCTTAAAATTATTAATTTGTTGAAGGAATTAATAGACAAGAATCGGAAGACTCGCCATGTGTCACCTCCTTTTTGGGATGTCGCACATCCTCGACCAGTGCTTGGTCTTCCCAACCCAACATATAATCAAGGTTAAGTTAGTAAAGTGTACTCTGATTTGGAATCGCAACTTGAACCTGCAGGCACTGTACTCTATAAGTTCTATACTGTCGATCCCGCGGCTTTATACTCTCGATATGTACGAAGTGCGAGGGGAGAGTTTACAGCGCCATCTAACAATACAGTTGGGTGACATTAAAAATATATTTATTTGAATCAAAATATGATTTCTTTGGTGGAAGTAAACCTATTTTAAAGCCAAAACAAAAATATTACTTTAAAGGAAATAAATCTCTTCTTGTGTACAAATATATTTATTTTAATCAAAATGTGATTTCTTTGGCGGAAGTAAACCTATTTTTAAGCCAAAGACAAAATATTACTTTAAGCGAAATAAATCTCTCCTTATATACAAATTTATATGTTAGAATCAAAATTATATTTCATTGGTGTAAAGACACGTTTTTTTAAAATCAAAACTAAAATATTACTTTAAAGGAAAGTAATTTTTGTTTGTATCCATATATATTTATTCCACTTAAATAAATATTTCAAATAAATTAATCTCTGCAAGCAAATAAACTAGAGTATTCAATGAACTATATATTGTTGGCGTCAAAGTAATATGTTTTGACCCAAAAGAATAAATTCAAACAAATACATTTCTTTGAAACAAGAAATCTTTTCTGTCTGTGTATGTGTGTGTGCGTATGTATGTCTGTGTTACTAAAGGTATCGGGACGAAGGTTCATATTTAGAAGTTTTATGACCAAACCTAGAGCTGAAAAGCTTTTGGTTCAAAAGGGTCTAGAGGAACTGGTAGTTTATTCTAAGCTTTTTCAAGGATTTTGCAAATGAGCCGCCATTTCTGTAATTTCGACAAATAAGTTAAATAATAAAATAAAGTAGAGGAAATTTTGAATAACTTACGCTTATGACATTTTTTGGTAAAATTAATAGTTAGAGCAAATTCTATTTGAGCGAGATCAGTCGCATCTGCATTAATATGAAATTACATAGTAGCCTGGATTTTCCAAATATTTTCAGTCTAATGAGGGTACCGGTAGTGACAAGTACTGATGTTTTGACAATATCTCACTATTCTACTGTCAATAGTAAAAAGATCTCATATTGTGATACCGTGTACGGTCGTTGCCTGACGGCGTCGGATAGGCAGTGCGTTCAGCGTGTCCAAAATGCATGTGTTCTGTTTGTTTTTGGTTTGAGAAAGTATGATCATGCAATATTATTTTATAAGTTGCTATCCAAGAGAATCCTACAAACCCTCGTGCGGAAGATACGCTGTAATACGGATGTCCATAACCTTAATTTAATTCATGGGCATTCATGGGTTTGTTTGCTCAACCTGCCCATCGCGCTGAGCTGTATAAACGGTCATTCTCTTACCAGGTCAGTCACATATACAATGGTGTCAGGGAAGATATGAAAAAATTATCGTTAAACAGTTTTGGGGGAAAGGTGAAGTGTAGTCTGTTTGCTTAACAGGGGGGACTTTAGGCATTGAGCGCACATCGGAGGCTGTTTTAACTTTTGCTTTTCATGCGAATGTGCGATGTTTTGTTGAGTTGGATTTGCTGCAATTACGTGTAATTAGACTCTAAGAGTATTTTTTTGTTTTTGTTTTGATAAGTTCTCGGAATTATTGTTATATTATTGGTACAATTATGTCTTAGTTCTACTTTGAGGGGTTCAGTAGAAGAGAAAAGCAATGTGGAAACAAGTGTGCCAATCTCCGCCCTAAATATAAATACTGTTTTGTTGTACTTAATATTGTTTAATGTTAATAAAGGAATATTCATTTATTTAATTATTTATTTGTCTGTGAAATCCTGGCTAACTAATTTTATTTTAATGCAGACTGATCGCAATAAAATAGATTCTCATGCAGGTAAACTACTAATTTTATATAGGTATTGTACGATAAAGTCATGTGCCTGGACACATCTGATTTTTTGTGTGTAACTTTGCAATCATATTTGTTTGTGTATTCTTTAAAAAACAATGATAACAATTCATAAACCATATATGAAAATAATAAATATTTTTTATAAATTTTAAGTGAACGATATACTGGAAGTTGCAGTTATATTGGAACTGTTATAGATTACAACTTTGGATCAAGTAGATCCTGATTACAAACTTTCAAATATATAGAAATAGTAAAACATCTAACATTTACCAGAAAATAAATAAGAAATAAAACAAATATTGAACTGAACGATTTTAAACTCATCAAAGCAGAACTAAAATAACGTATAAAAAATACACTTTTTAAATAGGAAATTAATTCAATACACTCCAACACAAAACACTTTCTGTTGTATACTAAAATGAAAGTTGTAGGAAATAAATCTTTTGTTAATAAAACACATTTTTATCCACAATAATAACCAACTGACTTGAAATGACATTTATGTGGTTCTGAACACACTGAAAACTGTAAAGTTACAGTACCTACATTCTATGTAATAAACTACAGCAACATGCTGTAAAAGATATTATGATAATGTAAGTTTACAGTAAATTTTATGTATTTTATAAATAGGGTACGAAAAAAGTAGCAATATTAATTCTGTAACTAAAGAAAATATTTATGTAATTTTACAAGAAAAGTGCGGCAATTTTACAGTAGTTGTGAATAGTGATTTTCCTATTTGGGAAATTTACGCTGTAGGTCTTTTAAAATTGAATACATATCTCAGTCATTATTGAAACAAATAGTTTCATGTTTAAATCGTTTCAACATGATCAAACAACTTGACTCTTGTGAATTTATTAAAATACACCTGAGATTATATAAGCAGGTCTTGATATTTTAACAGAAATTGCTTTGAAAATTTGAAGAGTCTAGCATTGTGTAATATATAGGATCTAAAATCATAAATTATATAGGAGAAATAGATTTTCTATTTCGACAATTAAATTCTATGGAAAATATACCGTAATTTTCATAAAAATTAACGAAGATATTGTTAAGAAACAAGCCAAAAATTTGGATGTTTTAAAGGCATCAAAACATAACTAAAATAAAATTTTAAAAAGTCACCATTTTTAGAGTAACGTTTTAGTACAATTTCCTACATATTCGAAGCTGAATTTCGGGTCTGGTTCCGAACAAAACTGGTTTTTCGCGCCTAGAAAATTCACGCATCACCGAACACACATTTCTAGCACCAAATACAAACGATAAGATTACAAAATTGAAAACAAAACTATTTCATTCTCATAGTATTATTTGATTTTTACAGAAGCATTTTACGGAAAATGAACCGGGAAAACTAAATTAATTTACCCGGAAAATACGGTCACAAAACTCCAAAATAAAAATTTCCCGATCGAAAAAAAAAACTGAAATAAATACCTCATTATCTACTAAACAAATCCGGCGTAATCCCAGTTGAATTTTCCGGGAAATTCGGGGAAAACCAGCCTTGAAATCACCCGAAAAGCGACGACATGCGTACGCAACACGGAACCACAAAATACCGGCAAACTTTTGGGGGGGATTTTTCGTGCGAACGAAGAAAGAGTGGGAAAAATTTACAATAAAAAAATTACCTTTACATGTACTTTTGGCCGACGGAAAATCGCAAATTTTCGATGGAAATGTCACTGGAAACCGGGAAAACACAGTTTTCTCGTTCTCAGCAGGCACTGCACTTATTTCTAAACGAGTTTCACACGAGATTTTGAGGTTATTTTCAGTTTTTTCTTCGCAGATAAGTCTATCACTTAAAACGTGTTGTTTCTTCACGCATTTTTTATTTTCCACGCGATTTTCAACTATTCTCAGCGTAATTCGTTAGTTTCTCCTAATTTTCCTCCACTCTACCGACATAGAATCCACTTTTCCAGCAAAAAACACCACACTGTATGTCAATAATACCAAGAAATAAGCGATTTATTCCTAGTATTGTTTATCTATACATTCGCACGTTTTCCATTTGGAAAAACAACCGGAAACTCACGGAACCCTGTCCAAGGTCGCACTAACAATCGACGGTTTCAGTTTTTCCGGTATGAACCCGTTTTTTTCCCCATAAGCGAGCACAAAAAAAACACCGACCAAAAAACGCGATACACCTTATACAAGAAACGCACCCTACGCTGTTCAGGCCACCGACAGCTACTAAAGATCTAGTGTGCCTCGCGAGGTGGTGCGAGGCTTCGTTTGCGATCGCCGCGCTTCGATCGCAAGCTCCGCCCACAGAGTCAGCCCAGTCGCGGACCTAGGGAAGATCGGATCGCCTCGTAGCGCGCCGGAAAGACACGACTGTCGGTTTGTGGACAGGAAACATTGTTAAATTGTTTATTTTGTGTGGTTTTTTGCGCGGATTAAGTCTGGTTTTTGCTGTGTTCTTAGGCGCGAGCTACTCTGAGACTAATAAGTGTTTTTTGCGCCTTTTTTTAGCTTTAAGAGATTTTTTAAGGTGTTATGGTTGTTTATTTAATTGTTGTCGGTTTTGGTTTGCTCTTTTCTATACGTAGCGTTTTGTATACGCTCGCCTACGGCTCGCGTATAGACTTCATGCTCGCGATTTCTATCCTTAGTTATGTGTTCGTCAAATAATAATACTATTATAGGTATAATAAAATTCAACTAGATTCATACTTTCGAAAGTTTAGCAATTTTTTTGTGTAGGCCGATTTGGGTTTGAAAATTATACTAAACTAAACAAAACCCCATCGAAAAATTCCTAATAATAACGGAGATATTCGGTGTTTTATACTTCAATCTAGTTGGCTTTGGCCAGCATTTTTTTAACCTAACTCCTCTGCTTTTAATGAGAACCTAGTCGTGTTTGGTGTCAAATAAAAGGAAATTTAGTTACCTATCCAACTCTTAACTGATAACTGATAACTGATAATAAAATTCAACTAGATTAATAATTTCTAAAGTTTAGCATTTTTTTTGTGTAGGCTGATTTGGGTTTGAAAATCATACAAAACTAAACAAACCCCATCGAAAAATTCCTAATAATAACGGAGATATTCGGTGTTTTATACTTCAATCTAGTTGGCTTTGGCCAGCATTTTTTTAACCTAACTCCTCTGCTTTTAATGAGAACCTAGTCGTGTTTGGTGTCAAATAAAAGGAAATTTAGTTATCTATCCAACTCTTAACTGATAACTGATAATAAAATTCAACTAGATTAATAATTTCTAAAGTTTAGCAATTTTTTTGTGTAGGCTGATTTGGGTTTGAAAATCATACAAAACTAAACAAACCCCATCGAAAAATTCCTAATAATACCGGAGATATTCGGTGTTTTATATTTCAATCTAGTTGGCTTTGGCCAGTAATTTTTTAACCTAACTCCTCGGCTTTTAATGAGAACCTAGTCGTGTTTGGTGTCAAATAAAAGGAAATTTAATTACCTATCCAACTCTTAACTGATAACTGATAATAAAATTCAACTAGATTCATAATTTCTAAAGTTTAGCACTTTTTGTGTAGGCTGATTTGGGTTTGAAAATCATACAAAACTAAACAACCCCCATCGAAAAATTCCTAATAATAACGGAGATATTCGGTGTTTTATACTTCAATCTAGTTGGCTTTGGCCAACAATTTTTTAACCTAACTCCTGTGCTTTTAATGAGAACCTAGTCGTGTTTGGTGTCAAATAAAAGGAAATTTAATTACCTATCAAATTCTTAACTGATAAATATATTTATTGGTCCTTCAATCCGGATCAATAAAAAATCAACAAGAATAAAATTCTAAAATTAATCTTCGCATTAATTCTCCCAATCTATCTCATCATCCCTTACCTATCTCAACGTGATATCGACCTAAATTTCAGTAGTCCCGATATATACCCTGGTAGTAGACGTATAGCAAAAAGTTCAACCCCAATTTCGCGCAGTAAAATATGTTCGTTTTTACAAAAAGCGGGCGCGCTAGAGCTTTTTTCCCGATGGCACTAGCAACCCCATTCGCAGACCGTCAAAGCACAACTTTTTCTAAATACCGCTACACAAGCATCGGCGAGCTTTTCCCTTCTTCGTCAGACCGACGAAAGAAACCAAAATAGAACGTTTTTGCTATGAGACAAAAGCCCCAAGTTCAAAGCCCCGCGCGCGCTCCGTCCCCGTATTTATGATGGTTTCTTATTGAAACTTTTTTGGGGATGCATCCCCTTGCCGTTTCTTGTTTGGGTAGTAGGTCATGGATTTGTTCGGGTTTAATGCTGTGGTAGGAATCTGTATTAAATACTGATCAAAAGTCAACAAACTCCATAGAAAAATTCGTATTAATAACTGAGATATTCGAGTTTTTGTGGTCCAATCTAGTTGGCTTTGACTTCAGAAATTTTAAACTAACTTCTGTGTTAATAAAGCAAACCTAGTCGTGTTTGGACTCAAATAAAAGCAAATTTCACTAGCTTTAAGATGGAGTGAATCTGAATGTACTTATACAATCTAAAATTGGTATTTCCAATTATATTAAGTGGTTGACATGGATAACAAAGAAATCCGTATTAGAAACTCTTCAAAAGTATCCAAATTTCAACAAAAAATTCCTATAAATAACGGAGATTTTCGAGCTTTTGCGGTCCAATCTAGTTGGCTTTGACTTCAGAAATTTTAACCTAACTTCTGTGTTAATAAAGCAAACCTAGTCGTGTTTGGTCTCAAATAAAAGCAAATTTCACTAGCTTTAATATGGAATCTGAATGTATACAATCTAAAATTGGTATTTAAAATTGCATTAAGTGGTTGCCATGTATAACATACGAATCTGTTTTAAAAACTCTTCAAGAGTACCTATACAAATTTCAACCAAAAAATCCTGTAAATATCAAAGATATTCAATTGCTTATGGTTCAATCTAGTTGGCTTTGACTTCAGAAATGTTAACCTAACTTCTGTGTTATTAAAGTTAACCTAGTCGTGTTTGGTGTCAAATAAAAGCAAATTTCACTAACTTCAGTATGAAATTGAATCTGCATGTATAGGTACAATCTAAAATTGGTATTTCAAATCTTATTTAGCAATTGCCATGTATAACATACAAATATGCATGAAAAACTCTTCAAAGTGTCCAAATTTCAACCAAAGATTCCTGTAAATAACGGAGATATTCAGTTTCTTATAGTTCAATCTAGTTGGCTTTGACTTCAGAAATTTAACATAACTTCTGTGTTATTAAAGTTAACATAGTCGTGTTTGGTGTCAAATAAAAGCAAATTTCAGTGGCTTTTATATGGAATTGAATCTGAATGTATAAAATCTGCAATTGGTGATCAAAAATCAAATTAAATGGTTGTCAGGTACCTATATCATGTAAATCGGTATTAAAAACTCTTCAAAAGTATCCAAGTTCCATCAAAAAAATTCCATAAATAACGGAGATATGCGACCTTTATAGTTCAATCTAGTTGGCATTGGTTTCAAATATTTTAACCTGGCTTCTTTATTATTAAAGTAAACCCAATCGTGTTTGGTGTCAAATAAAAGCAAATTTTATTGACTACACGATTCTGCCAAGAAGATAGGTATGTGCTATATATTCAACTCGATCGGCTAAATATAACTTTTTGCTTTTGCAATATATCAGACAGGCTGCTTAGACATACAGTCGACAAAATATGAAATCAAATCTTCAAAATTTATATCGCCATCGATTCTGACAATCCATCTTCCATAAGACAACAACAAAAAAGGCAAAACCGACAGTCTTGGCGAGTCTGAGCGTTTCAGGCCAAACCAATGTCCATCAAGTACATAGTTAAACGACAGCTCAAAACAAAAGAATACGTCGAGCAGTCACTTGTTTCTTTTTTTCCTGCCGTTGCGATAGCGAACGTTTGGTTGCTTTTGTGTGCGTCTGTGTACAAAATGCATTAAACATTACATCGCGCGGGGCGTGGTCCGATTACTAAAGGTAGATATCTGGAAATGTTACCTAATCGGGCGTCCAATGGAATCGAGCGGGCCATGCCAAGGTGCGCCGCCATTGGACGGCAGTAGAAGCGGTCGATTTCGCCCGGAGTTCGAGCTGACACCGGACGTGTACGTCTCTCGTATAAAGCGAGGCTTGCTGCGATTACTCGTGACGTTTTTTTATAATTGATAGATTGCGAGAGGTTCGCGAATTATAGGTAGTCGTTTTCTTACTATATTTTTTAATTATTCGTAAATTTATTGTATAGTGTGAATCGGTATTAAAAACTAATTCGGATAAAACAAACCCCACTGAAAAACTCCCATAAATAACGGAGATATTCGGGTTTTTATTGTTGAATCTAGTTGGCTTTGGTTTTGATTTTTTTAAGCTAACTTTAGTGTTTTTAAAGGAAAACTATAGTCGTGTTTGGTGTCAAATAAAAACAAATTTTATTGTGTTTCGAATAGGATATTCTGTATTTGGATGCACCTATTCTAAAGAGCGTTTAATGTTACAACATTTTTGGAAAAAAAATTGTTTTGTGTACAGTAAGAATCTGCATTATAAACTCTGCAACACCATCCAAATCTCATCGAAAATTTTTAATAAATAACGGAGATATTAGATTTTTTATTGTTCAATCTAGTTGGCTTTGGTTTTAAAATTATTAAGCTAACTTTTGTGTTATAAGAGAAAAATTAGTCGTGTTTGGGGTCAAATGAAAACGAATTTTATTGTGTTTCGAATAGGATATTCAATATTTATGCACTTATCCTAGAGGGAGTTAAATTAAAAAATAATTGTGGTTTATTTTATAATTACAATCTGCATTAAAAACCCTCTCAAGACTATCCAAATCTGGTTGAAAAATCCAATAAATAACGGAGATATTTGATTTTTTAATGTTCAATCTAGTTGGCTTTGGGATTGAAGATTTGTAGCTAAGTTTTGAGTTATTAGAGAAAAATAGTCGTGTTTGGTGTCAAATAAAAACAAATTTTATTGAGTTTGAATAGGATATTCTGTATTTAGATAAACATATCCTAAAGGTAGTTAGCTTCAAAAATAATTGAAAAAAATTCACTGACTTTAATATAGAATTGAATCTGAAGGTACTTATACAATCGAAAATTAGTATTTCAAATTATACCTATTAAGAGGTTGTCATGTATAACATACAAATCTTTAGATTATACAAACTCTTCCAAAATATCTAAATTCCAATAAAAAAAAACTATAAATAACGGAGATATTCGATTTTTATGGTAGAATCTAGTTGGCTTTGGCGTTAGAAATTTCAACCTAACTGCTGTGTTAATAAAGTAAACCTAGTCGTGTTTGGTATCAAATAAAAGCAAATTTCACTAACTTTAATATGGAATTGAATCTGAATGAATACAATCTAAAATTGGTATTTAAAATTGCATTGAGTGGTTGCCATGTACCTACACAGAGAGAAATTTTTGTTTGATTCAAATAAATATGCATTGACTCAAATAAATTTGTTGTTTCAATAGAGGCAAAGAAATATTTATTTGCGGATAAAAACGCATTTATTTGAAATATTTGTTTGGTAGAAAGAACGCTGATTTGCGTCAAACAACTTATGTTTCCAGTTAAAAAGTTTGCAATTTGTGTATTATAAGAAATGAGATTTATTTACTTCAAATAAATATGATTGTGTTCAGTGATGAATTACATTTTTTTAAATTAACAAAATTGTTGGTTGAGTTAAAAATGCTTAAAATTATTAATTTGTTGAAGGAATTAATAGACAAGAATTTTTCGGAAGACTCGCCATGTGTCACCTCCTTTTTGGGATGTCGCACATCCTCGACCAGTGCTTGGTCTTCCCAACCCAACATATAGTCAAGGTTAAGTTAGTAAAGTGTACTGATTTGGAATCGCAACTTGAACCTGCAGACACTGTACTCTATAAGTTATATACTGTCAATCACGCGGCTTTATACCCTCGATATGTACGAAGTGCGACGAGAGAGTTTACAGCGCCATCTAACAATACAGTTGGATAACATTCAAAATATATTTATTTGAATCAAAGTATGATTTCTTTGGTGGAAGTAAACCTATTTTAAAGCCAAAACAAAAATATTACTTTAAAGGAAATAAATCTCTTCTTGTGTACAAATATATTTATTTTAATCAAAATATGATTTCTTTGGCGGAAGTAAACCTATTTTTAAGCCAAAGACAAAATATTACTTTAAGCGAAATAAATCTCTCCTTATATACAAATTTATATGTTAGAATCAAAATTATATTTCATTGGTGTAAAGAAACGCTTTTTTATAATCAAAACTAAAATATTACTTTAAAGGAAAGTAATTTTTGTTTGTATCCATATATATTTATTCCACTTAAAAAAATATTTCAAATAAATTAATCTCTGCAAGGAAATAAACTAGAGTATTCAATGAAGTAAATATTGTTGGCATCAAAGAAATATGTTTTGACCCAAAAGAATAAATTCAAACAAATACATTTCTTTGAAACAAGAAATCTTTTCTATCTGTGTACCTATAACATACGAATCTGTATGAAAAACTCTTCAAGAGTACCTATACGAATTTCAACAAAAAAATCCTGTAACTATCTGAGATATTCAATTGTTTATGGTTCAATCTAGTTGGCTTTGACTTCAAAAATGTTAACGTAACTTCTGTGTTATTAAAGTTAACCTAGTTGTGTTTGGTATCAAATAAAAGCAAATTTCATTACCTTCAGAATGAAATTGAATCTGCATATGTACCTATACAATCTAAAATTGGTATTTTAAATCTTATTAAGTAATTGCCATGTATAACATACAAATATGCATGACAAAAACCCTTCAAAGTATCCAAATTTCAACCAAAAATTCCTGTAAATAACGGAGATATTTATTTTTTTATGGTTCAATCTAGTTGGCTTTGACTTCAGAAATTTTAACATAACTTGTTATAACTGTGTTATTTAAGTTAACATAGTCGCGTATGGTGTCAAATAAAAACAAATTTCAGTAGCTTTTAAATGGAATTGAATCTGAATGTATAAAATCTGCAATTGGTAATCAAAAATCACGTAAAATGGTTGTCAGGTATATCATGTAAATCGGTATTAAAAACTCTTCAAAAGTACCCAAGTACCATCAAAAAATTTCTATAAATAACGGAGATATGCGATAGTTCAATCTAGGTGGCTTTGGTTTCAAATATTTTAACCTGACTTCCTTATTATTTATTTATCTGCAAAGTAAGAATCTGCATTAAAACCCCTGCAAGACTAACTCAAGACTAACTTTTGTGGTATTAAAGAAAAACTAGTCGTGTTTGGTGTCACATAAAAACGATTCAATATTTAGGTGCACTTATACTACAAGGCATTAAATTAAAAAATAATTGAAAAATTGGTGGTTTATTTTATAATTAGAATCTGCTCTAAAAACCCTCTCAAGACTATCCAAATCTCATTGAAAAAATCCAATAAATAACGGAGATACCTATTTAATTTTTTATTGTCCAATCCAGTTGGCTTTGGGATTGAAATTTTGTAGCTAACTTTTCAGTTATTAGAGAAAAAATAGTCGTGTCTGGTGTCAAATAAAAAGAAATTTTATTGAGTTTTAAATAGGATATTCTGTATTTAGACGAACATATCTAAAGGGTATTAACTTTTAAAAAACAATTGAAAAAAAAAATTGTTAATTGTAAAGTAAGAATGTGCATTAAAAACCCTGCAAGACTATCCAAATCTCATTAAAAATTCCAATAAATAACCGAGATATTTGACATTTTTTTGTTCAATCTAGTTGGCATTGGTTTTGAATTTTTTTAGCTAACTTTTGTGGTGTTAAAGAAAAACTAGTCGTGTTTGGTGTCAAATGAAAACGAATTTTATTGTGTTTCGAATAGGATATTCAACATTTAGATGCACTTATCCTAGAGGGCGTTAAATTAAAAAAAAGAATTGACGTTAAATTAAAAAAGAATTGATAAAAATTAGGATCTGTCTTTGGGATTGAATTTTTTTAGTTAACTTTGGCGTTAATAAGGAATAACTAGTCGTGCAATTTGGTGTCAAATGAAAACAAATTTTATTGTGTTCCGAATAGGATATACCTACTAGATCTGGACAAACTCATTCTCAAGGGCGCGTTACATGTTTGAAAATATTTGAAAAAATAATAGGTATTTATTGTAATAGTAAGAGTCTGTATTAAAAACTCATCAAAACCATCCAAATCGCATTGAGAAATTCCCATAAATAAGGAAGATATTCGATATTTTGCGTTTGATCTAGTTGGCTTTGATTTCAAAATTTTTAACCTAACTCTTTTATTATTACAGATAGACTAGTCGTGTTTGGTATCAAATGAAAGCGAATTAAATTACTTATAGAATGACGCAACTAGAAATCGCATATAAATCTCATAAAATATTTTTCAAATACAATAATGCTTGCGTCTATATTTAAACTTTAACAATGACGTATGGGCTAATTGGCAATTAGTTTGATTAAACACAGCGTGCGATCGCGTATAAATATTATTATTATTATTATCCATTATTTTTAAATGCCTCGAATATGCATATTGATAACCCACATGCCTTCTAATCGGTAGAAACGCGAACCTCCATACTTTAGCAGCGCACATTCATTGTTAATTGCGATGTCCCGAACTATTATATCACTAATTGTTAGAGCACTTATTTCTACATGAGCCTGCCAATGCACACGAAGCGAGTATGATAGTGGACGGGCAAGAAAAAACTGATTAAACAACTTTTCCCTCTGAAGAAAAAACCTTAAAAACAGGCGCAATTAGCTTGTTATCTGTTTTTGTACGAGTTTAACGTATATTGTTGGAGGTATAATTGTTATAAAAGTATGCAAATGAAACTTTGTTAACGGTATAAACGTACGTTTGCTTGTGTTGAAGTAAAGGAAACATATACTAAGCAAGACCTTGTTAATGGCTCTGGTGCAAAGTAAGGATTAGTTGATATGGTCAGGGGTTGAAATAATGGATTTTTTGTCGTCTGGTGGTTTTAATAATGGATTTTTTCTCGTTATAACGTATTCTCTATACAGGGTGATTCATATGATGAAGTGACATACTACATAAAGCTTGTCCAAGAGTTATGGTTTACAATAAGATGGAGGGTGGGGTTTCAGATTATATCTAGTTCCAGTTGCTAAAAAGGGGATATCTCAGATACTAAAGAAAACAATTTTATTTGAAAAAGTATTTAGAAATATTAGATAGACACCATACACACATAAAAATTTTACGGAGAGAATTTGCACGTAGTTAGTTGTACACAAAAAAGAGTGATTTTTTCTCCGAAAATCAGTTGATTGTGTGCTAATAATTGTTGATATACGTAATAGCGGAGTTAATTTAACTACACAGCACGGAGTTGAAAATAGTTTATATCCGAAATGGTGAAAATTTTCACTGGAGCTGTGAAATGAAAATTAACACCATGCAGGGTGTTGAAATAACTGACAAAATGAGAGAAAGTACACTTTTTGGAGTTGATATGACTGAACATTGTGACGGAGTGATAAAACTCCTAAAAGTAAAGATTAATTCCCTGTGTAATATTGATTTCTAACTCCGTTTTGGAATGAATAATCTCCAAAAAGGTAAGATTTATACTGTAAAGGCAAAAACTTACGGTTTGACAACAGGCGTCAACATGTCGCCAGTGGAGTTTGCTTCGCAGTGTGTTGTGGTCGTCACTTATACTCCTAAGTTTGCGGGGTACAGTTGAGAGTGAGTTTCATTTCCATTACTTTTAATATTTTATATGTAAGTACATTATTATTTCAAATGGAGCAGTGTATTTTCATACGAGTTAAATACGGACAAATAAAAAAATTGGTCAGAATTATCAACGATGTATTAAATTTCGACACAATTAATACTACAGGTAAGTTACTTATATTACTACATATGTATGTATGTACGTAGACATATGTATGCGTGTACATTACTTATTCGTTGTGCTCACATGCTTTTATAATTTTGTAGTTTATAAAAATGTTACGCACACTACTAATGTACTATAGAAAAAAGCTTGTGAAGATACCGGCTAGTCAAATGCGCAGTACGTTTGTTGCCGCATTTGTGGTACCTTCATACCGAGTATGACACTGCATTGTACCTACAGAATGCATGTCGATTTTTGTGTTTTTTTTATGAAGTAGTGTGTATTCCTTTGTCCGGCAATGTGTTTTTTTTTTGATTTTTTCTATTTATCTTACAACATACAAAAATACAACAATTCTGCACATATTTCTTTTTTTTATGTACAGTTGGCAAGCTATTTAAAATAGCAGAGACAAAATATCAAGATATCAAGTATTATGATGACGCGAGTTATGAAATCGACAAGGAGTTATTCGTAGACTTCATATGGCACAGTCAACGAGGAATTACTTTGGTAATAAAGACGGGCGAAGAAGATGACGATGTTAATACAAATCCTTATACAAATTCTTTATAATAAGGCGAATGATATGTATATAGTTACCAATTATATTATATGTAGGTACTTAGTTATTAATGAAAGTACTCTTGACTTTATGTAGTCTGTTATATTTGATATTAGTTATTAATTTATTATTATTACCTAATATTTATACGGAGATTATTGTTATATTTAGGATAAACTGTATTTTATTTATTGAGTATTGTGCAAACATGTATATTCATTTACTTGTTTTTTCGCAAAATAAATTGTTAAAATGTGTTTTTGATTTTTACTGGTCCCCGTCATATTACTAATAAAGATAAGAACCGCTCTGAAAAAAAAACAACTCTATTTGGTATATATTTAACTTCATTACGTACACAAACAACTCTTTTAGGGAAAGAATAATTTCGCCAATAAAAGAAAAGCACCCCGCAACAGGGTAATTTTAACACTAATAAAGGAGTTACGTAACATCTCCACGGATGTATTTCACTACTACAGAAGAACTTTTGCGGAACGCGGAAGTTTGACACGCGGGGAGATTATTTTATGTCTATAAAGGAGTAAACCTGCATTTCCCTAAGCATATATTTTCAACTCCGTTAGAAATAATAATAACTATAAAAAGAGTGAATGAGCTCTGTAAAAATTCAACTCCGTCTGATTTAACTACATGCGCAAACGGTCGCGAGGGAGATCCATAGCGGTGTTGAATCGGTGTTAAATCCAACTCCGTATTTTTATGTGTGTACTATATTTACTAATAATTTTGGCGATGGCAAAAATACTAATTGGTTGGACAATCCACCAACACATGTGGTTTTATTGCTGCAAGCAATGCGTTTTTTAGAGTGCAGGAACGAAATACCAGCTTGTTAAAGTTCTTGTTATTTCTTTAAATTGTGCATCTTATGCAAAAGTTTTAGTTACGATTTTATGTTAAAAGTATATGGTAACGTAAGTGGATAATTTTCCAATAATTTGAACAATAGTTTAACTACTGTATAATTGCCCATTCTATAATACCCCTCCAGGCTGTAAAAGCTCAACCCTCAAATCACCCATCTACACAGTCCATAATGCGAAATAATAAAATGGCTAATTAAGTTTAAGGTTCTTAACTAACTCTTTAAGGTTTTCTTTTATGGTCTTTACGACCATAACCTCTCCTCTTTCTGTATACGAGTGGAAGCCGAGAGTGTGGAAGAGTTTAAAATTGTTTTCGTTACAACCATTAACGAAATGGTTCACACGGTAGCCCCGCTTATAGACGGAGAGAGGCCAATGTTCTTCGGAGATGGGCAAGATGGGTAAGACTGAGGGACTTCATTATTGCTCTTTTCACGGGAATTTAACACATTTAGAGGTTCCCACTAGCCTTGCTAGCAGCCAGGGCGGCCAACGCAACGCACCAAAACCGCTAAATGGTTTAACGCCTATTCATTGCTTGTGTCTCTCTTTTTTTTGGAATTTTTTTAGAGGTGCTTTACGTGTAATTATTTTAATGAAAATTGCTGGTGTTCTTAGATGCTATGGAGGTGTTTAATGTCGATTTGCAAACATCGTTTTTGGGTGTTTCTTATTCTCTAGATTGTAAGGAGTATCTAAAAATTGAGGGAGATATGATCGTTTTAAAATTATGTTCCCCACAATCATAGTTCTGAGAAAAACGACGATCAAGTTTATTGAATTCCTGGTTTTGGTAGTTTTATTCAATTTTATCTTTGGCTCAAATGATACCACAGCCTCTACTTTACGAAAAAATGGGAAAACCAATAGAATAATATAATGCCTGAATTGCAGTGTCAAAGTTTCTATATGTTGCTTCGTCAAGTTCTTCATAAAGTGCATTTGACAAGCATAATATGGTGCTATTCAGAATAAAAAAGAAGGACTTCGATTTTGCATTGAACTCTTCGATGTTTTCCAGTTTGTTTACAAACAATTTTAACATCTGATCATGAATAAATTAAATACCTTCAACAAGCCTGTATAAAGTTTTAAATATCAACTAAAATGTTCTAATGGATCCGATTAATTAGAAAAAGTTAATAATATAATATTAATATAAAAAAATTTTAATTGCATTAGCGGACTGTGACATATTTGATAAGTAGTACCGGTTTATTGTAAAAAATCTGGTATGGCCAGGCACATGACTTTATCATACTATATATAAAATTCTAGAGATTCTATTTGATCGAGATCGGTCGTGTCTGCATTAAAATAAAACTAGATAGCCAGGATTGACAGATGTTTTAATTTTATTGACAGTAGGTATTGTCAAAACAACTATGTACTGGTCTTTAGATTGAAAATATCTGTCAAACCTGACTAACTAGTTTTAATGCAGTACGACCGATCTCGATCAAATAGAATTTGCTCATGCAGCTAACTTATTATTTGACTATTTTGACAAAATTACAGAAATGGTACATAGCTCATTTTGCAAAATCCTTGAAAAATGCTTAGAGGATACATCTAGTTCCTTTGGACTCTGAACCAAAAGCTTTCCAGTTCTAAGTTTGGTAATAAAACTTCTAAATATGAACTTTCGTCCCGATACCTTTAGTAGTTTCCGGAATCGTCGCCACAAAAATCGGGAACCCACACACACACATACACAGACATTTTTTGTACCTTGGTCAAAAATGATCAGGGGACCCAAAAAGACCTATTTCCGCTAAAATCTCATTTTTACTTTATCATACGAAGTATGGTAAAATATTGTAATCGTGCCGAAAAAAAAATGGGATTTTAGCGGAAATAGGTCTTTTTGGGTCCCCTGAACATTTTTGTTCAAGGTACAAAAAAATGTCTATGTGTGTGCCCGATTTTTGTGACGACGATTCCGGAGAAACTACTACAGGGATCGGGACAAAAGTTCAGATTTAGAAGTTTCATGACGAAACTTAGAGCTGAAAAGCTTTTGGTTCAAAAGGGTCCAAAGGAACTGGCTATTTACTCTTAACATTTTTCAACGATTTTGCAAATGAGCCGTCATTTCTGTAATTTCGTCAAAATAGATAAATAATAAATTAAAGTAGAGGAAATTTTGTATTATTTATGTCTATAATTTTTGGCAAAATTAATAGTTTAGTTGCAGGAGCAAATTCTATTTGATCGAAATCGTATCTGCATTAATAGTAGGTAGCCAGGATATTTTGCAACTTTTGACGCTATCAGAACGTCAGCGGTTGCGAACCGTCAATTCAACACGCAAATGCATGGAGAATGCGATGAAGAGGAGAAACACGCGCGCACATACGCTATGTGAAAATAATATTGAAACATCTTGGTGTCATACACAAAGTCATTGTGTATTTCGAGTGCGGGTAGCAATGTTATTATGCATTTTTCAAGGATTTTGCAAATGAGCCGCCATTTCTGTAATTTCGTGAAAATAGTTAAATAATAAATTAAAATAGACGAAATTTTGTATAATTTATGTCTATGACATTTTTTGGTAAAATTTATAGTTTAGCTGTAGGAGCAAATTCAGCAACAGTAGGTACTGTCATAGACTAATTTTTTTACTATACCTACTGTCAATATCTGTAAAATCCTGGCTAATTCGTTTTATTTTAATGCAAATACGATCGATCTCGATCAAATAGAATCTCATGCAGATAAACTATTAATTTTATATATTGTATTATAAAGTCATGTGCCTGGCCACATCAGATTTTTTTTCGACACTATGGAAATAGTTCATACTGCGTATTATGAAGAAAAAAAGGACTTTACTTATAATATGACGATAAATATTTCAGTGTTGCTAATTGTCGAATTGTTTCAGTAAAAACTTGCTTTGGTTGGAAATATGTATCCTATGATAACTAACATGACCGCTTTCTTTAAGCTGTTTCTAAATTTTCCATGGCTTTGTCTATTTTAGACTGAAGTGTGCCGCTTTATTCAAATGGTGGTCCCCAAAAATAGAGTACGAAAAAGTGACAGTTTTTGTTAATCACGTGCAAATCTAAGCGACTTTTAGCATCACCTGTGCTCATCTTTAGCCCGAATTGGCGCTTAGGCCGTATTTTAGACCCGTTTTTGCACAACCCTAGAAACTAATACTTAAAATGAGATTAACTTTTTATTATTTCAGAGATATCACTCTTCATGATTAGGGGTTGTCTTGGCAGCCAAGAGTAAACATCAACCCGAAATGCAGGTATAATTATCTATCGCGTTTTTGATTTATTATTTCATCATTTGCAATTTGACTTTTTGTAGATTATAACAGCATACAAAACATTATAAGAGTTTTTGTATTTTTTTTACTGTAATAATAGGTCGATCGTCCTTAAAAAAATCGAAGCTTTACTGTATCAAATCGGTCGATTTGGACGCCACCGAAAATTCAATTATTTTAGATTATGCTGAGTGTACGGTAGTCCATTCATTTTTCCCGCTAGAGGTCTCTCTTTAATCTATAATGAAATTAGGTAGTCAAGGCCGTTTAGGCAAGGCCTTTTCTACCTGTTCAGTTTTTTCACTTTAGATTTTGATATGCGCGAGAAAAAAAAAACTCGCTTGAATCAATGCAACAAATTGAACATTTTTTTATATCCAATACTGGAATTATTAATTAACTTTCATAGTCAGAGTATAAACTTCAAAATCAGTAATAATTTTTTACATTTATTATATAGGTAATGTTTAACTCAATTAAAATGGCGTTAAATAAAATTTTCGAAAACAATCAAACAATAGTTTTTGCGAGAAATTGCATAGGTGGAATTAAAACCGAGCATCAGTGAACGACCTATACGAACAGGGGATGAGTCAACCCCCATAACGCTCAACCCCACCCTCCAATGAGAAGATTTACGACTGGCACCCGCAAGGGGCAGAATTTAGGTCAGTTTTTTCCACCCTGTCGTTTCTATCGACCCGATCCCTACGATCAGCTGATGATGACACCACAATACCTCCATTTGTTTACACCACAGATAAAATAACACACTGCTCTCGCAGAGAAAAATAAAAAAATATAATAAAGAGAACAGTAGTGGTCCAAACGTAGAACCTTGAGGAACACCAATAACGCAAATTGATTTTGAGTAGTAATCGATTTAATTTTAATTGAATAGTGGTGGCCCTTAGTGGACCGATGTTAATTTAGAGATTAAATCGGAAGTTAGCCACGTAAAAGCAATAATTTTGATATAATTCCCCAAAGAGCCGTTGTCCCTAATTTCCTATCTATATATTATCTATATCCACACAATTGAAATCGTGGGCTGGGTTAATAATAATTATAAACTTCGACCTTATAAATATATCCTTTAAAACTATTAAAATTGTGTTCTTCAAATTACTTATTTGGGGTCATGATTCAGAAAACTTAATAGAGATAATTAGGAAAAACTTTTCCATCCTAATTCATTATTCTGATTACCCAAACACTACAAAGTATTTTTCACGCGCGGCATTTTACGGGGAAATTAGTTAGGATTATTTGGGTTGCCCTCGTCCTGGATTTACGTAATTTGTCAACTGTCTTTTTCTACAGGAGGGTGGATTACGTTTGTTTGGATTTTTTCTTGATTAATACAATTTTGACCGCCGGCATAGGTTTCGTTGGGATGATGTTTGCACTAGTCGTCCAGTCGTATCCAACAACCTGTTTATTCAGGATAATCGCATTGTGTTGTGAATGGGATGCGTATGTCAGCGGAGAGATCCTTTCCATTGAGATTTTGTTTTATATGGAAATTGAAGAAGGCTTAGAATACGCGAATTAGGTGTAATTAAATTTAGTAATACTTATGATTATTTTGTAGAAATTTATTATAAATTTGAATCAGCAATAAAAACCATTGATAATAAAGGAAATTCCGTCGAAAAACTTCCATAAATAACGGAGATATTCGAATTTTCAATGTCCAATCTAGTTGGCTTTGGAAGTTAATTTGTTGACCTAACTACGCTATTATTAAACAGAGACTAGCCGTGTTTGGTATCAAATAAAAGCAAATTTTGTCAAGTTTTCAGTAAATCAAACAAAAATACTGGTTGTCTTAGTAGTGAGTATGTTTTTGTAAGTTTATTATTAAATCTGAATAGAGTATGAAAACCATTGACAATACAGCAAATTCCGTCGAAATCCTCCCATAAACAACAGAGATATTCGAATTTTTAAATTCCAATCTAGTTGGCTTTGGAAACTAATATTTTGACGTAACTTCGCTATTATTAAACGGATACTAGTCGTGTTTGGTATCAAATAAAAGCAAATTTTGTCAACTTCTCAATAAATAAAACAAAATTACTGGTTGTGTTAGTAGTGACTATGTTTTTATAAATTTATTATCAAATACGAATCATAAGTTTAAACCATTGACAATATAGCAAATTCCGTCGAAATACTCACATAAACAACAGAGATATTAGAATTTTTAACTTCCAGTCTAGTTGGCTTTGGAAGATAATTTTTTGACCTAACTTCCCTATTATTAGACGAATACTAGTCGCGTTTGGTATCAAATAAAAGCAAATTTTGAGAACTTTTCAGTAAATAACACAAAATTGCCGGTTGTCTTAGTAGTGACTATTTTTTAATAAATTTATTAAAAAATCTAAATCGGCAATGAAAACCATTGACACTAAAGCAAATTGCGTATAAAAACTCCCATAAACAACTGAAATATTCGAATTTTGTTATTCCATCTAGTTAGCTTTGGAAGTTATTTTTTTACCTAACTTTACTATTATTAAACGGATACTGGTCGTGTTTAGTATCAAATAAAAGCAAATTTTGTCAACTTTTCAATAAATAAAACAAAATTACTGGTTGTGTTAGTAGTGACTATGTTTTTATAAATTTATTATCAAATACGAATCAGCAGTTTAAACCATTGACAATATAGCAAATTCCGTCGAAATGCTCCGATAAACAACGGAGATATTCGAATTTTTAAATTCCAATCTAGTTGGCTTTGGAAGATAATATTTTGACCTAACTTGGCTATTATTAAACGGATACTAGCCGTGTTTGGTATCAAATAAAAGCGAATTTTGTCAACTTTTCAATAAATAAAACAAAATTACTGGTTGTGTTAGTAGTGACTATGTTTTTATAAATTTATTGTCAAATACGAATCAGCAGTTTAAACCATTGACAATAAAGCAAATTCCGTCGAAATAATCACATAAACAACAGAGATATTCGAATTTTTAACTTCCAATCTAGTTAGCTTTGAAAGATAATATTTTGACCTAACTTCGCTATTATTAAACGGATACTAGCTGTGTTTGGTATCAAATAAAAGCAAATTTTGCCAACTTTTCAGTAAATAAAACAAAATTACTGATTGTCTAAGTAGTGACCATGTTCTTATACATTTATAAAGCATGAAGGTGATGAAATTTGGCTGTATCCTCCGAAAACTCCTTGTCAATAAAAAGTCGGCGCCCTTTTGGACTTTTTGGCTAAACCGACTTTAATGAAAATCACCAAATTAATTTTCGGTATTCTCGAGTCTCTCTGGCGCAGTCGATTAAAACGCTCAAGAGAGAGATTCGATCTTGGACTGATGTGAGCCAGCGGTGAATCGGTCTCAGAGGGGTCCGCCTGTGGCAGAATTGAGAATTAAATCATTGCATTATATATTGATGATGCCGCCGCTTGAGTTCGCATCTCGGATGTTTAATCCATTTTAGCGATTCTATCGGCGTCCGGGCGGCAGCCATCTCCTGCCCTTAGAAGTAGTAGCAATAATAGGCCCACCTGATCCATATTTACGAGCTAATCGAAAATTAAAAACTTCAAAATCGACGACGACGCCGAAGAAACTACCAACGAATCATATGATATATAACTACTAAGCTTTTGTCCAGCGCTTGTTTGAAACAAAACACAATGTTAGGTTAAGTTTGAATTTAAATTTATTATATAGTCTGAATTACTATTCAAAACTATTACCAATTTAAAAAAAAATTGTCGAAAAATTCCTATTAACAGCAGAGATATTCACACTTTTATCTTTCAGTCTAGTAGGCTTTGGAAGTTATTTTTTTTACCTAACTTCTCTAATATTAAACTGATACTAGCCGAGTTTGGTATCAAATAAAAGCAAATTTTGTCAACTTTTCAGTAAATAGAATTACTGGTTGTTTTAGTAGTAACTATGTTATTATAAATTTATTATCAAATCTGAATCGGTAATAAGTCCTATAAACAGCGGAGATATTCGAATTTTCCCTATCCAATCTAGTTGGCGTTGGAAGTTAATTTTTCGACCTAACTTCGCTATTATTAAACGGATACTAGCCGTGTTTGGTATCAAATAAAAGCAAATTTTGTCAACTTATCAATAAATAACACAAAATTACTGGTTGTGTTAGTAGTGACTATGGTTTTATAGATTTATTATCAAATACGAATCAGCAGTTTAAACCATTGACAATAAAGCAAATTCCGTCGAAATACCATAAACAACGGAGATATTCGAATGTTTAACTTCCAATCTAGTTGGCTTTGGAAGATAATTTTTTTACCTTACTTCGCTATTATTAAACGGATACTAGCTGTGTTTGGTATCAAATAAAAGCAAATTTTGTCAACTTTTCAATAAACAAAACAAAATTACTGGTTGTGTTAGTAGTGACTATGTTTTTATAAATTTATTATCAAATACGAATCAGCAGTTTAAACCATTGACAATAAAGCCAATTTCGTCCAAATATACCCACAAACAACAGAGATATTCGAATTTTTAAATTCCAATCTAGTTGGCTTTGGAAGATAATTTTGTTACCTAACTTCGTTATTATTAAACGGATACTAGCCGTGTTTGGTATCAACTAAAAGCATATTTTGTAAACTTTTTAATAAATACAACGAAGTTTCCTTACTGCTAGACGGTAAAAAGTACAAACAATAAAATCAAAGCTGTTCTACATAATAAGGCACCGATCACGACAAATATAATAAATATCGATCGTATAGCACAGAGGAAGGCTCGGAAGTTATCTTTTAAGCTCTTATAATAGCAGAAATACGATACTATAACGATACGGGCTGGAAATTATAATAATTACCGGATTTCGAGTAAAAATAATGATCACATCGTAAATTTTGTGTGTACGGTGCCTTGTTAACCACTTCCAGTGGTTCGAAGCACAGTCCAAATCGTCGCTAAAAACATAATAATAGCCCTCCAACCCACTATTATTTCATTAAATCAATAAACACAATTTAGTAGAAGCGGGCCCACAGTTTCACCCAAGTCGGTAATATATTTTTCGGGATTTTTTGTTGCAATTGTTTTCATTTGAAGTCCGCTATTAAAATTTAATTAACCATCTAAGACCTCAAATTACCTACCTATTTTTAATTTTAAAAATTCTGTAATATTATTTTTAAATAAATAATATGACAGTTGCATAGAAGATAAAATTTTGCGTTATTTGATACCCGACACGACTATTTTACCATTTAAAACAACGGAGTTACGACAAAAACTAGCATTTCAAGGGTAACTAGATCAAAAGACAAAAACACGTGTATTTCCGTTAATAATTGAGGTACCTCGATAAAAATGATGCCATTTAAAAGCGTTTTTATTACTTGTTCGTACTTTTATTACTCAAAATAAATAATAATCGTTATAATACAAATTTCACAGATTATCAACTTACGGAAAATGTCCGCATAAAATTGCCAGCGAACCTATCTCATTTGCATTGAATGTATGCAAATAATAACCACCTTCCTGACTACGTGCACCGAAGGCATCTGCAATAATTGGACATTCATCTATGTATATCGATGTGCCTAATAGCATAATCTGAGTCAATTGGTTCGTACAACGCTAAGTGCCATTCGATCGAGATAGAAGCAATTAAATCGTAAAAGCATTATTAGATCAAACGGAAGGATACATAAAACGCTGCCTCGAACTCATTTGCATGACGGTCGTTTTTGTAACATAAATTGATTTATTTCTCTGATTGGTTCAGAGATGTAGCAGTTAGAAAGAGGACTATATTTGCTGCAATTTGATACCAAACACGATGGGTGTGGGTTTAATAATAATGGAGTTATGATTAAAAAAAATCCAAAGCCTACTAGTTTGGAAAGTCAAAAGTTTGATATCTCTGTTATTTACAGATATTTTTTGCAAGAACTTGAAGGTATCGTTAGGGTTTTTAATATTTGTCTTTACATGGGAGGCTCTTTACATGATGTTGTAGATTAAAAATTTAAAATTACTTAGAATATCTTTTTATTTATTAAACTTGAAGAAGTAATACAATTTGCTTTTATTTGATACCAAACACGACTAGTTTTGCTTCAGCCATTCAAAAGTTAGACTAAAAATATCAATTCCAAAGCCTACTAGATCGATTGTTAAAACGTCGAATATCTCCGTTATTTATAGGAATTTTTTGATGAGACTGGTATCGTTATAATGAGGATTTAATACCGATTCAGACTACATAATAAAACATAATTATAAATTATAAGAATTTGCAACAAAACATTCTGGTATAACGGTGATGATCATAACAAAATTACTTCCATTCGGGTTGAGCGGGGCGTACACAGTAGCAGCTCTAGCCGCGGAGGACGATAGACACTGTCGGCAAGACAAAAGAGTTACTCGGCCGTTCCGCAGACAAAAGACGATCGTTTTTGTCGGCTGCCGACGGTGGAGGACATCAAGGAGCCGACGGACTGCATCAGGAAATATGTGCGTAATGTCAATGAATGGGCAGCCGTCGCGATTTCGGCTCGATTTTTTCGATTTCTTCGCTCGACAGTAGCGAGTCTCATCTCGGATGATCCTGCGCCAGTGTGTGAGTGTGTGTCGGAACTGAATATCAATCAGGGGCACCCGAATATCTGTCTCATTTGTTCCGACCGCACAAGACAAAACACTTCTCGGCCTGCTTTGCAACACTACTCTCCGTCAGGCCGGCAGAAAGCGATTCTATCAAGGAATGAATGGGAGTGGACCAAACACCCGACCTTGAGGAACCCCTAAATTAAGTTTATGGAAATTCTGAACGTGTTTTACGATAATTGCGTATTAAATTTGGTGTGATTTGATACCAAACACGCCTAGTCGCAAATCAATAATACAAAAGTTAGCATAACAAATCGAATTACAAAGCCTACTAGATGAACTATTCAATAGTGAATATATACGTTATTTATGCGAGTGTTTCGATAAAATTTTGATCGGTTTGGTGTGCAAATAGCTATAAATCAGTATGTAAGGTTTAAAACGAAAAAATATATTGTCGCGTTTAAGTCGTTGATATATATTCAATTAAATTACCACAAAAACATAACCATGTGTAATAGCAGATTAATACTAATCATGCATAAACTGCATGCTTTAAATGCTAACGATTTATACAACAGAAATGTTTTTCAAGAGATTTTATCTCCTTTAATATCATGATATAAGTAAAAACAATTTTGTGACTATTTTAAACTAGGTAAATTAAAAGCAATGAGCGGGAAAATTATCTGATTGTACCCAGTATTCAATTTGCAATTAATCATGCTTATTATTCTTAATGGGCAATTTCTTTAATTAATATTTCTATTTTTGTATCAGAAAAAACATCTGAATTTATAACCTGCATGTCAAATGATCATAAATAATAATATTTTTTATCGTTTCATTCTACTCTAAATTTAACTAATTATGTTTTTATTTTTAAAAAACATGTCATATTTTGTATTAAATTCAAAAACTGCGAAAATTCCCTTTTATTTGATACCAAAGACCGATATCTTAACTATAATAATAAGCGAGAAACGCAAAACGATTTGCTTCCACGGCCAACTAGATGCCTGGATAAAAGTGCTGTTATCTCCGCAACCGAACGAGCTTCAAACAAAAATCCAGTGGCGTTGCGTCCTGTTTTTAACTACGGTTCTAATGACGCCAAGATAAGCATAATTTCCAATCGGACATATTTAAAACTTGAAAGTATACTAGTTTTTCTATTCAATTTCGCTAAATAACGAAATTTGTTTCAAGGTGTGTTCCGATTGGTGGTAATGGCGGTGGTAGCATACGAAATTATAGTATTTCTCACATCTCGTGATAGTGACACATTAGTTTACATGTACATAAACATGAGTCACTAGCAACTTTCTATTAGAAATACTATAATGGCGTCTGCTACCACTGCCATTATCACTAATGCGAACGCACCTTTACTTTGACACCAAACACCGCTATAGTAACTTTAATAACAAACGAGAAATGCCAAACAATTTCCTTCCATGGCCAACTAGATGCCCGGATAAAATCATGGTCATATCTCCGTTACCTCGCGACATATCGTGAAAAATCCGACGGCGTATCGTCGGCTTTTTAATCGTCGGATCTAAGGACATTGAAAAAGCATATTTTTTACTCAAACATAAAAAAACATCAAAATTTACTAGTTTTTCTATTAAATATAGCTACAAAACCAAATTCCCTATAATTTGGCACCAAACACCGCTATGGTACCTTTAATAACAAACTAGAAACGCCAAACGATTTACTTCCATGGCTAACTAGATGCCCGGATGAAAATGCTAATATCTCCGTTAGCTCGCGACATATCGTGAAAAATCCGACGGCGTATCGTCGGCTTTTTAATCGTCGGATCTAACGACGTCAAAAAGGCATATTTTGCTCTCGAACTTACAAAAAACATGAAAATTTACTAGTTTTTCTATTCAATTTAGCTACAAAACAAAACTCCCTTTAATTTGACACCAAACACCGCTATGGTACCTTTAATGACAAACGAGAAACGCCAAACGATTTACTTCCATGGCCAACTTGATGCCCGGATGAAAATGGTCATATCTCCGTTATATTTTCACTCGAACATACAAAAACATCAAAATTGACTACTTTTATCTATTCAATTTAGCTATAAAACCAAATTCCCTTTAATTTGACACCAAACACCGCTATGGTAACTTTAATAACAAACGAGAAACGCCAAACGACTTCCATGGGCAACTAGATGCCCGGATGAAAATGGTCATATCTCCGTTACCTCGCGACATATCGTGAAAAATCCGACGGCGTTTCGTCGGCTTTTTAGTTGCGGATCTAACGACGTGAAAATAAGCATAATTTCCACCCGAAAAACAAAAGCAAAACGCGGTCTAATTAGACGACTGCGGAGCGGTGCGCGTTGATGAAATCAAGACGACGCTAATCCGTCTTCCTTTGCGGATCGTTACGCTCGGTAAAGAAAACAAAACGCGCCCGATGCGAAAGGTGTGTGGTGGGGGGTGTAGACGGAACACACGGAGGCGTCGATTGGTAATTAAATAAACATAGATAATAAGGCCGAAGGTGTCCGGAATGGCACCGAAGTGTTAAAAATCGCGTAATATGAAATTCATCCACGTATAGGAATTTATAAGAAAAACCGTGTACAGGCTGTCTCTCTTTAATATATTTAAAGTGTCGCCGGCATAAGGCACGGTGCCACTACTGGCTACTGCTTCAAGAATAAATGCTACAGCTTTTTGCGACAATATAGCATACGATTTTCGAGCTTTTTTAACCAGCGCTATGCGACGAACGCGCTCGACGTTTCTTTGCAGCATTTTAGCGACGATCTGAGTGTCCGGTATAAAGCACGAATACTAATTCACTTATTATGAATCGTACCGTATCGGCCTCTACAAACAATTGCTTGTATTGCCTTATTATCACCTGTACATCTGTTATAAATACACATAGCTTTTTACACTTTTTAAACTATGAAAAAATAACTTTTTTGAAAAAATCGTATCCTCATGTTAAAGAAAACATAATTTCCGCTAATTTGATACCCTACTCGATATACTTATCTTTATTAGTTTTCCAGATATACCAAAATATATAAATCCAAGGCCTACTAAGACTGAAATTTAAATAATGTAATATCTCGGGTATTAAGTAAAATAAGTCAAAAATTCTTGCAGATCGATGAAGGGTTTTACATCGAATTACTACAAAACAGCATTTAAGAATTCTTGGACAAAATTTGTTTGTAACTGTTATGAAGTAAGCAAAAACCGTTATTATTTATTTTGGAAACCGTGGCCTGGAAGACTTAGGCTAATCGCTATTAGCAAAGTACTGAAAGTGGGTGAATTATTTAGCGTTTGATGTCCTTAACGAGGAGGCCCTGTTTAAGCGTATTAACTCCAGTTTGAGAGTTGTGCTCCAGTCAGCTCTCTAAAACCATAAACTAACCCTGCGCGCCCCATCTAACCGTCCATAGTGGCTTTAAACAACTTGGACATCACTTCATAATAGTATAAGTCGGTGTCTGGTGCAGCCGCAAGGGGCCGTGATAAATGATGTATTTTCAAACTCAGAGGCAACTCAAGACGCTTCCCTACAGAACCGGGGGGGAGGCCAAAGAAAACTCCACAAATATTCCAACACCCCAACCGAAACTTATCCGAAAAGTATCGAAACTCGTACTCCAAACATCTCTAATTAAATATCTAGCAAAACCGGTTTTATTTAAATATCTGAAGAAATAACCGAGATAACGCGATTTTTAACTTTCGATCTAGTTGGCCATGGAATCACATTTTTAATCATAACTCTTACGTTTCTCAAGATAACCCGGCCGTATTTGGTATCAAATAAATCAATATTTTATCTTCTAAGCGACTGTGGTGTTTTCCAGTTTATTATACAAAATTCTGAAATAAAATTTAGTTATTTTGTAATGATATCCTTTTTATTAGTTAGGGAATGTTATTTGCTTTCATATGACACCCAACTCGACATATCTAAGTTTACTACTTTCCAAGTTATTGATTAAAATGTGTTTTTTCAAGGATGACTAGATTCAAAATGAAAACAGCGAAATCTCAGGGTTTTCTTGAAATCGTTTGGTGAAATCAATTGCATAATGCGAAGTTTATTAAAAAGATTTAAATTCTCCATACCTAACAACACAACAGCAATTTTTTAATTTTTCGATCTAGTATGCCATGGAATTATATTTTCTGTCATAACTCCTATGTTTCTCAATATAACCCTGTCGTGTTTGGTGTCATATAAAATGAAATTTTAGTCTTCTTAACATTAAACCTAGGATTTGTTTTTTCGATCTCCTCGAAGTGATATATACCGGAAATAGCATTGGTCGATCTCGTTAAGTGGAGAAAAGTTGCATTACCCGAGCATGGAGCGCTAGTAGATTGCATCTAATGGTTCAGCAAATCATTTATAACGTGGCATTAGCCCTGTCTGAGGCTGCCTGCACAAGACGAAAAACCTCTCAGGGCTAAAAGATGGGAATTTGTCGTTGAATCCCGGAGTGCAGACACTTTGCTAACTATGTTCTAATACCCCCTCGCGCCCTGTCTATCTATGTCCGAAATCTACGTACAATCGATTATACCCCGGATTAAGGGACCGGCGCTTCGCAAATCTTCCGGTTACTGATGAATCTAATGCGTCAGAGGATCACCGACGACGAAAACGCTTTAAAAACGTCACCGAATGAAGAAGATCCCAGTCGAAAAACTCCAGGAATAACCGAGATATCGCCGTTTTAATTTTTAATCTAGACAGCCATGGAAACTACATTTTGTTAAATATCTCGGAATCTAAAAAAGGTAGGTATGCCGAGTTTGGTGTCAAATAACAGCAAATTAATTTACTTAACTAATAAACACGTTTACATAATAAAAAAAACATTTATTATTTTAGAAGTTAATAAGTTCAATAAAACTAATTTTTAATATTGTTATATTAAAGGTAATAAAATTACCTTTCATATGACACCAAACACGGCATACTTATTTCTATAAACCTCAAAGATACGCAAAATAAAACGCTTCCATGGCACACTAGATCGAAACTAAAATAACGCAATAGCTCGGTTATTCCGCAAGATAAACCGAAAATCCTCGCGGAATTTTGATGGGTTTTAGGGTCGTTAGCAATTTGACGATTTAAAACCGCCCCCGGATAAAAATATTTTCGTAAAATTTCAACCCTTGAGTGGACAAATGGTGCGGCTACCCTCGTTAAAGGGGTACAGAAGGAAAAAAACGACCGGATAATACCTTGTTATCCCCGTTCCCGTAGTTAGTCCACCCTTATATTAAAATGGCATTAGGGGTGTCAATGGCCGTGTCGGTCAAAAACAAGGGCTGTAATTTCGAAAACACCTTCATTACCCCCGACACCCCCGACCGAAATTTTTGCGCTCGTGAGAAGTTTGTAAGTTACAAGACGAAGAAGATATTTAAATCAATTCTCACCCCCTTGGATTTTTTTCAACCCCTATAGGCGCGGGCGTTTTGATTAAACACTTATTGCCGACGGTTGAATCGGTGGAGTGGTAGCATTTGTCAGCTTTTATACTAGTAATGGCGTCATTTGTCGCGTGGGTCCATAGAATGGTTTATGTCATCCGAAAAATGCCTCCACTCGTGTTATCGGACCTCGTGGACAGCTGTGAATTATCCCTAAATTGCCTGCGACGTCTCTCCCAGTAATTTAGTTATCTAATAAAGTAAAATGATTCAATTAAAAACGGATGTTTTTTGTTTTAATTTACGCAAGAACCATTAACTTATCGAAGAAGATTAAAAAGTACTTTACGACTGTTAAAGAATTTTTGGGATAATGTGTTTAGTAGCTGAGATATTTTAATATTTATAGATTCATCTAGTTGGCCGTGGAAACATATTTTTCTAATTATTTTTGGAACTAACAGGAGTAACTATGCCGAGTTGGGTGTCGTATTAAAGGAAATTTAATTTTCTTTAAAACCGTGGCATTAAAAAAATTACTGAATGACCAAGGATATTGTTTTGTTTTAATTTATGGTAGAACCATTACGTTATCGAAAAAGATTAAAATGTACCACACGATTCTTAAAGAATTTTTGGAATAATGTTTTTGGTAGCTGAGATATTGTAATATTTATACATTCATCTAGTAAGCCATGGAAACATATTTTTCGAATTATCTCTGGAACTAACACGAGTAACTATGCCATGTTGGGTATCGAATTAAAGCAAATTTAATTTTCTATAAGACCTCCTCATTTAAAAATTTTAGAAAGTTAAAGGTGAACTAAATTTCCTCAAAAATGTATTTTTTATCAGTTTTCATGCACTTAAATGATTATAAATTGTAAACTATAATTTTATATTAAGGAACAATTTAAAAATAATGCTTATAAATCATAATTTATGTTTCGATCTAGTCACCTATGGAAAGAAATTTTGTGCTATAACTCAGAGGTGTCTTGTCGTAGAGGTGTCGTGTTTGGTGTCTTATAAGAGCGAATTTAGCGCTCTTAACAACTGTGTTAATTGCGTCTAAATGTGTCAATTAAACCGTCCATAAATATCAATTAACGTCTACAGGCGGTCGTAAAAACTGTATCGACCGATCAATCATCAATTACGCATTCCATGCAGATGAGAGGCTAATGCCTCGTAGCAAATTTATTATTATAAATATTATAAATCTTCCGATGTAGTGGAGTAGGCCGTAGCATGAGACGAGAAGGTGTAAAGCTGATAGTCGGTATAAATCAGTGATTTCTTTTAATTGACCGTAATGACGACTCGACTGATGTAATTTGCGAACATAAATTTTCCCCGGTGGCAGTAAATCAACGGGCAAAGGAACGCGCGCGCTCCTAGAGTTTGAATTAAAACATCAGGCGGAAAAATGTTGCGAAATACCTGTTTTCCCACGTACCTAAGCAAAAAGTAAGTAACCTGCAGCAAATCACACATGCATCCATCGATGGACAAACTCGCAAAACGCAGACGTTAAATTGACTTATTACCCGCATTTACTCGGGCAATCAATTGCATAAACTCAATTAACAACTGCTAAATTACTTTCGATAGGTATAAATTTTAACTTCACCATCAAACGAGTAATTAAATTTCTTTTAATTTGACACCAAACACGCTATATCTATCTCAATTCGTTATGAAGATACATAAAAAAATCCGTCCATGGCCTACTAGACTAAAACCTAAATAATGCCATATTTCGCTTAACCCGTATCGCAAATCGAATTTTCTTCCAAATTTAAATAGTCTTGATTATTCTCCACAAATGAAGTAACTTAAAAAACAATTTCATTACAACTATCACTTCACAGACTTCTTAAAACTAATTTACGTCAAACCCATGTTGAAAAGAATTCAATCCCCTTTAATATGAGACAAAACACGACACGCTAACGTCTAACCAATTCGGAGATCGAACTAAAATTTTGCTTCCATGGCTTACCATGACCAAAATTTTAACACCACCATCAAACGAGTAATTAAAGTTCTTTTAAATTGACACCAAACTCGATATATCTATCTCTTTCCGTCAGAAAGATACACCGAAAATTTACTTTCCATGGCCTACTAGACCAAAACCTAAATATTGCCATATTTCGACTACCCCGTACTATAAATCAACTTTTCTTTCAGAATTAAATCGTATTGGATATTCCCTACGAATAAACAAACAAAAAAACACTAAATTAAAAATACCATCACTCCAGACTTCTTAAAATTAATTTACGATAAAATAATTTTAAAAACAATTAAATTTGCTTTAATTTGACACCAAACACGACGCACTTACGTCGAACCAATTCGGAGATACAACAAAAATTTTGCTTCCATGGCCTACTAGACTAAAACCTAAAAATCGCGATATCTTCGCTATTTTACAAGATAAATCGAAAATTCTTGCTGGATTATGAAGCGTTTTATGTTCCCTTCATAATTTAAAAGCATGGAGCGCATTGTGAATGATATACTACTCGCGTGTTAGTTCTAGCGTAGTACTAAAAATAAATACGTATCTCATTCTCACGGTCAAAAATCAAACATGTGTGGCCTACTAGATTTGTCATATATAAATTGAAGCGAACACATCTGGTGCCATTTATTCATAAGCGTATATGTTATACGAAGCCTGATATGTACCATACTTTAGTATAAACGAACATCTGAACCACTTGACGCGAGTAGTTTGACGACTAGAGGGACCGTAGAGAGATTTTTGTTGTATTTTCGTGTTTTGATGGAAATCCGGTCACCTATTCACGGGATTTGATTGCGTTGTCTTCTAGGAAATAGGTGACAATGCTTCAACCGCCGGTAAATAGAATTTTCGATCTATTGATTGATCCTAAGGATTTTTTTCCGGTCGGACAATGGAAGCGTGTCACCGTGTCAATCAACCTGAGGTTGGATTGATTTTTTTCGGTTTCAATTGCTCGAAATTACTTACGGAAATTTGTAGAGAGAATTTAATTTTATTGTGTGTTGAGGACGTTGAAAAGTAGACCACCGGTTGTAAGAGAAGTAAAAGATTTTTTTTGTTAGATCATTTTAGAAAAGTGGTGATATTGCCAACGTATATAAGATTAAATTACTTTTCATTTGACACCAAACTCGATACATCTAAGTCGATTCGTAGCGGAGTTACACCAAATTGTTTCTTTTCATGGCTAACTAGATTAAAAAGTGAGTATGTTGATAACTCGGTTATTAAGTTGCTTACGCCGGTTTTTCTTGGAGAGATTAGTTTAGTATTGCGAATTTAACTGAAAACTTTGATATTTCTAGGTATTACCTATATAATTAAAAATAATATTTTTTTGGGTAGAAACAAAAATTAGGTCAATAGATTTGTAGAGAGTTCAAAACTGAAGAAGTAAACTGCAAGAAACGCCAACTTCCCACGCAGGATAATCGAGATATTGCAAATTTACGTTTTAATCTAGTAAGCCATGGATTGCGGATTTTTGGTAAATCTTTTAAACGGGTAGAGATAGATATATCGTGTTTGGTGTCAAATTAGTCGGAATTTAATTCTCTGTATGATTTTAAATTAATTTTACAATTGTTAGACTGCGTAAACCAAATTTTCTTGGAGAATTTAGTTTATGTAGTCTTTAATTATTTTTTTTCTGCAAAACAAAAATTATGTCTTTATATATATATAGAGAACTTAATACCGAACTAAACTGTGAAAGAAACGACAACTTATCATGCAGAATAATCGAGATATAGCTTATTTAAGTTTTAATCTAGCAAGCCATGGACGGCGAATTTTTGGTATATCTTTTAAACGGTTAGAAATAGATATATCGTGTTTGGTGTCAAATTAGTCAAAATTTAATTATCTTTAAGCATTTTAGCTTAAATTCCTAGTAGCTCTAGATTCCTCCCCTTTATGTTACATAATAGTAACAACCCTTAACGTTTGCATAGCGAAATTTCCAGTAGGAAGTCTTGATTTGTTTTCGATACAATGTAGGTTAGAGCGAACGGGGTGCGGAGGTTTTTGGGGGTGGTTGCCCACCCTCCGCCCCCGTGGAACTAATTCCTCGCTGCCGGAGAGGTTCGGGGGTTGGCGGGGGTGGGGAAAACTCCATTCTCCATCCGAGCTTCGGAGGACCGTTTTTGCCCATCTCGCAAGCGGCAGAAGAGTTTTTGCTTCTGGGCGAATTTTTTGCTCGCAAGGGCTCGAAGCCCCCGTGTCTGCTCCACAGTTAGCTAGTTTGTCAATGCTACCGCCGTACACTGGCGCTGCGATCGACCCGGGAAAACCACCCCTCCCCACCCCCTCCCTACCCCCGACCGCCCCTCGGCGAGTCTCAACCCCTAAGACCGACACTCTTCTCTTTCCAACGTTATGAATTGTCTCCTATTATTGTATTTGCCCATGTCGAGAAGTGAGTATGTGATGTCAGGCTATTCCGGCTAATAACGCCATTGTCAGGGGGTGAAATCAACCCCCTTCTTACGCCCCGACTCGGTTATATTGAGAGGAGCATGTCAACGCAGTTGGAGGAATAAATTTTGGGCCATTTCAACCCCTGTGCGTCTTGAAGTGTCTGTGGTGTTTGTTTCATAGACTTAAATAAAGTTATTAAGGGTTATTGTTAAAATTATATCGAACGATTTCATATTCCAGGACAGTAATTAACGTAAAGGCGGGTTTTCCTAGGAGCAGGTTTTTGACGCAGCGTACAACGCATTTCAAGTTGACAGCTTAATACGCCGCGCATTTGTATTTTCCAAACGTGCAGCATCAGATATTTAGGTGGTCTACTTATAGTTTGGTCAAGGGATCTTTGCGTGTTGTCAAAAGTGACAGTTCTCTGAGAAGATGTACGTTACGTTGTACGCTGCGTAAAAAACCTGCTCCTAGGAAAACCGGCCTTTTAAATATTGTATTATTATAGCATTCTGTACACATTGTCCGTAAATGATCATCATGTCTACATACTAACTACTTGTAAAAGTTTTCTATTTTAGAAATTTTGTATTAGCAAATTAATTATCATAAAAATGCGAAACTTTTCCCTATTTAACTGTTTTCATATATTATTTTAAAAACGCAGCAAAATCATATTCTAAAAAAAAACAAAAACTGAAAAACACACTGTATAATAATGACAGTTCCTTTGAATACCAACCTCAAAGTGATCTAAGTTATCTTTTTTTGCGTATCCAACAATCATCTGATTTCATTCAAATATTATATAATTTTTAATTTTAAACATAATCCTCATCTACATTCTGTGGAGCCAAGTGTGACGTATTCACAAAGCCCCATCTATCAAAACAAATAACCGTAAGAAATCTTGTTCTAACACCATAATGGCAGCCACACAAGCTGTGGGGCCACAAAAAAATAATATACCTAAGAGCACTTATCCTTTCATTCATAATCTAGTGTGCAGAGGAAATCATATTTTAGATGTGACAACGACAATAAAACCTCAATAACCAACTGAAACGAATTCATGAAAATCCAGTGTGACTAAAAGTATCAAGTAAATTGAAAAAGAAAAAAAACTAAGTAATGAATTACAGATAAATGAAATTATTTATTTTTTGTTTGTCCAATGTATGCACAGAAATGTTAGTAGAAGACAATATAGGTACTTCAATTCAAGAAAACAAATGTTATTAGTTCAAGTATTTCGAGAACTATAAGGTACATTTTAGACAATGTAGGTAGAGCAGATTTCAGTTTAAATTTTATTAAACAAGAAAACATTTCGAATTGACATAATATTCCATCTAAACCTATACTCGTTAGTCAAGTATCTTGACTATCTTCAGTAGGTACTTCAATATGAGACTATTTTAAATATCTCAGATAAAATAATAACAAATTACAAAGAAATGCTTGTACTTAGAACTGGAATTCTTTTTAATAATTGAGTCCAACTAGCCATTTATGTTTCAACTATTTTTAATTAAACCTTAAAAGATATACAGGGTATCCCAGGCTATAGAAGTTGTAGATAACCACTGGCTCTACAGCCAGAAAATATTTTCATGCTTACAGTATGTCCCACAACAACGTACCAACACAAACTTATGATTTTTTTTTTAATGGAACACTAGGTGTATTATTGCAGTTTTGGATGAAGATTTTTATGGTAATCATTTTAACATCAACTTATATTAGCCTATTGTCAACTGTTACCGAGATATTGTGAAATCAAAGTCAAAAACGTGCAATTTAAAAAAATCATTCTGAGGTAACTAATTAATATGAAGAAATGAGAAAACTCATTCTAGACAGTAAAAATATCACCCTTTTTGAGAGATATGGTTTATTTCAGATTATAATATATTTTTAAATGGAGCACCCTGTATATTATAACACTATTATAAAGTTCGATAGCCAAGCTTTCTAAAAATGCCAAATTTATTAGGTCTATCATCAACAGATTAAAAGTTTTCAAAATTTATTAAATTCTAATAATTAATCAAACAGTTAACAACAAATAAATGCAACACAATTATAAATTAAAGAAAATAAACAAAAACAAAAAAAGAAAGTGAAGAGGTAGGTAAGTATTCCACTACAAATGATCAAATATCTGGCCTCTTTGTTGAATTCATTTTTGAAGTCTTGTTTCAAAGTCCCTCTGAACTTTTTCTAGTGTTTCCATTGAAATATTGTGAAAACTTCGCCTTATCCTGGTCTTCATGTAGTGGTGGGAATATTCAAACATATTATTTAAATAGTTCTGGACTACTCTAGAGTGGTGTGGTGGAGCCCCGTCTAACTGCAGTATCATTTCTTGTCTTGTTTTGAATGTTTTGAAATCTTCTCAGTTGAGAATTCTATAAAAAGAAATGGTCCGACTACGTTAAGATTAATAATTCATCCCCAGACATTCAGTGACCACGCATTTTGATTGTTAATTTGTCTTACCCATCGGGAGTTTTCGGTGGCATAATAATGCATATTATGCCGGTTTACCAATTCATTTCTTTTAAAAGTAGATTCATCCGAAAAAAGGACTTTTTAAACATAATTTGGTTGTTCATCAATTTTTTGTAAGATGTTTTCACAGAAAGTTATCCTGTTTCCAAAATCATTCCCATATGTAGCTCTTGGTGTAAACTTAAGTGGTATGGGTGAAATTTATGAAGTTTTAATATTCTATGGACCGAGCTTTTGCTGATCTGGAGTTCTCTACTCAGTTCTCGTGTACTGACATGCGGATTTTCCTGTACGCTCAATAAAACATTAAATTGGGTACTTTCATCTCCAACTACATAACTGTTATATCTACGTTTCTAGATAGTAGTACTTCTAGTATTTTGAAACCTAATCAATAAATTTTCGAGGAATCGGGTACCTTTCGCCATATACTCTTTGAGCGAGTAGAGTATTGCTTTGACATTCTCCTAATATGAAAAAAATGTTTTTATCTGTTGATGATAGAACTACTAAATTTGGCACTTTTAGAAAGCTTGGCTATCGAACTTTATAATGGTGTTATAATATACAGGCTGTTCCATTTAAAATTCTTAAGTTATTTGACATTTAACATATCATTATTTGTTTTATATAATTCATATTATAATCTCAAATAAACCATATCTCTCAAAAATAGTGACATTTTTACTGTCTAGAATGAGTTTTCTCCTTTCTTCATCTTAATTAGTTACCTCAGAATGATTTTTAGAAAAACGCACGATTTTGACATTGATTTCACAATATCTAGGTAACAGTTGACAATAGCCTAATATAAGTTGATGTTAAAGTGATTACCATAAAAAACTTCATCCAAAACTGCAATAATATAACTAGTGTTCCATTTAAAAAAAAAACATAAGTTTGTGTTGGTACGTCGTTGTGGGACATTCTGTGAGCATAAAAATATTTTCTGCCTGTAGAGCCAATGATTATCTACCACTTTTATATATGGAAAAAACGTGTTTTTCGATTTCTTCAAGCCATCAATGAACTTTGTTCCTAGCGTGGGACACCCTGTACAATATACACGCTCGATTATCAATTTTTAATAAAATCGCAACCCAATAAGTATCGGAAATTAAAATCCACCCGACCTTGTATTTCCCAGACCTAGAAGGGAGGAGGCAAACGACAAAATATTGCCTAAGACTGTCGTTCCTTATTATTCTTTTTTAATAAACAAATGACGGTCCTCGGCAGTAACAGCGGTGTCGATGGCATTAGTAATGACAGTTGACAGTGCGGCCGGGCGACCGTCAGGCAGAAAAAAACGGAAATACAGCATTACGATAACCCGGCAGTGTGAAAACGACATCTTGATGACTTTAAAATTACTAGCTTGCCTTCGTATACGACTAGGTATCTGAAAGTTTCAATTCTAGCGGGTAACTGTTGCTGGTGTTGCAGGTTCGTGTATATAATTTAACATATGCGTTCTATGGTCGAATACGCCTTTTAGTGCTAATTCGAGCACCTAATAATGGACATGCTTTTGGTGTGAGAACATTTTGAAGGCATGAGACCTACGAAGCGACTGTGTCCGTTTTAATCGTCAGATGTTGACGATTCGAATGGTTAGTTTATGGGAAATTGGTCGAGGAATTGATTTATGAAGACCCAGGTCCTCTAAAATCTACAATTCGCGAGTAAAACGCGAATATGTAGGTAAACGATCTTGAAAATTAGCTGCGCAAGTAAAATTTTGCAATTTTAAATGCAGTTGAACCTTGCTGTAAATGTGAAAACGCCAAACGACAGTTTCACCAGTTTTTTGGTTGCACAAATATTGATTGCAAAGGTTTATTTGAAACTGCGTTTGTTCTAAAAGAATGTAGATATTGGCATGAAACAAAAAACGAAAAGACGACAATAGATGAATATTTGTAATAATATTTGAGACCCTGAGCAAGGGCCTGGGCCTCATTTACTGGTTAGGATGCCTCAAATAAACCACCATTTTGGTTCTTCCAGTATTAATACCCAAGCATTATTCTCAGGATTATTAGCAAGATTATTAAAAAATGGCCGTGTTTTTTTTAATTTATTCAACTTTAGAGCTTAGGGACTTGAAATGGTGAAAAAAATACGGTACAAATTTTTAAATCACTCGTATTTCCAATAATAATTAGTCAATTCAAATATTTCATTAAAAAATGAATTGCTTGTTGTGTGAAGATTGAAACCATACCATATTCGCAATAACAGAACTTTCATTCCAAAGTTATGTTGGTTTATGTTTGGCTATGCAACACTTCTGATAATATTATTGGGTCAATTTAATGTGAAATGTAAGATGTATTAAAATCAATGGGTAATGACATTTGTCTTGTTTTGGTAAAATAGGACACTAGAGATCTTATACAATGTTTTTTTATTGTTTTTAGTAAAAACCTGTGGATGACGTTTGTAACAAAAACATTCCAACAGCAAGAGAAATCTTGTGTGCTTGAGTTTAAATTCAGTGGAGAAACTATTGGTGTTGTTAAGGGTGTTTATGAATTTATCATTTTAGGTGGTCTTTTCGTCAGTTTCAATTATGATGTTACTTGTTCTTGTTCGTTTGTTTGTTTTTGCGAAGATTGAATCGGAGCTGGAATCAACGTTTTTTGAGTATGTCACATCACTTCAAACCAAGTCTTCTCTTTTAATTTTATGTCATGTTTAAATAAAGAGCACTTCCAACATCAGCCTGAAGCCAGCCAGAATACATTGTGTTGTTCCTTTTTTAGATATTTTTACGTGAAAAACGTAACAAGTGCAAGCAAACTGTCATAATTTTAGTTCAATAAAAAACGATGTTGATTTTAGTTCCAAATCAAAATCAAAATTTAATGTTTCGTTTCAAAAACATAAAAATTTGCAAGAAATCTACAGCTCCATAATTGTAGTACAATATGGTAACCCAGTAAGAAAAACCCTTAAAAATTTTTAAAATCAAACGGCGCCCATAGTAAAGCTAAACGTTGGCCATAGTTTCTCCACCATCTTTAAAGATAACTCAAGTTCGCAATTGGAGTGTTCGTGCCTATGCAATGGAATCGCTTTTTTCATCTATACAAACGTCCAATTCAAATGCATTTTTGAGTAAAAACAGCTAAAAACTATGTTCCACATTGTCACCCTGTATACTAAAAGAATCAATCTATCAGAAAACAGATGTCATTACATACTAATTTCATTACACATTTCATTTCACATTAAATGGAACCAATATTATCAGAAATGTTGCATAGCCATACATAAAGCAACATTATATTGGGTTAAAACGTTCAATTATTGCAAATATGGTATGTTTTCAACCTTTACAATATACGCAAATAGTCTATCAAAGAAATGCTTGAATTTAATTAATATCTTTGGAAATATGAGCATTTTGTAAAATGCAAATTTGTACCGTATTTGTTTTGCCAGCAGTTTATAATAATATGCAATAGCACTGTTCCATCAAGTCCATTACTGATTTCGTTACATACGCCTGTCAGTTTAATATGAAGAATGAAGATGATCATCAATAAATATAGTAAACCAATAAAATAAAAATTCAGGCCAATAAATTTTCAAATTACTTTAATATTTTGCCATAGCTATTGGGGCATTTTTTTTTTAGGTATATGAATAGCTAAAATGCCATTTTAAGAAACAATTAATAAATAAATGTGTAGACCGTATGATGAAGTGGAACACACTTCTGTTAAATGTCTAGAAAATGACATTCAATAAATGTCATTACATAAATTTAATTTCATCAAAATAACTTTTATATCAATTTTATTTTCCGTCGGTTTTCTTTATTTTTTAATAGTAACTTGCTTTTTTTATTGATTTTTTGTCGAAGAAAAAATACCACGTTGCAATACTCAAAAACGTCTTTGAGAATAATGCAATTAAAAACAACAATAATTTTGATAAGGCTGGGAAATTATTTTTGGGGTGAATGCTATAAATTTAGCAAAATGATACTTTTTTCAATTTATTTTTTTTTAAAACAACAGCAAAAACCTGATTGTTCGACAATAAAATTGTTTGCATTATAATTACTAATTACTGCAAAATTAAGAATTCCCACTGCATATTTTGTGTCTTTTTTCAATTATAGTAGCATTTTACAATTTTCATAATGTTATTTACAAGCTGCAGAACAAAGAGAGAATATTTGTTAATAAAAAAGAAGGAAGCACAAAAGAAAATCATTCTAGACAAATTACAAAGGAAGCGAAAAAGGAACAAAAAAGTAAGTCAAGAAAGACACTAAAAATTCAGATGCAATAAACATTCAAAAACAGATGAAGGAAATTGAGCAGACTGAAGAAGACTATAAGGACTTATGTTATACTGTGTTTCATTAAAAATGGTAAAACATAAATGTTTAACATTTCTTAAATTTAATTATAAACCGCAGTAAAACAATATTTGTTTGTATTCTTTGTTAGATAAATATAGATTAATTGTATTTTTGTAAGAACATTGTGTGATTTATTGATTACCAACACTAACATTTATACACACTAAAACAAAGTTTTATTTTTCAATTTCATAATGAATGAGCGGAAAATTTGTTATCCAACTATTTCGAAAAACTTTCCTCTAATCACAAAAGAAAATGACCAACGCTAAAGTTTACATATGCACAATTTAATTGAAAAAGAAAACAAATAGAACTTAAAATCTGAGGAGTACAATTTATTTAATTTATCAACGAATAATATATTTTATCCATTATTACCGTGTATAACGTTAATTTCCGATTATCCACTTAATAATTAAAAAAATAAATAATAATTCAACTACCTTCAATCCAATAACCGTTAACACTGGCCGTAGTACAGTTTTTGACGCTGATTACGATCGTGTAACTGAATATCCCCTATTTGAAACGATTTGGAAGTTATGACGTCTCAAAGATTACGTCTAACTTACCCAAATCGATTATGAATAGTTCCGAACAACTTCCGAACCGCACAACAGATCCAAGACCAATAAAGACACAATAAAATGAAACATAGCAAGTTTATAGAAGTTTCTCCAGTTCGGTAAACGGTTCCACTACCATAAATACACCCCCGAGTGTGATTTTAGCTGCTATAGAATCACCCCAGCATTTACGAGATACACACAATGCATTTACGACTTTCGACGAATTTCAAACAAACATGTAACCTAAAACGAAAACCATAAACTACTTACTTAGGGTATAAGTTTCGCAAGATATAAAATAATTCAATAAATATAAAGACATTTTCGAAAATATTATTAAAATATAATAGTAAATTGAAAACGCTTTAGTTCGATGTATCACTCGACATATTTGGTCTAGTAGTTCCAGAGATATCGCGATTTATTGTTTTCAATCTAGTAATCCGTGCTTTTGGTTAATTTCTGGTTAATTATGGTTACAGTAGAGATAAATATATCGTGTCTGGGCTCAAATTGAAGATAATCTGGATGAGTTTATGCATACATAGATTATAATTTCAAGGTTTTCCTCTACCACTATATATGAAAGGTTTAAGGGTTTGCTATAAGGGTAAGTTTAATATTCACGGCTAGGGAGGATGTTCTTTATCTAATATTGAAAACGGTATTATGAATTCTTCCCGAGTAGATTATAGGGTGTTTTTTGTTCTTTTCCGGGAATATACATTCAAGGCAGGGGCACTAAAAATGTTTTACTTTGTTAACGAAATAAGGAGCGAAACTGGAATCTTTTAGAAAAATTTTGTTGATAATTTTAAGGAGCATTGCAAAAGTTAAACTGACATATTTTAATGACAATTTTGACTGTCTATTTAAGGTGAATATTCCACGTAAAATGTTCGTAACCTCTGGGATTTCTGCGGGATTTCAGCTTTAATATCGGACTGACCAACCCCCAAGTGACCAGGGTGGGGTTGTAACATCTGGCCACGAAACAAGCGTAGAATATATCTTCCATCAAAAACTATTCTAGCATACAGTGCCAAAATTTACAAGTTGTACGTGTTGAAAATTGGTAGATTTATTGCCTTTTTCCCTAGTGATATATTGCCGTATAATACCGGAAAATATACTCGACATGTTTTCCAACACATAAAACAACCCCTATAAGAGAGAAATGTCGTGGAAATTTTGTCCTCTTTAGAGATATTTAATTATCTTAAATACTACGGGGAATAAGACCGCTTTTGTAGGAGAATCAAAGGGTGCTCTGCATCCCTTTTGAGGTTCATTACAACAGATTTGTTTCGCTTATAGCCTTGCTGCGGTCACGTTCATAACCTCTATATTATCCTCTACAACTTAAAGAAGTAATTGTGTATTTTGTTTAATTTAACTTTATAAAACTCTTTAAACTTAATTATTCTTAAAAATTTATTACGTCATTAGTTAGATAACTAAAAATACTTTTAAATGAGCTCAAACTCGACCATTCAAACCACAATAGTTCAGGAGATATTCAATAAAATCACATTTTATTTAAAGCCATGGCTAGCTAGATCCAAACTTTTCTTGCTCATATCTCCGTAATTACTGGGCCAGTTTGGATGAGTGATACATCAAATTAAAGCCTTTTTATTACAGATTAAGACCAAATTAACAAATTTCAAATTTTTAAAACTTTTTTTGAAATTTTCCGGAATACGAAACTACAACTAAAAAATTCATCTATGAATTACGGTCTATCATACAACCCTAAAGCATGCGACCAATGTGACACTCTTTTTTCCGCACTAAACAGTAATGGCCGTCATTTTGACGGACATGCAAATTTATGCAAAATCGAGACTGAGAGGGCTCTCGCACTGTTCATTTATATAAAACAATATGACGTCGCCTGTTCGCGTTACGAGATATTAATTGTGAACAGCCATTATTATTACATCATTAGCGCGGTGGCACAGCCCACTTTGCCATACTGTCCCCGCGCATAAATTTGAATTTATTTAAAACGGTGTTGTTTTTCGAGCACCCTAGATGCATCTAGCTTTCGCGAAGTTTTAAAAGCGACGTTTTTCAGCCGGACTGGAACTATATCCTTAATTAAATCGCTTCGAGGGGAAGTCTTTAGCTTGATTAGACTTTTTCGCGTTTCGTGGAATCGTTAAAAAACAGAAACAAATGCCATTAATACTTACAGAGAAATTCGAGCAATATATTCTTAATCAATAGAGAATTGCGTTTAATTTGAGCCCAAATTCGATATGTTTATCTCTAGTGTAACCAAAATTAACCAGATATTAACCAAATTCAAAGGTGACTAGATTCTAAACGAAAAATTGCAAATAGCAGTGTTATTATGTCTAATTATCATGATTTTAATATAGGTTTATATTTCTTACAGTAAAATTTTGATTTGGTTAATTTGGTTAAGAAAAATTGAAAATTGTTAATTTTGTACTCAGAAATAGTAAACACTTTAAAATTGTGGTAATTTAAGCCAAACACGACGGATTTATTTTTAAAACCGACGAATTTACGCATTTTTCGATGCTATCATAGGCGACTAGATCGAAACGAAAAACGGTTATATCTCGGGAACTAATAGGAATAACTATATGATGCGCCACATTAAATCAAAGCATTTTTCACGGGGAATTCGAATTTCACGTCGCGCTTGGCGAAATCGTTAATTTTTACGGATAAAAAAGACGATCGGTGATTAATTTTGTTAAATCCGTTTAGACGGTTAACAGTTAGCGTCCGCAAGAAGCCGTTTAGGAGGATGGTCTCCGGCAGGGAGGAGGAGAGAAGTTTTAATTAAATTCGATTGTTTTCGGTTGGTATAAAAAGTGAAAAACGATCGTCGAAGACGCCATGAAAAACGGAATCGGCTGCAAGCGATGATCGGAGCAGAGAAGCGAATAGGTAAAAAGAATTACTAAACAAAAACGAAAACAACAAGAAGAAAGAAACGAAGTATTTCTGATCACGTGTCGAGCAGCCATCTTAAACGGCGATCCGATAGGTGGCTCCATCTGAGTAGTTTACCTGTTTTTCATTTGTCCGCGCTCTCAAATGCTGCCGTCCGGTATGCGCTCGATCGTTCGGCTTTTGTCTCTTGTCGTTGGTTTTTTTTATTTGCTTCAGTTGTTTTGTTTCGCTTTGGCTTTACTCGCGTCATTTTTCGAACCGCGCGAGACCTGTCGGCAAAAACTAGAAGCTTCTCTATGCACGTATGAGCACGTTGATTGGTTCTAGAGCGTGGATTTCCACGCTTATTTAGGCACCGAAACTATTAAAGCCTACCTAGATCCAGCACCGATATAACCTCTCTATGATATACAGACTTCATCAAAAGTATTAAACACCAGGATAGTTGAAATATTTTTATTAACTATGTTCAACATTCTTAACCAGCATAAAATTTCGCTTAATTTGAGCCTAAACTCGATATGTTTATCTTAACTGTAACCAGCAATAACCAGATATTAACCCAAAAGCAAGGGTGACTAGATCCCAACTATAAATTGCATTATCTCCGAAACTATTAAAGTTACTAAACCGTGCGACACATCAAATCAAAACGTTTTTAATCGAGATTAATAATTTTGATCAAACTTGTAACATTACTTCTCCCCTGTCTATGTAACCACGCCTTTCGCAATGGAAATTTAAGAAATTTCGTCGAAAAAGTGTCGCCCAATGTTTGTGTTCGTCGATCGGGCGGAAAATATCATAAATTTTTTTCTCCTGTTTGGTCTTTTATTGCCCGGCGCGAGCGGCGCTGCAGTTACGTTATTTCGCCGTTTTTCTTTATTTAGCCTCGATGTAGATTTCACGGTAAAACAAAAGAGAACGTGTCGAGGTGCAGCGGACGCGGTCGACCATTGAAAATCATTTTATACGACACCCGACACGACATATCTGCGGATCGTTGCTGGCAAGATATGGACGAAATTCACAATTCTTCACGGCACACTGGATTAAAACGTTAAACCGCGCCAGAATTGGTGTTGACGGAAATATTTGGGTTATTTTGACTTTCTCCTAACGAATATCGAGTGTTCTCCATAAATTTGAGAGTTACTCTAAAATTAGATATTCTTAAATAATAAAATTAGTTTAAATTTTAAAAAAATCAAAGAGTATCAGATAAGTAATTAAAACCCCTTTGAAATGAGTCCAAACACGACCAAAGTAACCCTAATAATACCCGAGATCTACCAAAATATTCATGACCATGGCTAACTAGATCGAGGAACGTTTTTAGGTATATCTCGGAGGTTAATCGGTCGATTTTAGCGAACAATACGTCAAACGAAAGAGTTTTTGATGGAGAATGCGCGTGTGATATATCATGTCCTTTTCTTTAGGGTGTTGAGAATTCTCTAGTGCCATGATAACAATTCCCATTCTACTCAATTCTAAAGATAACCACCTGCATTAAGACGATTTCCTATTAAGCTAAGAATAGTTTTGTTTACAAATCATGACCATCCGGGTGTAGAGCGTATGCCCCAATGGGGTGATATTTAACAGGGTGTGTCCTACCCCCTGCTGATAAGAGGGAAACCCGTAGTAAATTTGTCGGTGATTGTCCCCGCAGTTGAGTTATAACCCCGAGCGAAGACGGTCCGAATAGTACAAGAAATTTAATTAATATACGTTATCTAACTGCAATAGTGGGATATCTGCCCACAACCACACACATATATATCTATAAGAACCCAACACAGATTTATAACTGTTTCGTGGCTTGACCACCACTAATTGGTGGGAAATGGCCAAAGCACATTAGTATTCATCCAGTGACTTCTGAATCGGATACACAAGAAATTGTTTATTCCTGTGCCAGAGAAGTACGTACAAAAAACCTAAGTCGTCACTACATAGTAGCGCATAGATAATTTAATTAAGAATCTAATAAATTACTTCCAGTTCATTAGACGACAAAGTAGCAAGACAACTTCCTCCGCCCGTACGAAATAGTTGAAGTTCGCTAACAAATGACGGCTGCGGCGAGCGACGTCATAAGTGCCATATTTTATAAGGGCGGCGGTTTCGGTGGTTTTGCGGTTTTCCCAGGCACGCACACCTAAAACTTCGCGAATTAAGCCGTACACGCCCCCACAGAATTCTATATATAAAAAATTCCCACCAGACGGCGCTGGCAGATGCGGCGAAAGAATCACAATTAAAATACCTTTCATTTGATGTATCATTTGTCTTGATTGGGTTATTACTTTCGGAGCTATTCGCGATTATATTATTCGATCTAGTAGGCCTTGGCGCTGACATTTTTGGTGTATCTCCGGTAGTATTGAAGTTAGAATAGTCGTGTTTGGGCTCGTTTTAAAGGGATTTTAATTATCTACCTAATTGCTCTATATTTATTGAGTTTGGGGGTCTCACTCAAGCATTAGATAAAATAACAATTAACAATAACAATTAAAACCTCTTTCATTTGACGTATCATTTGTCTTGATTGGATTATTATTTTCGGAGATAGTCGCGATTATACCTTTCGGTCTAGTAGGCCTTGGCGATAATTTTTTTTTTATATCTCCGGAAGTACTGATGTTAGAATAGTCGTGTTTGGGTTCGTTTTAAAGGGATTTTAATTCTCTACCTAATTCCGCGAAATTTATTGACTTTGTTTCAGTCTGCACCTGAACTCACACCTAAATTAAATACAAATAATAGATAAATAAACAAAATTTCAACTCCTTGTCAAAGTAATAGCAAATCTCAAGAACACACCTTTACTATTTCCTATACACTACCGCAATATAAACAAAAACAAAACGAGTGCAAATGACATTTTAAGCCTTGCGCACCGACTGACTTTTGTTCCTAATCTTGGGAGCAATGCAAATCGAAGGTTGTCGCGATTTCGAATGGCGTGAAAGAATTCAACCATATTAGTCAATCTTTTTTTACCTAATATTTTAATTAATTAAGTACGCACTTCTAAATTATTTGTGGCGCCGTGTGAAAGCTCGTTAAAAACCGTTTCGTTTGAGGTGTCACTCGGTATATCTATTATTAATAGTACCCGAGATATGCATTTTTTTTCGTCCATGGCTATCTAGATTGGAAGTTATGTTTTGCTATAACTCCCGAAATAATAGAGATAGAGTATTGTGTTTTATATATTTTAGAAGTAATTTTATGCTGAATCTTTTTTATTGGATTAGAGGTTTTTAATCGATCTCATTAGTCGAAATTTGAATATTTTGGTAATGTACCACAATTATCGAAAAGCTTGTTAAAAATGGTTTGATTTGAGGGGTCACTCGGTATATCTATAATTAATACTTTTCGAGATACACCAATTTGTTATCTTCCATGGCTACCTAGATGCAAAGTTATATTCGCGATATCTCCTAAACTAATAGAGATAACCCATTCGAACTTTATATATTCTTAAAGGATTTCCAAACAGCTTCTAATCTAGGCCCAATTTGAATATTTTCGTGTAATTTTCTAATGCCTCATTTCCTGTTTCAACTATGAGAAAAAAAGAAGAAGCAACGGAATTCCTAACCGGGTATTATATATGAATAAGATCGACACACACGTACGTCGTTAGTGGAGAGAGCATCGTTCTGTTATTAATAAACGACGAAAAAAACAAAAACAAAGCGTAATTTCTACGAGTCGTCGTCGGTCGTCTCAAAACGAAACGCACATGTTCGTGGCCGACAAAAAATGTAAACCACATGCCCACTAGCGCTACCGACAACGGTTTGTGTTGACTCTCGTATTTAATATCTTAAACACTTGTTATATCAATCCCCCTTCACTTGCTTGTGTGCGTGTGTCTCTGGTATGCCATGAAACTGGCACTAGAGTTTATTTTCGTTACGGTTGTTACAATAATAACTTTATGAAGTAGAGATGTCGTAATTTAAAATACGTAAAACACAGAAAGAAATAAAAAAAGAGGTTTACTAAAAGTCTTTTCTATCTATTTATAAGTCGTACAAAGTTGAAATAAACATTCGCTGGAAGCGCGTTTGACCAGATCAACACGGAAGTGCATGCATTTCATTATTCGTGTTTGTTTTGTTTCTGTAGACTATGTCCCCGTCATATTTTCCAGGTCGTGCCGTTCTAACTGTCTATTTAACTGTGACTCTGATCTAGTGGTTAGTATATCTCTCCGGCCAATTAAAAGTTATTAAAATTAATATATAAAATCGCCGTAACCAACTCGGATGGTTTATATCCTAATTACTGTCTTTACGTTGATCTGATGGCAGTTTGCTTGCGAAATAAGGACAACTAAACCGACAGATAATGTCTATCCGTTGCCGGATAACATAAGCTATGCGTTTTGCACTTCCTGTGAACACTGCGAAGCAGGCAGTCCCGCATTTGCATAAACTAGGGCATTACTGTCATAAGCAGTAATCGTAATTTGTCACAGTTCATATATTCCGGAATTTTCTTTTAAAATTTGTGAAATTTGGGAAAAATTTTGTGGTAATTTTATGATGCGTGTGTTCCTCTAAAAAATCTCTATAGTTTGAGCCCAAACACGCCATACTTAACCTCAGCGGGTTCGAAGATACCCCAAAGTTTAACCGTCCATGGCCTACTACGACGGAATCATAAAAATATCGGTATCTCGCTTAATAATCCAAATTTTTCATATCTGCAAACTGAATTGGGTAGTACTTTCAAGCTTTGATCAAAATCTTAACTATTTTATTATTATTTTATTGAAATTTTTTTATTATTGTAGTAAATACCCAGAATGGAATAGTTTTGTGTTCCCCTCAAAAAATGGTGTAATTTGAGCCCAAACACACCATACCTAACCCACATAGTTTCGAAGATATCTCAAATTTTAACCTTCCATGGCCAACTGCGACGGAAATATAAAAATATCGGTATCGCCCTTGATAATCCATAATTTTCAGATTTACAAACCGGGCTGGGTAGTACTTTCAAGCCTTGATCACAACTACGACTTATTTTGTTAAATAATTTACTATTTTAATTTCTTCCAATATCCTAATAAAAACCCTGAATTGGATATTTTTGTGCTCCCTTAAAAAATCCATATAATTTAAGCCCAAACACGATATATCTAACCCGAGTAGTTACGAAGATACCCCAAAATTTAACCTTCCATGGCCAACTGCGACGGAAATAGAAAAATATCGCTATCTCCTTTAATAATCCATATTTTTCAGATCTGCAAACGGTGTTCGGGGGTACTTTTAAGCCTTAATCAATATATCATACAAAAATACATCATGTTTTTATTTTATTGTTTCAAATATACACAGAAAATGCCTGAATTGGATAGATTTGTATTCTCCTCAAAAATACCTATTATTTGAGCCCAAACACGCCATATCTAACGCACGTAGTATCGAAGATACCCCAAAATTTAACCTTCCATGGCTTACTGCGACCGAAACACAAAAACAGCGATATCTTCGTTAATAACCCATATTTTTGAAATCTGAAAAATGTACCGAGTAGCACTTTCAACCCTTAATCATATCCATAACAATTCCGTTTAAATTTATTCGGTTTTTCAAAAAACACTCTCTTTGAGTATAGTGGGCGTATCATAACGCCAAGTCATCTTGGTTATTACAGTAATCAGTGTGGGTACTTAAGGGTAATCGTCGTCCCTTGTCCGACCGGCACGAAAGCAACCCTTTACTTCCATAATCTATAATATAAGTACCTTTTTCAAAGTCCCACAGACCGGACACGGGTCAGCGATATAATTAACGACGTTATTAATCATAGAATGCGAACTTTGGCGTATAAAAACGGCCATTGTTTAAGATGTAGGCCTGCAGGGCACCCTACAGGGTTTCGAGGGCATTAATCGTCGACTTGCAAGTAATACGAGTGCCATAATTAATACGGGAGTGAAGTGAGGAGAGAGAGAGACAGAGACCAAAAGGCAGCACCCTCTCACGATGGTAGCCGAAATTAAATTGTTCGAGAGTAACGCACGAAGCGATCCGCTTTTGTTTTCGCCCGGACAGAGTGGCGATTTCATTAAAAATACATTAGATAAGGCGGGAAGACACTGTGGGTTTGGGGATTACTATAAATTAAAAGACGTTAGTTTAGTTTGATGATAGAATATACAGTGTGTCCAGAAAAGTTTGGATGATACCGGAAATTTCAATTTTACCTTTGTAGTGATTTTGTAACACCTAGTATGTTATAATATGAACCAAAGCGTCGATTTAGTACTGTAAAATTGAAAAAAGAAAAACTGTATATTGTTATGGCCACCGAGATTGCCTGATTTTATCCCGGAGTTTAAAATAAATTTTCAGTAAAAAGCAAAAAAGCAAATCCACGTCCATGTAGCCCATTAGAGGCAATCAATTACAAGCTTTCCAGTGGCGTGCCGTCTACAAGGACTCCAACAACGGGACGACCGAATCCTCATGCAAATTTGTGCGACTTATCCTTCGCTTTATTCAACAACACACTGTATTAAATCGGAAGTATAACAGTGCATACATCTTTCCCTGACTATGAGAGTTCCTATCCTGAGCTTGTGTCCCCATTGGTACGAATAGCTCGTAAATCATCCGCCAGATGGCATATTTTTGCATCGGTAATGCGAGCCAGCTACTGCAGTGACATCTAGAGATATATCGATAATGTATGCGGGTTTAATAGGGGCGAGACAGGGCGAGAGAAACGCAAAAACAAATAGATATATACGGAATAAGCACCCCCCCACCCCGACGCCGCTGAAATTTGCCGGAAGTAGGAATCGTTCTTGAATCTCGAATCGATTCGCAGTTGTTTCTGATTTAAGAAATGATTGAGTCGGATATAATTTTTTGTTTCGTTAGGGGAAGTTTAATATTAATTCAGTTCAATTCTAGGGGTAGAATCGAAAATAAATATTAAAATGTATATAGGCTGATCGAGAATCTAAAGTGCTACTCGATAGCGTTTGCGGATTTAGTAAATGTGGATTAGTTACGGAGATATCGTTATTTTTATGTTTGCGTCTCAGTAGGCCGTGCAAGGTTAAATTTTGGGGTATCTTTGAAACTACTGGGGTCAGATATGTTGTGTTTGGGTTCAAATTGTAGGGTTTTTTGAGTAGTACACAAAACTATTAAATTCAAGCTTTTTATATAAAAGCAAAAATAGAAAATATTTAATTAAGAATAAGAATATGATTAGGGGTTAAAATAAAAGTACTTTGAACCACAGTTTGCAGATTTGAAAAATATGGATTATTAAGGAGATTATCGCGTTTTTTATGTTTCTGTCGCAGTAAGCCATGGAAAGTTGCGTTTTGGGGTATCTTCGAAACTACTGAGGTTAGATATGTCGTGTTTGGGTTCAAATTGAAGGTATTTTAGAGTAGAACACGAGTCTATTAAATATTTGTGTTTTATAAAACAATATATATTTAAAGAAACTATTAAAATAAGAGTAGTTAAGCAAATGATTAAGGATTAAACGTACTTCGGAACACAGTTTGCAGATTTGAAACATGTGGATTATTAAAGAAATTATCACTATTTTTATGTTCCTGTCCCAGTAGGCCATGGAAGGTTACATTTTGGGGTATCTTTTGATCTAAGGGGGTTAGATATAGCGTGTTAGGGCTCAAATTGTAGGATTTTTTAAGCGGAATACAAAGTCAGATTTGAAATTACTGTACAACCTCGTTAATCCGGTTAAGCCGGTATTTTTTGGCCTCACCAACGTCACCAATTACAGAGAATTTAAAGTACTACTCGATAGTGTTTTCGGATCTGGAAAATGTGGATTGGTTACAGAGATATCGCTATTTTTATGTTTGTGTCTCAGTAGGCCATGGAAGGATAAAATTAAGGATATCTCGGAAAGTATGAGAGTTAGATACGTCGAGTTTGGGCTCAAATTACAGGGTTTTTAGAGTACATTACGGACAGTAAAAGAAAGTTTTGAATAAAATCATAACAACGAAATAAAAGGTATTTTTTTCATTTTGAGCACCCCAAAACAGCTCACAGTTGCGAGGGATGGTTTGGACGGTACGTCGCATCATCCCCCATCTAGTTTCACGAAATGACACCAGCGCTTAATGATCCATTGGAAATTAGCCGAAACATCGGCGGGCAATCTACGCCGCCTTGATGAATTACGTTAAGCAAGAGATAGATAATGTTCTTCCACTCTTCCAACTTCTTTTTCCTTATTCCTGGTCCACACACACTTTCACCCAGTGCGTACATTCAGAAACATGGTTCTGGTAATGATCGGACTACGGTGTCATTAGTGTTTTTGGCGGTTACTGTACCGAAAGAGAATCGGCCGAAGACGCCAAGACTGGGCATACCGTCGCGACGCGCTGGTGGTTCGGAAAAAGTAGGGGGAGAAAAATAATTATTATTAGCTGGCTGTTAGCGGTCCCTACCGCGATGGCCATATTCGTTGTTCGGGTTTGGTTTGATTAATGCCCCAATAATTGATGACGACGTTTATCCAATTTTGCACGTTAACACGTTAGCTAATTTATTAATTTGTCGGTGGTGTTGTAGAAAGTTGGAAGGATGTGTGTTGTGCAAAAGTGCAAAAGATTTTGTTGGTGTTTGTACCTATTAACTATATATTGCTTAGATCTTACGTTAAACTAATTGTCAATTTAGGGCCAGTATTAGGATTTAACCCGTTTCCTGATACCCTGTAAAATTACTGCTAGAATGCTGTAATTTCACAGGAAAATCTTCAACTTATTTCTACGGACCTATTGTAGAAAAATACAGCAACACAGCTTGTACAAAAAAAAACAGCAATGTTGCAGAAGATAAAAAATATTTTTTTATATTTCTACAAAAGTTACAGGCGTTTAAAATACTAACAAGGCAGGAAAAAGAAAATACATTTAAACAACGCAAAAACGAAGGAAGAACACCAACAATTTTAATAAGTTAAAAAGTATCAATAATAAAAATAAATAATATCAATACAAAAATGTTTTTCAATTCCTTAAGAAGTTACAGCCCACGTAGCACACATTGATTGGGCTTATATTGGGCCATTATTTTTTTCTTGGTCCAATAATGATACCATTTAGCCATTATTGACCCAATTGTGTTTTTAAGTTGATAACAAATATTGAAATTATGATTATCAGCCAATATTGGGCCAATCGTGTATTTAAGTTGTCAAAAAATATTGAAATTGTGGTAACACGCCAATATTGGTCCAATCCCGGTTTAAAGTTTTCCAAATTATTTTTTATATTGTGATAATCAGCCAATATTGGGCCAATGGTGATTTTAGCTTGAAAAACAATATTGTAATTGGGGTAATAACTAAATGTTTGTCCAATATTATTTTTAAGTTTGCTAAAAATATTGAACTTGTGATACTCGGCCAAAATTGGTTCAATATTATTTTTCAATTTGCAAGAAATATTGTAATTGAGAGAATCAGCCAATATTTCCCAAATCGTGTTTTTAAGTTGACAAACAAATATTAAAATTGTGATAATCAAACAATATTGGCGTAATCATGCTGTTAAGTTGGCAAGAAAATATTGATATTTTAGTAATAAGTAAATATTGGTCCAGAATTGTTTTTAAGTTTGCAATTCTTTACCTTCTATATACACATGATCTTCTGCAACCAGATGGTGTTACCGTTGCCACGTTTGCTGATGACACTGCTATCATGGCAGTAGACACAAATGTCGAAGGAGCAACACTAAAACTGCAGAATGCTGTCAACGATATTAGTGATTGCATGCAACGATGGCTAATTACAGTGAACGAAACCAAATCCGTTCACATAAACTTTACCAACAAGCGAATACGATACGTTCCAGTTACAATAAATATCACAACCGTACCCTACTCGAACACGGCAAAATACCTCTAGCGTCATACCGACTAGACACCAAGCTCCGCTGGAAAGCACATGTTAAAAAAAGAAACGAGAAGAATTGGGAAGATAAAAAAAATTTACTGGCTTATTGGTAGGCAGTCGTCTTTATCGACATATAATAAACTCCTACTTTACAAGCAGATAATTAAACCTGTGTGGACCTATGGTATCCAACTGTGGGACTGCACTAAGCCAAGCAATATCACCATCATTCAACGCTTCCAAAATATGGTGCTAAGTAACATCGTGGGTGCATTGTGGTATATGAGAAACAGAAATCTCCACAGGGATCTTGAAATGGAATTAGTAACGAACGAAATTGGAAAGTTTGCGGAAAATCATCAGAACAGACTTCTCCCGCACACGAATGTCGAGGCAATCCAGCTTCTTGACAATTGTGACAGTGTGCGAAAACTCAAAAGAACCAAACCTTTTTAGTTGGTGAAGTGAAGTTAAAAAAGCAGAGCACAGTGTTATGTGAGTGATAGCTGATAGGTGAACAAAGCAAAGCAACGTGCAACGTGCGTATGTGAAGTTTAAAGCGTCAGCATCCAAATTAAATTTAAGTTACACCAATGGGGAACACTTAATATCGAACACTTTTTATACGTAGCAGTTTAGGTTAGATTAATATACCTAGATAGTCACTAGCTAGGTGTTATACACATGTCCTGTGGGGTGCTGTTAATTGATAAAAAAAAGTTTGAAAAAATTGTTGAAATTACGATAATCGGCCAAAATTGGCCCAATCGTGCTGTTGAGTTGACAAGAAAATATTGAAATTGTGATAATAAGCAGATATTGGTCAATTCTGTTTATAAGTTTGCAAAAAATATTGAGAATTGTGATTATCAGCCAATATTGGCCCATTTGTGCTTTTTAGTTGGCAAAAAATAATAAAATTATTTGAATAAACGAATATTGGTAAAATATTGTTTTTAAGTTTCCCAAAAATATAGACATTCTGACAATCAGATAATATTGGCCTAATCATGCTTTTAAGTTGGCAGAAAATATTTAAATTGTGTTAATCAGCCAATATTAACCCAATCGTATTTTTAAATTACCAAAAAAATATTGTAATTGTGTTAATAAGCTAATATTGGTAAGCGTATTTTTAAATCGCCAAAAAATATTGTAATCGTGATAAGCAGCCAACATTAGACCAATCACGTAGTAGGGCGCTGTAGTAAGCACATTTGGACATGTATAGTTTTGAAAAATGCAAGGCTAAAGAATTAACACATAGTTTTTCTTAAATTAAAGTTAATCAAAAGCTGTTCATGTTTTTCTTCTTAATTTCACTCACAGTCATCTGGCAACAGTCAGATTTGTAGCCAACAAGACGTCAACTATAAAAAAGAAAACGTTATTTCTACAAAAATATCCTCATTTTAACCCAATACTATAAATATTAGACTATAAATCCACCAAAGCTTTAGTACTACTTAAGTACCAACTGAACCCGACCGCACTCATTGGGTGATTGACTCTCTCGACTCAAATCAACCTCCGAGGTTGAGGTGATTGTAAAATCGTCCGGTATAATGAAGCCGGCGGGTGCACACGGTCATAAAATAAACACCAGTGGCTCTTCTGGACCCCGAAGAAGAAGAGCGCCGCCTAGCCCGCCTCACATCGTCCGACACACTCACAAAAAACTAATTTCAAATAATTGAAAGTATGTGTAGAGTCAATTTGTTTAAATTCGTTATGGTCAAACCCATCTCTTTCGAGCATACGACCGCGCTAACCTCTTCGTTCGTACGTTCGTTTGAGTAGTCGGCGCAGGCCGTGAAGAGACACGGAGCGTCGCCTGGCGGCATCCGTCCGTACCAAAGGGTTCAGCGCCTACCCTGAGATTAAATTAAAAGTGTGCCCGCTTAATATACCGATCGTCATAAACTTAAATGAATGATTTTATTGAAGTGAATTAACCGATACAGTATTATAAATATAAATTCCGATGAAGAATGTGTTTTTATCGAATTTTTTAGTGGTTAGTTGCATAAGTAATTTCAAATGATTTAATTTGAGCCCAAACTCGATAGGTCTATCTTTAACCATTATCGAGTTTTGCATTTTTAAAACGATCCAAGGGCAACTAGATTAAACGTTTACATTACGATATCTCCCGAAGTTTTGGTTCCAAATCAACGAGCGATACGTCATATGAAAGTGTTTCTCGAATAGAATAGACTATTATTAAGTGAATTACAAACTTTGACAAATAATTTGTTTTTATCGACTTGGTCAGTTGTTAGTTTCATAAGTAATTCAAAATGATTTAATTTGAGCCCAAACTCGATAGGTCTATCTTTTACCATTTTCGAGTTTTGCATTTTTTAAACGACCCAAGGCCAACTAGATTAAAAGTTTACATGATGATATATCCCGAAGTATTGGTTCAAAATTGACGAGCGATACGTCATATGAAAGCGTTTCTTGAATAGAATCGACATAAAAAAGTGAATTCAACTGATCCTACAGTATTACACAAATCCTAAAAAAGAATTTGTTTTTATCGACTTGTTTAGTTGTTAGTAGCATAAGTAATTTAAAATAATATAATTTGAGCCCAAACTCGATAGGTCTATCTTTAACCATTTTCGAGTTTTGCATTTTTAAAACGATCCAATGGCAACTAGATTAAAACTTTACATTACGATATCTCCCGAAGTTTAGGTTCAAAATCAACGAGCGATACGTCATATGAAAGTGTTTCTCGAATAGAATAGACTATTATTAAGTGAATTACAAACTCTGACAATGAATGTGTTTTTATAGACTTGTTCAGTTGTTAGTTGCATACGTAATTTAAAATGATGTAATTTGAGCCCAAACTCGATAGGTCTATTTTTTACCATTTTCGAGTTTTGCATTTTTTAAACGTCCTAAGGCCAACTAGATTAAAAATTTACATGATGATATCTCCCGAAGTATTGGTTCAAAATTGACGAGCGATACGTCATATAAAAGCGTTTCTAGAATAGAATCCACTTAATTAAGTGAATTCAACTGATCCTACAGTACTACACAAATCGTGAAAAAGAATTTATTATTTTCGACTTGTTTAGTTGTTAGTAGCATAAGTAATTTAAAATAATATAATTTCAGCCCAAACTCGATAGGTCTATCTTGAACCATTATCGAGTTTTGCATTTTTAAAACAACCCAAGGCCAACTAGATTAAAACTTTAAACACACTAAAAAAGAAATACTTGGCATGAATATATGTGCTTCAGGTTGAGTAAATGGTAAGATCCTATATAAGGAATTAAATATAGTATTCAGCCAAAACATAAATATATTCAAAGTTGAAGGTATGATATGTTTAGAACGAATATATAGATATTCATATTGACTATATCGCACCTCAAGTTAAGAATACCGTATAACAAAGACACTATAGTGTCCCTGCGACATTATGATCTGATCCATATGATTAAATCTAAATTTAATGTAAATAATCGATATAATCGTCTACAATCTTAGCTCAGTTGAATATATGAACTATTTAAAAGGAGAAATACAAATCTTAAATCTATTAAATAAACCGATAAAATATTATTCTTGTAGGAATACAAATGTTTTTCTTGAAGTGATCGAAAACTCTTGGTGGAACCATACGTATATTCCAGGTGATTATATATTTCTGAAAATATGTATACATTTGAATTGATCATTTATTTTTTAGTGTGTATTAAGATATCTCCCAAACCATCGGTTGAACATCAGCGCGCGATACGTCATATAAAAGCTTTTCTTCAATAGAATCGACCATTACACCCACATACCAAAATTTCACCATTTCAATCCAATCACAAAACAAAATCGCAACTCTAATAAATCAACGGGTCTAAAGTACCTACTTTAGTTCGAGAGCGTTTTGGGCGTTTGTCATTTAATAAGTTAAATAGTGGGCCATGCATCATACGGCACAAGTGTAGAGGGTTGTAAATGCTTCTGGTAAACGGGGTTTAGGGTTGCAAACCCTTTTGTCCGAGCGCGCTCTTAGTTTTTTCCAGATAACCAGCGGTCACTATTTCTTATCTGCGAACCCTTCGTATACTACAATATCTCCCACCCTTCATTTACAAATGTCCAAGGCTAACTTAATTTAAACGGGAAACGGGTGTAAGAGCCTTTTCGGCCAGTCCCACTACTCTAACGAAGCATGTTTTGATTTGTGACCCACAGGCATGCAGAGAAGCAAATTGACCGTTTCCCCCTTTACATTTCAACCGTAGAAAACAGAGATTAGAGCCAAGAGTAAGTGAACAATGACCAGAGAGTTAATAAGGCATAAAACTCAATAATAATTTCGTATTTTTTAAAAATAAATTGCAACTTCACGTTAAGCACTGAAAAACGGTTTATTTGAGCCCAAACACGACTACTTTATCTGTAGCGGTTATCGAGTTTTGCATTTTGAAAACCATCCAAGGCCTACTAGATTGAAAGTTTCAAATTGTAATATCTCATGAAGTACTTGTAAGAAATTGGCAAGCGATACGTCAAATAAACCCGTTTTTAGTGTAGAATCGAACTGAATCAAAGTTTAAATAATTAACAAATACCAAATATATTTTTTACACAATAATAACAAATTCTTATACAATCTAGAGGGGCGTTTTATTTAAGCCCAAACACGACATGTTTATCTTCAGCCGATGTCGAGTTTTACATTTTTGAAACGATCCATGGCCTACTAGATTAAAACTTTCAATTATAGTATCTCTTAAACTATACATCAGAAATCTATGTGCGATACGTCAAATGAAAGCATTTTTAACGTAGAAAACAATGATATATAATTTATACACCTAACATATCCCGAAAAATTAAAACCGGCAGACTTCGAGTCGGAATGCAATTATACCCCGAAAAAATTAATAAACGTAAAGAACGGGCCTGCGATCCTTTCGCGAAAACAAAAGGAGTAACAAAGCGCGCGCGCGTCCCTGCTTTTTTGCCTTCCGCCGAGAAACAATAGAAAAACTAATAAAACATCCGAATGCTATGCGTGTGTGCCGCAGAGTCCCTTTCACGAAATTTCGATTCATTCAACATTCTTCGAGAAACGGTAGTCGCCGCCACCGCACCGCCGAGCGTTGCCGCTCCCTCCCCATAGTGGTACAGCGCTAGGGCGGTTTTTTGCGTTAATTAAGGACGCAGGTTCTCGTCTAATACGTCTTTTTTGCCGCTCCACATGACTGAAGAGCAGATTAAGGCCTATCTCCCTCTTTGTTTAACTCATTACCGGTAGCAGTATACGAGCTGGAAGAATACAGTCCCTCCAACAAACATTTAACGCGAAATTTTTACGACAGAATTGCTTTTATCGACGTTTTGTAGTTGTTAGTTGCATAAGTAATTTAAAATGATTTGATTTGAGCCCAAACTCGATATGTCTATCTTTTTCTGTTTTCGAGTTTAGCAGTTTTAAAACGACCCAAGGCAAACTAGATTAAAAGTTTCGATTATTGTATCTCCCGAGGTATTGGTTGAAAATCGACAAGTGATACGTCCAATAAAAGCGTTTCTTGAATTGATTATTTAGTCAAAGATATTTTGTAGTTATTTACCAATAACAAAAATAATTTTAAAATTATACAAGCATCTTATAAATCATCGAAAGACATTTTATTTGAGCCCAAACACGACATATTTATCTATCACGGTTTAGGAGTTTTACATTTTTAAAACCATCCAAACCCTACTAGACCAAAAGTTTCAAATCGCTATATCTCCTAAACTACAAGTCGAAAATCAATGTGTAATACATCAAATGAAAGCCTTTTTCGTGGAGATTGATTAATTATTGAAACCTATATAATATAAATTAATTTACCAATCGGATATGAATTTAGAATAAAAACATTAAGAAATTCTTATAAACCTTCGAATAACGTTTTATTTGAGCCCAAACACAACATATTTATCTCTACCGGTCTTCGAGTTTGACATTTTTCAAACCATCCAAAGCCTACTAGACCAAAAGCTTCATATCGCTATATCTCTTCAACTACACGTTGAAAATCGACGTGCGATACATCAAATGAATGGGTTTTGCGCGCCGGATCGAATATTCGCGTAGGGTACTGTAGATCCTGGCGCAGTGGAAGATATAAACCGTATCATTAGGCCTGAACAGCTACCGCTGTTACACGGCACCACCACACAAACGAACAAACGTCTATATAGGCAGGTATACGGGCGACTGACAAAGATGATGGGATAATGCCTGTTCAGCCTAATAACCATCGGCTATCCGGACGATTTCAACAATTCTCTCCTCCGGCCGGACGGTGGAGCTACTGTGCGGTGCAGCGCGCGAAATGCCATTCACTGGACGCTGAGATGCCCACGAAAGAAAGAACCGGTAAAAACAAGCCACTACGATCTCTCGCCTCTCGCGGCCGTATTATGCAAAGTCGAGAGCCCGAACGCGTTTAAGTGACATTCAGATCTGCCTGACATTATCGTGTTATAAGGTGGGTTTGTTTCTGCGGCTTTGAAAGTAGAATGTTCATGTTTATAATTGTTATTGTGCGATGATAAAGGTGATAAAAATTCTTCTGAAGTTGAGAAACTAAGAGTTAGGTTGGGTTTAGTCTAGTCGTGAAGGTAATTCAAAACGGTTTAGTTTGAGCTCAAACTCGGTAGGTTTATCTTTAACCGTTTCCGAGTTTTGCATTTTTGCGATGATGCATGGCCAACTAGATTCAATAATTCAAATAGTCATATCTCCTAAAGTACAAGTGGAAATTTGACGTGCTATACGTCAAATAAAAGCGCTTTTTGTATGGAAACGAGCATTGACACCAACATAAGGTATAGTAAATTTTCAATCCGGAATAAGATATTAATTTGAAAATAATAAGAAATTCTTATAAAGAATGAAAAAACGTTTCATTTGAGCCCAAACACGACATACTTTCCTTTGGCGGTTATCAAGATTTGCATTTTGGAAATCATGCAAAGCCTACTAGACCCCAGTTTCATACTGCAATATCTCCGAAAGTATAAGTCGAAAACCGATGAGTGATACGTCAAATGAAAGCGTTTTTCGTATAGACTTGATGAATGGTTGACATCAATATAATTTACAGTAATTTACCAATGGGGTATGAATTTACAATAAAGTTCACAAGAAACTCTTATAAAGCACGCAAAAACGTTTTATTTGAGCCCAAACACGACATATTTATCTCTCAAGGTTTTCGAGTTTTACTTTTTTGAAACCATCTAAAGCCTACTAGACCTAAAGTTTTATATCGCCATATCTCCGGAACTACAAGTCGAAAATCGACGTGCGATACGTCAAATAAAAGCATTTTTCGTATAGAACTGATTAATTATTGGTTACAGCTACTATTACATATTCTCCTGTCCACTTAATAAAATTTCGCGGTTCTCGGAATAAAGATACCACAAGAAACGTACAAAAAAACGTCGACGAAACAAAAGATCATTACGCCGAATGACTCGACTGCGATGGATCGTACAGACCCATCTAGCGGCTCTACCGGGAATTAAACTACAAGAACAAAAGAACCAACAGTGGTCGTTTTCAATATTCACGTGAAATTCAGCCTCTACCACAGCATCCAGTGTCCATCTCTTCTTATTTTCTCTTTCTTTTTTTTTTAGTTTTATAGCAGAGAGTATACCAGAAGCCAATACGTAGTTAAATTGGTTAAAAATACTCTTCGGTTTAAGAGAGGCGATCTGCTTGAATGGGTTTGAGGTATGCCGGACCTATAAAATAGTCGATGCGTTCGCTTGAGTTGACGGTCAAGCTTTCTGATGGGTTACTGTGGTCCATACAGCCACTGTATCGTGAAATTACTACTTCGAGGTTCGATCTTATTTTAAATATAATGGATAATCACTTATTGAAAAGTGCGCAAGATGAGTGTAGACTATAGGTATAGTCTGGTAGTATTAAAGTACTGAAAACCAACTACTGAATGAACTCCGTTTAATGATATAGTAGGCTGTGCCGGGGCCAGTATAATCATAATGTTTCATGGCGTGCTTATAATTTATGGGAAACTGATTGATTTTTACTGGGAATATGTATCGATAAGAACGAAGAGTTTATGTGTTACACTCGACCAGAACAAATAATCGCTTGAAAAGTGTCGAGATTTTTATTAACGAAATATAGGATATCAAACGTGACGACTTTTAAGAAATGTTGGTACTTTTTGTACGGAGTCTCAATAAACAACATATTTGAATCATAAGCTTTTTGGTTTGAAATTTTGTCTGAAATTGTTTAAGCTTAAAGAATTATTTAGTTTTTCCGGTAATTTTGACTAATTTTAATTTATTGTTGATAAAACAAAAATGAGGCAAATAGCAAGTTTTATAAAAAAAAATATTTTTTTCAAAAAATTCTTGGAATTACTCTAAAAATTTAAAAATGTAAAAATATACAGGTGTTCCATTGAACAAAGATGATGTTTCCAAATTTGCAGAATATAATGTATATTAAAAATATGAAGTAAATAGCCATTTAAAATAAAATTGTGCCATTTCCGGTAAAACCGGAAGTACAATGAAAACTAAAATGTCCTGTACGTAGAGAATAAACATCGTTAATATTCACGTTGAAGAACAACTTGGCCCGATGGACAGGATATTGCACCCATATTATTTACCTAAATAAGCCAAATTTGGCCCGAAGAACCGCACCCGAATAAAAAAGAAGGCACAAACAAAATTAAAAGTAAAATTTGCGTAATCACCGGGTATTTTAATACACATAATGCGCACTTTAGGTATAATATATAGTGCTCCTCAAAGAGGTTCTTAAATCGATATTGTACCTTGTTATTATGCCGGCCATCAAACCGTGTTATTTTCTACCCGATATGGCCTTAAGTACAACAGTAAGTCTCAGGTCGAAACGAGTAAATGGGCTATTTTTTCGTAATTTTTAATAAGTACGTACTGTTTAAATGTTGATAACTTTTAGGTAGGTTGTTATTATAAATAACGAGAATAATTTGATTATGCTTGAAACGGAAAAAAATAAGTTTTTAGTAGAGTTGTTTTTGTACCGGCAATTCAAAGGTCCTCGGTTCGAATCCAGGTAGAGACAATAATTTTTAATTTATTTTTTTTAGTTTTTAGTACTAACTATCGACCCCAAGGTATCAGATATGTGAATAACAACTTTAACGAAAACAAAACAAGGACGAGGACCACCCCAAACAGAGATAGGGATAGCCGAAAGATGATCATCAATGGGATTATTAATTATGTCTATATCCCGAGAATCGAGCAACACATCTTTGGCGACAGTGGTGCCACAGTACACAATGCCTTTTCGGCGTGCCCCGACAATGCTTTATTATGTCCCTTCAGGAGCCATAATATAGATATTATTAATGATGGCTACGGAAGTGTTGATTACTTTGCGGTGAAGCTGTGAAGTCATTTGCAGCCAGATCTTTTGTCTGTGATGCCGTCGCAGCCACACAGGCCTCTATACCATGGAAAGGCAAACATTCATCCTCCCCTTCCCCTATACAATCCAGCTAATTGAGAGATCTCACTCACTGAAGCTGAACTTATATTATGTATGAAATTGTATTGTGTCATTTGCGTCTATATGTAAAAAAACAGTGCGAAACACTAAACAACACTAAACAGCAAAAATTACTGTGCATAAATAACACTGATTTGGCATAAGAGATGTGAGATATCGTTTCAATTTTGTTTTCGTAGATTCCAAACCAAGAAGTCTGCGTAACGCAAATCTAAGACGTGATGGAGACGTTCCCGGTTCGTCATCTACAAACAAAAAACGCTTTGAAATGTCCATATAACATTTTCTGAAGAAAAACTGGAATAAGTGTAATTATTCATTGAAACTCTCGAACTTTTCGCTGTATGTACATTTAATATTATAATATCTTCTTAAATCAAATAAAAAAAAAACAAATGAAGCATTCCACAAATTTTATATTGCAGAACAGTATTGCTGTTACTATTGGTGTTACATAAGACAGAAATAGTGCGTCATCTCGGAAGTCGTTGGAACCCCCATTAATGATCTTTAATTTGACGCATGACAGAAAATTTTAGAACAACATTTAGGAAAAGTTATAGCATTTTGCTAAAGCACAACAAAGTAATGTTCAGTTGAAGCCACACAACATAAGTACAAGATCGTTATTTAGGGGTTCTTCACCCCTTCACAGTATATGGTGGAAAGTTTAATAATAATTTTTGAAAAAGTTGTAAACATGTTGTTATCACAGCCAACCAAAATATCAACTCCCTCCACTTGGTGTCATACATAATATCGTAATGTGGAGGCTTTTCAGCTTTTAATGTAATCATTTAAAGTATAATCCCAATCAATTACCTACAATTTGGCCTAAGAGAAAAGGATTTAAACAGGATTTAAAAGTTATACACATTGTTCTGTTGTAAATATATGTAATTTGTACCGCAATACTCAAATAAGTAGTATAGACAAAATTACTGTGATTTAGGGGTTGTATGCCGCAAATAAAATTTCTCAGCGTAAATGAGTAAATGCAACAATTAATTACCTACGAATTTGTCATATGAAGCAAAGATATGTAACAATTTTTTTTCCTTTTCCTATACATTTAATTTTTGTAAAAGTTATAACAATTTTTTATAGCGTTTTTCGTAGTAGGTATATCTGGAAGCGTGCATAGAAAGTATATGCAAATTATTGTGATTTAAAGGTTGTTTGCTACAGAACGGGAAATAGTGACTAACTAATTGAGATAGCTGGTCTATATTTTGACATATGGAATATCGTCGTTTAGTAATTTCTAAAACGTTATAAACAATTTTCAGTAATTAACTGTGTGTTTCTTTGGCTGTCGATACTTAATATTGTTACAATACTAATCGGCTAGTCGCTCTGTTGCCTGTTAGCAACGGCGTTGTTACCCCTAAATCATCATTATTTTGTTTATCTCTCAATAAGTATCGAAAAGTAGTAAAATAAAAGCATTTTTCTTGGCAAAGAACATATGATTGAGGCTTTTTAGATTACCAAAATTCTACCATTTGCACGTTTCAAAGCTAGATGTGTTCTACCGACCAAAAATAATACCTGATTCACTAGTTTAACAATAATAATCAATCAATCTTTTGATCTGAGTGATTTCTTTAGTACGGACATTTAAGGGTGGTTCCCCGTCGAACAAAACTCCGAGTGGCGAAGGGTGAGAAACCCTTTTAATTACCTACAATTTGGTATACGATAGAAAGTTATGCAACAATATTTGCAAAAGCTATAAACATTCTTCTGTAGAAGGAAGTTGATATGTGATTGCCCGTCTACTGTTCCGTACAGACATTATTGTCATTTAAGGGTAGTTTGCCGTCGAGCAAAACTCCGAGCGGCGAAGGGTGAGAAAACCTTTTAATTACCTACAATTTGATATATGATAGAAACGTATGCAACAATATTTGCAAAAGTTATAAATATTTTCCTGCAACAACCAACCCACATATGATTGCCGGCGGGGACGGTTGCGTACCGACATCATCGTCATTTAAGGCTTGTTCGCGGTCGAGTAAAACTCTGAGCGTTCAAGGGTAAATAGTAAATTGAATTGCCTATAATTTGACGTACTTAGGGAAGTTATGCAATAATTTTAGCGTGAGTTATGTTCATTATTAGCACTTCTTAGTCGAACGGCGCGCCAATTTCTTGTATTATAGTCGTATGGGGTAGGTGATATTAAGGGTAACACCTTCCCAATACCATTATTGGATGCAAAATTTTATGCGCTTTCGGAATTTGTATCACTTGTTTCTCTATGGGGTTGTTGCAAAAAGTTATGGGGAATGCTTGATTGAGATGACAAGTGCTCTTATACGGTGACGCATCACGAAATAAATCAAATTGACGACAATAACGCTTGATGAATTTTTGGAGCAAAACTGTTTCATAACAAAATTCGAAAACAATTCTTTATCATATGAATGTGAATGAGTGTCCATTGTGCAAGGGAGTATACAAAACTTACTTAATTCTTTATCATACTGCGTATGATAAAGTAAAAAAAAGTTATGGCTATCTTTTATGGCTAACTTCTCCGCGGAAGAAAAGTTGACTATCAACACAAATATAAATTCTACACTTACAAATGTAACAAAAATTCGTTAACCTGTCTGAATTTCTGGCGTTTACCTTATATAGTTCTAATGAGTGGTGTCTTTGATTCAAGCTAGTGTTTTTTCTGTGTGGGCAAGGGTATATTATCTCAGTTGGTCAAGGTCAAAATAATCAAAAATTGAGACATATACACCGACTGGATTATTACTCGTCACATTCGTTTAAAATAAATCATCTTTACGATGTTAATTATTGTTATGCCTTGACAACTGTCGATATCAATCAATCTTTTGTTTGATTTACACTCGGATAACTGGGTTACTTGTTAAATTGATGAATCTTCAAGACTTTTTCCTTCTGTAAACTATTGAAAATTTTATGCAGTTATACTACAAGGTAATGCTGACAAAAATATATTCATTTGCTAGAAATAATGTTGATTTAAGTCAAGAAAGTATTACTTTACTCCAAACAAAATTCGTCAGTGCAGAAGAAAAGTGACACATGTCAGAATTCGTTATTTTTGAATTATTGATATGATTATGAAATATGTATGTTTGCAAATGCCGTTATTTTTAAAGTTTGTTTCCTTCAAGAAAAACGTCATATTTTGTGTTGTGCCTTTCTTGATAATAAGGTAAGTTAATATAATAATGTGTGGACTTTAACAGTTTAACAACACTCTACAAGAAAAATTTTACTAGTTGTACTCGAGGCAGTTTGTTGCACTTCCTTAAATAATATTGTTTGTATATATTGTTCAGTGTATTGTGAAATTGCCACAAACATATAAAAGACAAAACATCGTACACATTTTGGTTTTTCAAATACACAATCACAAAAAATATATTACCCCATGTGTGCAAAAATTATTTAAACTATTTTTCGTGTATTGGCATGTAGGTACTAGGGCTTCCAATCCCGGACAAAATACTGATCCCGGGATTTCAGGATTATAGATTTTGTAAACCCGGGCTCCCGGGATTCATGAAAAACCAAAAAATTGGCGGATCAAAACGCCTGGGATGCCAAAAGTTACCAAATCTAGTCAGTAAGAAACGCCTAAAATATACTTGATTGGACCATATTTTTTACCCTGAAACTTGATCGACGTTTTGAAGTTTTATCTTACAAATAGAAAACCTAAATTATCGGTTTAAAAGGTGTCAAAATGTGCGTATTGACATCAATAATACCTAAACAAAATTTAAACTCCATTAAGATAATAACTTGCTCTTCTATCTTCAATTTTCTCAACGTTCTTGTAGAATGTTTCAAGAATAGTCACGGCAAAAGAAATTATTTGATCGAGCCAAATTTTCCATTTTTTATATTAAGGCCAATAATTATTTTGATGATTTTTTGTTTTCTTTAAGGTAAAATTGGATAACTTTAGAATTCATACGTCATGGATGTTTATTATTCAAATAGACTAACTGTTTGCATTTTGAATAAAGCTATTATTAGTTTACAAAATATAATGACTTGTATACCCAGTTCTAAATGCGGCTTCAAGTAACCCGTTATTTATAGTTGAAAATTGATGAAATATTCAGTGAAACTTCTTAGAATATTAAATATTCAATTTCTTGTCATGAACAAAATGAATATTACTTGTACGTCTTTCGGTTATGTCAAATATAAATCACATAGCCCAACCCATATTATAAAAAAATGTATAGTGCAGTTTTTGAGTCAACTTTTACTCTAAAAAATCTGATGTGGCCAGGCACATGACTTTATCATACAATATATTAAATTAATAGGTTAGCTGCATGATAATCTATTTTATTGAGATAAATCGTAGGTATTGTCAAAGCATCAGCATTTGACACTACCTACACTACGTCATTAGAATAATAGTTATTTATGTCACAAGTGCAGAAAGTACGGAATAGCGCGCTGATCGGTGATGCGGCGCGTCACCGAAGGCGGAGTGTCGCCGTCGCATGTGAGCGAGTCGCGCTATCTAGTTTTTGGCAGCAGTGACATCAACGTTAATTGTGTTGCTTTTTGAGAAATATGTATAAAAAAATGGTTGTATTTCTGTACAGGAAATGTTAGGTTGGTACCACTTTGACGAAACGGCAAGTTTAAAAAGCTAATTCAAATTCTGACAGATTTATATTTGTTCATGATACTGTAGATGTCACATCCGTACCAACATACTAAAATAAAACTAAACTCATCGCTATACTTTATTTACAATTTTCTCAATTTATCGTTTTTAGAATTAGATATAAAGACGGGTTGATATTTCTTATCAACAAACAATCAAATTGGTGATCTTATTTTATTTGAAATTTGCATTTTGTAATTTGCCGCACTAGAGCGGCAACGTTCCATAGCGGTTCTCCAACCTCTGATGAAATCAGCTGTTTTCGAGTGTGACAGCACAAAAAATATTTGTCAAAATCCTGTTTTTGAATGTGACAACACAAAAAAATATTTGTCAAAATCCTGGCTACTATGTAATTTCATATCAATGCAGATGCGACCGATCTCGATCAAATAGAATTTGCTCTTGAAGCTAAACTATTAATTTTCCAAAAAATTTCATGGGCATAAATTAGTCAAAATTTCCTCTACTTTAATTTATTAATTAACTATTTTGTCGAAATTACAGAAATGGCGGCTCATTTCCAAAATCCTTCAAAAAGGTTTAGAATAAACTAAAAAGCTAAACTATTAATTTTACCAAAAAATGTCATTGGCATAAATTATTCAGAATTTCCGCTACTTTAATTTATTATTTAACTATTTTGACGAAATTAGAGAAATGGCGGCTCATTTGCAAAATCCTTGAAAAAGGCTTAGAATAAACTACCAGTTCCTTTGGACCCTTGTGAACCAAAAGCTTTTCAGCTCTAAGTTAGGTCATGAAACTTCTAAATATGAAGTTTCGTCCCGATACCTTCAGTAGTTTCTCCGGAATCGTCGCCACAAAAATCATTTACACACATACACACACACACACACACACACACAGAGACATTTTTTTGTACCTTGGTCAAAAATGTTCAGGGGACCCAAAAAGACCTATTTCCGCTAAAATCCCAAATTTTTTTTTCGGCACGATTACAATACTTTACATACTGCGTATGATAAAGTAAAAAGCAAAAAAGGCGATAATTGTGCCATGAAAAAATGGCAAAAACGACCATATGTTTTACTCGAGACGCAATCTATGGCGTACATGCACTTCATGATGGAACAACATCGTATCTAAATATTTCGTTAGTTTAAGGTAAATTTCTTAAACTGGAAGAAACTTGAAAATCTGAACAAGAAATGACATCGTTCGTTCGATTGGAGTGAACCATCGAAAGATTAATAACAACGATTAGTAACAAATCATTTTTGGTACAATTTGGGTTTCATTTTACACTTAAATATATCGGGATTAATATGTATCTTTATTTTCTACTTATTTTCAATATTTTTTTCGCTGTTTTATATACCTATTTACAAATTTTATGTTCTGTAATACATCATAGAATGCAGGTAAAGAAATGCGCCACTAATTTTTACGTTTATCTTTTCGTTTCTGTTTTAAATAAAGCCTGAATTTGGTTGTTGGGCAAATAAAAAGACGCAAACAAGCTGAAAATGATGTATGCCTCCATATTGAATTATATCTACTTCTTACAAAATCTGTTCCACCTATTATAACAACATGTTGGTATAAACGAACATTTTATCCTTGATACTTAATTTAATCAGAATTGGTGCTGTTCTAGATTGAAGTTCATACTTAAAAAATAGCAGCTCAATTGATTTTATGTAGATCGGTGCCCACACTTCACCAATTCACAAAAAAATAAGAAAATAATTTAGATTTAACTTCTTTGAGATCCCGGGATTTAGACTTACAATCCCGGTATCCCGGGATTGGAAGCCCTAGTAGGTACCTATATTCACAAGGTTTGAAAACCCCTTAACTCTTAGCTGTTTGTTTGTTTTTTTTTTTCACTACTATAAGTTTCACTCGAATTAGAAGTTTATTCTAAACACTCCCAAACCTATATTATTTTAAATTTACCATCTCTACTTCCACAACAATTCTCAATAGAGTTTGCTCTACACTATATACAAAGTACCCTACACCATGTACCTTTCTGAACGAATTATAAAGGCAAGAAATTACCATTACCTTGCTCGGTGGACCGTATCCAACTGAGTTTGTCGATCCTTTTAGTTTGAGAGAAAACGCTCGCACTCCGTACACCTCGGCAATGTTTTAGTTTAGTCAGTTCGGTACAACAGAGAGCAAAACTGCATCAGCCTTAACCGCTTCTATAGACGCTATTTTGCTCCTTGCCTGTATTTTGTGGTTGACCACAAACTGAATTGGCCTTCTAGACGCACGTATATTGCTCTTATTAAGAAAAAAAACACAGGAAAAGGTGTTTATTTTTTTCTTTGTTAGTGGGGAAAAGTATTACCTATAATCGAGATTGATATCGGATGTGATGCTTGTTGAAATAATCGGTCGATAAATAATTACTGCTAAAATGTTAAAACTATTTTGAAATTTATTATTGGTTATTTTATAAAGTGCTCAGTGACATTTTGTACAAAAGGGAGATATTTTATGAAACATTTTATTTTATTTATACAGAAACTAGCTTAAATTGGCGTTTGTAAATGTCAAGAAGACCTGTTGCATCTATCAGCTTACAGATATTGACTTTGTCAAATAATAAGTAAAACCAATTTAGGTATACACAAAAGTACAAAAAAATAAACATTATCTTTTATTCTATTAAACAAGGGGGTTCTTCAGCTTTTAACTGGAACACACTTTTAAGTTATTAGGTATGTAAGGTAAACGCCCAAAATTCCGACAGGTTAAGGAGTTTTTATTACATTTGTAACAGTAGAATTTATATTTATCTATGTGGTGCTAATGACTGTCAACGTTTTTTAAACAAATAATTCCTTATAAAGATAAATTTTTATAGAAAATTGATAGAGCCATGAAGACAATACAAATTAAAAACGGTACATTCTTCAGAAAATTGACCGTTATAATCCTTTAATTCTCTTTTTTGTCATAGAAATCAGTACTATACGTCTAGTGGAATGTTTGTAAACATATGTCAGTTAATTTACATTTGTTTAAATAAATTATATTTGTTGAAATAATATCGGTTTTCTCGAAAATCCGTCTGGATACTGTTTTCTCTTCTGAGTTCAAAATGGCAGTTTATTACTTTAGAGTGACTTTATTAATTAAAAAAATTCTTCCTATTGTTTAAACATCAATTATAATTCATTTTCAACTTTTGATTCTAATGATGGTAGAAAAGACGTGTTTTTGTGAAATTAACTATATTAGTTTCAAATTAACTATATCTAGCCTATATTATCTAATAAACCCACATTTGTTTAAACACATGCAATTTCTTTGAAAAATATTGTTTGCAGTTCGCCTAAAATTATTTTTTTAGATCTCTCTGGCCTACTGTTATTGTTAAGTGATATTATTTATATTTTGCGATGGTTACCATTGTTTGAATAATAAAATAATTGTCATTTACAATATTTCCTTCATCAAAATAGAGTACAGGGAACAGATTCCAGACAGCAACAAATCAACATTATTTTGAACACATAGTGGTAGTAGGTAAATCAGAATAACAAATGGAGAAAGAAATGTGATTAATAAAATTTGTTGACGTTAGGATATTTAATATTTTGAAAAGAAATGTAATTCCCCAATTTCCCGAAAAAATGGATTACAAATCATTTATTTTTTTATTAGTTTCTTATTTAAACAATGAATATCATCCCAAAATATAAATGATGTCACTTGAGAAGAACAGTTGGCCAGACCCACCTAAAAAAATTAATTTTAGGTGATTTTCTAACAACAATTGTTTAAACAAATGGAATTTGTTTAAGTGTTGTTGTTTTTATTAAACAAATGGAATTTGTTTAAACAAATGTGGGTTTATTAGATAATATACATAATAGGTTAATTAGAAATCTCAAACATGAAATTTATAAGTTAATTTCTCAAAAAAGCTAACTTTTCTTTATTTGTAATCAAAAAAAAGTTGAAAACGAATAATAATTGATTGTTTAAATAATACGGAGAAATGTTTTAATGAATAATGTCACTGTAAGATGATAATTTGTCATTTCCAACTCTAGAATTCGAGAAAAACGAATTATTTAAATAAATAGAATTAGTTTAAATCTTAAATTAGCCAAATATTCCACTAGACTTGATTAGAAGGATCAATTATCTGCAGATAATTGATAATTTAAGATAATTTAAGAGTAATTTAAGGACACTATGGAAAGTCGTGCACACGTCTTTAAGTAATCTTAAGTTTGCCCAAACCCCGAACAGTTATTGGAAAAATACCAAAAAATGTCTTCTTCCCATGCATTTGTTCATGTAAATTTAAGGCCTCAACAGGCACTGTTAAAAGTCAAAATATCAACAACAAAAAATACGTGTCACCTTTTTTTTTGATTTGGAAACGATTTGGGGGGAACTTTGCTTTCTAACATCCCAAAAATTTTTGCAATTCATTTTTGTGCCCTAATGAAACTGCCCCCTTCCGATTTGAGCTGGATACGCCCATGCTTCTAACCATGTACACAATTCCGACACACATGTCTGATAATAATGAGTGGTAATGAAAATAACCACACAAAGTTCGGCAACATTGTTATGAAAAATTAATTTATTTTGTGATAAATTCTTAATAAAATATCATTCTAAAAAGAGTTCTAAGAACAGGCATTTTGTTGCAATTTGTATTGTTGTCTAATATATTTAAAACTACCCTAAATGTTAGCCAGTATCTAAAGTAGGTAGTAGGTTCAGGTAAAATATTATTTAATTCCAAATGGTCCAAATGGTTTTCTTGTATAATCAAATTTAAACCGAAATTTGCTCCTACTGTAATATTGTCTAAAATGTACTTGAAACCTTAAGGTTCTCGGGATTATTAAATAAAATACATTTTTATAGACCGTGTTTTTTTTGCAAATGCAATCATGTAAATTTACATGATTTATCTCTAAAATTATAATTATAAAAATGTAACTTAAGAGATAAATCATGTAAATTTGCAGTTGAGATCATGTAAATTTACTAAAATAATTGATATTAAGTTAATGCTCTTAGATTAAATGTGTTTCTACGAGTTTTTCGTTTATTTTTCATATACCTAGTGTTGTTAATGATTACAGAATCTTGAAAAAAACACATAAACGTAAATTTGTTTATAAGAAAAGGCGTGTACGTATACAACAGTGTAGTTGCAAAAAAAGCACTTGCAACCCAAGAAACTATTTTCTGATTGGAACTCGTCGTTAGAACAAAAAAAGCGACAAATCTAATATACGAAAAAGACACCAGGGGGCGCAAAAACCGTAGGAAGAACGTTAAGAATCTAACGGTGATATATCATATCAAAGCCACTTTGTCACCCGATCTAGGCGGTGGTAAAACTGCCCCTGGATACAAGCAGAGGGTCAGTTTGATTTATTGAAACAAATCTCAGTTGGCACCACTGCTACTAAGGGGTGGACACAAGGAGTGCAGTGGCCAGTGGCGGCAGTAGATCCAACATAAGTCGACACCACTTATACATATCTAAGAAAACATGCACCCCCATTTTTGCAGAGGGTGTTTATAGGAATTTTCAACCTACAGAGTCCTCAAAAAATAAGAAATTCAAATTAAAACAGCATTTTTCTCGAATGTATTTTAAGAGTTTAAAATATTTAATATTTCATGTATTTAAAGTACTTTGGAAAGAATATATAAACATAAATTTGTAAGGATTTTTATTTGTATAGAAAACATCCCTCGATTTTTTTTGGATGGGGTGTTTATACGCTTATCACAGACAGTGTGTCGCCTGAGGTTGACTTAGAAAAATCACCCCGTCACTGCAGTGACCGGGGGTTGCGCCATAAGACATCCATTGTTAGAATACTGTCAGCGGACAGTTTTGTTTTCCTGTTTGCCCATACACACCCCTCAGAAAAGATTTCATGTTTCGACCTTTTCACCAAAACCATAAACTCGGGTGCAGAAAATAAATAACAAAAATATACCCTAAAAAAGAGAAAAATACAAATACCCGGTTAATATTTTAATCTCGACTGTTTTATGCTTTGAGTGACGTTTGCAAATGGGTTTCACATTCTTTGTGACACACGATTTAACCCCCGTTAATCTTACCAGCGTTATAGGGGATGTGTTTAGATCTCGGACTCTGCACACCCCATTTGCATACAGCGACATCTGTAATACCGTCACAGGAAGATAGGACATACGGTATCAAGCCTTTTGTAATTACCAATTACGATTTACAAAAGGCTAATTTCAGTTTTAAAGACAGAATTTGACAATGCTATCAAAATAAAACCAAAATAATAAGATTCCATACAAATCCAACCAGAATTCCTGCTTATTTTCGATGATTTACGATTCAATCTAGTCAGCCATGGAATGTTTCAACTTCGCATAACTCCTAAACGAATGAAGATAACCATATCGAGTTTGTACTCAAATAAAAGCACTTTTAATATAGATTAAAAATACATAACTCAAACATGCAGTAACTACAACTTGAAAAGGGGTAATTTCAGTATTAAATATCAAATTTGATAAATTTATCAAAATTAAACCAAAATAATAAGATTCCATACAAATCCAACCAGTATCCGCGCTTATTTTCAATCATTTACGATTCAATCTAGTCACCCATGGAATGTTTCAAGTTCGCATAATTCCTAAACGAATGAAGATAACCATATCGAGTTTGAACTCAAATAAAAGCACTTTTAACATAGATTAAAGATACATAACTCAAACATGCAGTAATTTTTAATTACAAATTGAAAAAGTGTAATTTCCGTTTTAAATACTTATCAAATTTGATAAATTTATCAAATTTAAACCAATATAATAAGATTCCATACAAATCCAACCAGAATTCGTGCTTATTTTGGATGATTTACGATTCAATCTAGTCAGCCATGAAATGTTATAAGTTCGCATAACTCCTAAACGAATGAAGAAGACCATATCGAGTTTGTACTCAAATAAAAGCAGTTTTAACAGATTAAAAATACATAACTAGAAACATGCAGTAATTATTAATTACAAATTGAAAAAGTGTAATTTCCGTTTTAAATATCAAATTTGATAAATTTATCGAAACTAAACCAAAATAATAAGATTCCATACAATACCAACCAGAATTCGTGCTTTTTTGCGATGATTTACGACTCAATCTAGTCAGCCATGGAATGTTTCAACTTCCCATAACTCCTAAACGAATGAAGAAGATAACCATATCGAGTTTGTACTCAAATGAAAGCACTTTTAACATAGATTAAAAATACCTAACTCAAACATCCAGTAATTATTAATTACAACTTGAAAAAGGGTAATTTCCGCTTTAAATGTCAAAGTTGATAAATTTATCAAAATTAAACCAAAATAATAAGATTCCATACAAAACCAACCAGAATTCGTGCTTATTTTTGCTGATTTACGATTCAATCTAGTCACCCATGGAATGTTTCAAATTTGCATAACTCCTAAACTAATCAAGATAACCCTATCGAGTTTGTGCTCAAATAAAAGCACTTTTAACATAGATTAAAAATACATAACTCAAACATGCAGTAATTAATTATTAATTACAACTTGAAAAAGGGTAATTTCCGTTTTAAATATCAAATTTGATAAATTTATCAAAATTAAACCAAAATAATTAGATTCCATACAAATCCAACCAGAATTCGTCCTTATTTTCGATGATTTACAATTCAATCTAGTCACCCATGGAATGTTTCAAATTTGCATCACTCCTAAACTGACCAAAATAACCCCATCGAGTTTGTACTCAAATAAAATCCCTTTTAATGTAGATTAACAATACACAACGCAAACATTGGTAAATTTTAAACCGGGCGAATTTTTACGCGTTTTATCATTACGACAAAGTAACAAATCGCTTTTCCGGTCGTAACTCTAACGATCTGGCGTAAGGTAGAGGCGATGCGCCGCAACGGCGGTATATAATTAGAGTGAACGTAGTAACAGAGCGCTATCCAGCTATAGTTTAATTTGTTTCGTGGAAAATTTCGCGACGTCATGATGAGTTTTGTAGTTGCTGATCGCCGAAGCAATCAGGAGTATCATCGGTGCGTGCTCGCGTGCAGCTAGGTTAGATTTGTGGCGGGGGGAGCCGAGGAAAAAACGCCGAAATCGGTATCTTCCTTGTTTCATAGCCCGCTAGAAATTTTAATTCGATTAGTCAAAGTTTGGAACGAAGGCGTTCGAAAATAGTTGCAGAGTCAGCGCCGATGGAAAGCGTTGTAGAAGGCTTGAAGGACAGCCGCGGGTTAGACAAATTTTAAATAAAAAAATTAGGTTGTTAATTATTTATTGAGGAAAGTTTGAAAATTGTTGAAATTGTTGAAAAATGGACTTGAAATCCCTTAGAAAATAACCTCTCTCACAGAACAGAACAAAAAATAACAAATGCTTTTGATTTTCAACTTTATTTATTAGATATTTTTTAAGGACTTAACGATTTACTTGCGGATAGTGACTTTTTTTGTAGAAACAACATTTCTACAATGTTTAAATTACGAAATACCGAGCTATCCCCACGACATCAAGCGGATAACAGACAAATTAACAAGCGAATCAATCACAAAGCCAACCTATAGCGTTACAGAAACCAACAGTTTTAATTCCCGGATCAAACAATAGATGGCGACACAAGCGAACCCGTAGAAGCTTCACCCACACACCGGAAGATGGCGCTGACCGCCAATCAATTCATTTTATCACAAAAATCAATACTGTTGACGTCTTTTTTGTGTCCTTCCAATAAGATACTACTTTAATAATTAATATTAAGATTCGGTTCTCTTTTTAATTTAAATAAAAGTTTAACTTTCATTGAAAGTACCTAATAAAAAACAACGCTTTTATATTATTTTAATTTTAGGAAGAAATTCTTAAGAATACTCTTAAAATCTAAAGATTTTGCGTTGATATCTCGATATTTTAGATTGTTTTACTAATTTATTTGTAATGAATAATGAGAAGACCGTCTATAAAAATCTTAACCACACCTTAAAACTACCAACCAATCGTGATAAAGCGCGAAATAATGCGGGGGATTCGCAACCAATGGGGTGAGACCGTCATTCGAGTGTTTCTCGCAAGCTCCGCCCACAATTTTATTCAAAGGCTACTAGATACTTAAACAAATTACTCCTCGAATATCATTGCTATTATATGAGATACGTGAAATCTAAAAATGGATTTTGAAAATATACAAAAAGGACGTTAGAATGATGTTTGATGATCAAAAAAATATCGAGAGATAACGGTAGAAATTGAAATTTTAAAAGAAGGTTGTTTCAAGGTCATTGGAACGATGGAAAATTCCGTAGTAAGAATTGTAGGATCACGTAAAATGTATGTAGAAATCGTCTTTTAACGAGTCTAATCGAAATTTTAGTATGCTAAAAAGTTCTAAATCTTTAAAAGGTCCTATGAAGGTTGTTCAGTGATATCTATTTAATTAATTCTATTAAAATGGTATCAATTATATCGAGAAAAGTGGGAATGCTGTCTGGTTGTATTCATTGTACGTTGTCGATATTGAACAAATAATAATAAAGCATTTTCGGGCACGTTTGTTGGGACTTGAAAACAAAAGTATTGACATGTTGTGTATCAGGAGTTCATAAAGTGGGCTTGATTTTCGGGCCATATCCGCTCTGTGCCGCTACGTACGGACCGCTTTCAACTGTTTACGACGTATCTCCTCCGATAATATATCACTAAATAAACATTTGAAGAACAGTTGCCTGAACGAATTTAACAATATTAAACTTGCAGGATGCCAGAATTTTAAGAATTATGTTGCTGTTTGCTGTTGGTAGGTACGCTGATTTTCTTTTCAAATTCATACACAGATAGAACTTTTTGTTTAATTCAAATAAATATGCATTGACTCTGTTGTTCAATAGAGGCAAAAAATATTTATTTCCGGATAAAGGCGCATTTGTTTGAAATATTTGTTTGGTAGAAAGAACGTTGATTTGTGTCAAACAACTTATGTTTCCAGTTAAAGTTTGCAATGTGTAGGTATACCTATATATTATAATAAACGAGATTTATTTAAGTACTTCAAATAATCATGATTGTGTTGAGTGAAAGAATTATATCTTTTTAAATTAACGAGATTGTTGGTTGAGTTAAAATGCTGTATTTTTTAAGGTTGCAATAAATGATGCTTTGATTAAAGAAATTATTAATTTGTTGAAGGAATTAATGTGGAACTATTATAGACAAGAATTTTCCGGTTTACAGTAGACTCGCCACGTAGTCACCTGATTTTTGGGTGTCGCACATCTTCGATCAGTGGTTGGTTTTCCCAGCCCTAACATATATAGTCAAGGTTAAGTTAGTAAAGTGTACTCTGATTTGGAATCGCAACTTGAACCTGCAGGCACTGTAGGTACTCTATAAGTCTATACTGTCGATCACGCGGCCTTTATACTCTCGATATGTACGAAGTGCGAGGAGAGAGTTTACAGCGCCATCTAACAATACAGTTGGATGAGGTATTCACACTAAAAATTTGCGGTTTGACAACAACAGGCGTCAACATGTCGCCACCAAGACGGTTTGCAGTTTGCGGAGTGCAGTTGGAAGTGAGTTGCATTTCCATTACTTTTAATATTTTATATGTAAGTACTTACATAATTATTTCAAATGGAGCAGTGTATTTTCATACGAGTTAAATACGGACAAATAAAAAAATGGTTCAGAATTATCAACGATGTATTAAATTTCGACACAATTAATACTACAGGTAACTTATATTACTACATATGTATGTATGTACGTAGACATATGTATGCGTGTACATTACTTATTCGTTGTGCTCACATGCTTTTATAATTTTGTAGTTTATAAAAATGTTACGCACACTATAGAAATATAGGTAATTTTTCCTAGTCTAATAAAATATTTTAGAAAAATGATATGGACGATAGGTAGGTATGTCAAAGGAATTAAAAAACCTTACCTACACCTTGGGCCGTTGAAATAGGTACCTATTATCTAATAGTATATTATAATGCAAGTTTTATAAGACACCTGCACCTAGTAGTAAAATTTACAAACACGATTGATACGAGCCAATAGCGATTGAGATGTCAGCCTTATTTGACACTTGACGTCAATTTCATCTTGGAAAACTAAATGTTACTACAAGTTTGTGACCTAGCGTTTTCATAACGACACCGAACGCGGTTTCGTTATGAGTTTATAACGAACGCAAAGTAGAAAAACATATGTTTGGATAAGGCGTCAGTGTAAACCAATCAGTCTAGAACTTTTTAATTGCGTGTATTTCCTGTAGGTTTGTGTAAGTATCTACACAGATAGAAAAGATTTCTTGTTTTAAAGAAATGTATTTGTTTGAATTTATTCTTTTGGGTCAAAACATATTTCTTTGACGCCAACAATATTTACTTCATTGAATACTCTAGTTTATTTGCTTGCAGAGATTAATTTATTTGAAATATTTATTTACCTAAGTGGAATAAATATATATGGATACAAACAAAAATTACTTTCCTTTAAAGTAGGTAATATTTTAGTTTTGATTTAAAAAAAAACATTTCTTTACACCAATGAAATATAATTTTGATTCTAACATATAAATTTGTATATAAGGAGAGATTTATTTCGCTTAAAGTAATATTTTGTCTTTGGCTTAAAAATAGGTTTAGGTACCTACTTCCGCCAAATAAATCATATTTTGATGGAAATAAATATATTTGTACACAAGAAGAGATTTATTTCCTTAAAGTAATATTTTTGTTTCGGCTTTAAAATAGGTTTACTTCCACCAAAGAAATCATATTTTGATTCAAATAAATAGGTATATTTTTAATGTCATCCAACTGTATTTGTTAGATGGCGCTGTAAACTCTCTCCTTGCGCTTCGTACATATCGAGAGTATAAAGCCGCGTGATCGACAGTATAGAACTTATAGAGTACAGTGCCTGCAGGTTCAAGTTGCGCTTCCAAATCAGAGTACTTTTTACTAACTTAACCTTGACTATATGTGGGGTTGGGAAGACCAAGCACTGGTCGAGGATGTGCGACATCCCAAAAAAGGAGGTGATACATGGCGAGTCTTCCGAAAAATTCTTGTCTATTAATGCCTTAAACAAATTTAAGCATTTTAACTCGACCAACAATTTTGTTAATTTAAAAAAATGTAATTCTTTCACTCAACACAATCATAATTATTTGAAGTAAATAAATCTCATTTCTTATAATACACAAATTGCAAACTTTAACTGGAACATAAGTTGTTTGACTTTAATCAACGTTCTTTCTACCAAACAAATATTTCAAATAAATGCGTTTTTATTCGCAAATAGGTAAAAAATCTGATGTGGCCAGGCACATGACTTTATCATACCATATATTAATAGTTTAGCTGCAGGGGATTCTATTTGATCGAGATCGGCCACGTCTGCATTAAAATAAAACTACTAGAACTAGACAGATATTTTGATTATATGTACAGTATGTAATGTGAAAACATCAGCATTTGACACTACCTACTATCATTAGAATCACAATTTCTGACAAATCCTGGCTAACTAGTTTTAATACTAGTGTTTTAATGCAGTACGACCGATCCCGATGAAATAGAATTTGCTCATGCGGCTAAAATATTTATTTTACCAAAAAAGTTCATAGTCATGAATTATTCAGAATTTCCTCTACATTAATTTATTATTTAACTATTTCGACGAAATTCCAGAAATAGCGGCTTATTGGCAAAATGCTAAGACTAAACCTCCTTGTCATACTACATATGATAAAGTAAAAATGTTATTGGTTCTGATAATTAATATATTATATTGGCTTCTAGCATACTAAATTTTCGGGTTTTACCCCGTCTTCAGTGCTAACTACAAAGGTTCATAAAGAATTATGCTCAATATTCCAAATAAGTTTTAATGTTACCATACCGTCTTACAATCTTTCTTGTATTTATTCGCGAAAACATAAGAACATGGCTATCCGCAATCGAAATACACATTGACACCAAGATGTTTTAATATTGTTGCACTGTACGTGCGCGCGTTCTCGCATTCTCCATGCATTTGCGTGTTGAATTGACGTTTCGCAACCGCCGACGTTCTGAATACTGTCAAAGGATTCAAAATATCCTGGCTTACCTGCTATTAATGCAGATTATGCTACATCAAGTAAAAATGTATTGCATTAAATCTATTGTTTAACCCACCTCTCTGAAACTCGATAATCTAGAATAAACTTTTTATTTATGGTTGAGTGTTGAAGACCTATAGGTACCTAATCTCATATTCTATATAGGTATTACCTATATTTATTTATGTTAAAACTGTGTGTTAAATGTTTGTTTTCTTTTCAAAATACTTAAAAACCTATAGGTACCTATATAGGTATAGGTACCTATTATTATATATAGGTCTAGCCATAGATTTACATAAAATATATGTATGAAAACCACACCATTATTCATCACATCAAAATTAATAGCATATGCATTACAAGACGTTACTTATATAATTGTGCGAGTTTCTAGTACGAAACTTACAAAAATTAACCTAAATTGTGCAGTTGTTAACTTGTTTCATTTTCATGAAACTTTTTAGGTAAGTAGGTACCTACCTATTTTTAAAGTTTTTGTATAATCTGATGAATTTCAAAAGATACCCCAGCCTGGTTTTGTTATTGTTAATTTATCAACTTTTATTTTGATATTTCAGAGGGTTTAGAATTTTATAATGGGGGAATAATATTTCGTAATAAGCAGGCTATTATTTTTGCGCAGTTTGTGGACAAAATTAAATTATAGGTAAAGATATTGCACTCTTAAGTGGGACTTGTCTAACGATGTTTCCTTTTTGTTTTTATATTTAAGTAAGGAGTACCTACCTACTTAAATATAGGTAGGTATTTAAAATTTTACGTGTTTGGCTTAGGTACCAGTTCTGGATTAACATAACTAACCAAATAAGTAAGTACATATAATGGTAATCAACAGTCTTTAAAAATACCTATTAAATGAATGTGTTATTCTGAAAAAAATATTTGAAATATTTGTAACTTACTACAAAAATATGTCTTATTTGTAGGTACCTAATAAAAACAATCAGTGTTGAAAATAATTAAGACTCTGGTGAAGCCATGCACATTCAATTCGAAACACTATGTAGGTATAGATATTCGCTAATCATACGTACCTACCTACCCATCTATACAATGGTCTTGGTAACTGTGGTAACTCCAAATTCAGACACTGTCCTAAATTCCGATACCTATATTATAGGTAGGTACTGCTAAGTAGGACAAAATAAGAAATCTACAACATTGAACTTTATTTTAGGACATTTGGTTTGTTGATTTGACATTACCTACACTTACCTATCAACCCAAAATCGTTTCTTATTCTACCGCTGTTCTAACGGTCAGAATATAACCTAAAAGTAGGTATGACATCGTGATAATTGAGTGTTATGCTAAAAGTTGATTTTTATCCTTAGGCATAGATAAGGTAACTGTAATTCGACTTCTTTTTACAGTACCTAATTAAGATAGGTAATTATAATAACATCTATTTAGGCTGACTAAAAATGCTTTATATTTTCATAATAATATCTACGGTGTATTATTCCTTTAACCACTATTTTTGATAAATTTAGGTGTGTCCGAATTAGGTAGGTACTTAAATCAGACATGTGTGTCGAAATTGTGTACCTACCTACATGGTTAGAAGTACCTAATAGGTACCATAGGCTCTGTTAATGTCTTTGCACAAGAAAATAACATACCTATTTTACCTAATTGTATAGCAAACGTATACCTATCGTTTGCTATACAATTAAGTGTACGAATTTTGTTTAAATTCCGACACGAGTGTCGGAATTACGGACATCGTTAATCCCTAATTATTACACTAGCAGCAGAGAGTAGCGATTTTGGCATGCCATCTCCATAAAAAATCATTATTTTGGCCTGAAACGGCCAAAAAAAGTTAAAAGAAACTGTTCTTCTGTAACATTATTATCTAATGCTTCAAGAGCATAATTGTTAATAAAAAAGAAGAAAGCACAAAAGAAAATCATTTTAGTGAAATAAGAAAGGAAGCGAAAAAGGAACAGAATAAAGAGCTGCACCAAGAAAAATACTAAAAATTCCAGATGCATGAAACATTCAAATACCTACAGATGAGGGAGGGAGGACAGACTGAAAAAGACTATGGACTTATTTTATACTGTTTCATTAAAAATGGTAAACCATAAATGTTTAACATTTCTTAGTAATAAATCTTATTTAACAATGTTTAAAACACTTAAGTAATATTTACGTGAATGTTTATACACTGTGGGCCAAAAGAAAAACGGTACAAGTGTTCAATTACTCATATTTCCAAAGATTATAAGTAAATTCAAGCAAACATATCTTTGAAAAACTAATTGCTTATGTCGTGACGATTGAAAACATACCATATTCGCAACACCACTTCTCTTTTTGAGTAAAAACAGCAAAAAAAGATATTTCAAAATTTCACCCGGTATACGAGAAAAATCACCCTGTATACTATGCTATAAAATCTCTACTGTCCCTTTTGACCAAAACAAAACAAATATCATTACCTATTAATTTTATTACACCTTTCATTTCACATTAAATTGACCCGATGTTATCAGAAATGTTGCATAGCCAAACATAAAGCAACATAACTTTGGATTGAAACGTTCTGTTATTTCGAATATGGTATGGTTTCAATCTTCACACTACAAGCAACTTGTTTCTAAAGGAAATATTTGAATTGACTAAATATTATTGGAAATACGAGTGATTAAAAATTTGTACCGTTCTTTTTGGCCCACTGTGTATTTGTCGGAATAATGTAGGTACCACAAGTGTCTAGTTTAGGAACACTGTCTGAATTAGGTTCACTGCAGTGAATATACATTACGTAACTATCGTAAATTTTCTTTAAAAATGAATAGCCAGATATCTTTAGTAGGAAATATTTGCTTAAAAAAACTTGACATAGGTAGTCATTATCACCACATAAATGTAAATTTTGTAAATTCTATTCTACAAATGTAACAAAAACTCATTAACCTATCTGAATTTGGGGCGTTTACCTTCAAAAAACCGGTCTTAGAACCTCAAAACTCTAAAAGTTTACATCAAACTGCTATAAATCTTGTATAATCTTGCAGGTACAATATACAGCTTCTAAAGTCCAGTTTTGTTTCATAAATGTAGCGAATTATATGTAGTTAATTAGGTGAATTGGTTCAGAATACAATACGAATAGAAAATAAATCATAAAAACCCATATTCATACTAGAATAGCAGCACAAGATTTTTAGAAAAATCCTAGAACACCTAAAAACATCGATATACCCTTACTAAAAACGCATTTCCCCTAAAAAATCGGCAAAACCCCAACAAAAATCAAGTATTTCCATCCATCATCACCCCTACAAGACAAACTAATACACCCCGTAATTATTAATTTTGCCATAACACGAATAAAGCATTGCATATCGGTTGACGAATATGGCGGAACCGGTCCATACAAACAAACCGAACATCAACAACGAAAAATCAAGATTATTCACCGACCTTTCGATGATTTCTCCGTCCGATGCCGCGAAATGATGCCCAACACTACACCACATAGTTTCCACACAACGGATGACCGAATCACTCACATTTTTCGCGACATTTTTGATGATTTCGCAAGGTAACGATAGTGTTTGTCGTGAACTCCGCCGGACTCGCGTTTGGACTCGTCTACGCGTGGTGCGCGCTTCTTTTGTTTTTCTCGGGAGACCCTCCCGGTCGACCTGCGCGGCAAATTGGCGCGTAATTTGAAATGTTGATTTTTATAAACGGTGTGTTTAGAGTTGTTGATGCGCGTTTTTGTTTGGATTCGTTTTGGTTATTTGCGGATTGTTGTTTGTTGGTTAATTATTGGTATTTTAGGGTTGATTCGATTTAGGGTTTATCAAGACGAATTTTGTTGATGCATATTGTTAAGTTGGCAATAGGTACAGCGTAAATCAGATGGTCGGTGGACCTGAAATTAGTGTTGAAGTTTTAAGTGCAGTTCAAATGTCTATAAACTATATTTTTAATGAATTCAAGTGCATATTAATAAATGTTTACCTAAAGAAAAAGGTAGAATCTTATATATTATATTTACTTTTTTTAGTTTAGCGTAACAAACCAGAAATGATTAGGTTGTAGGTTATGCGTAGGTACGTTGCTTTCTTATGGCGATTAGCTCAGTTAAATTACACAAATAGATATGCTTCCTTCGAAAAGAATTCAAACCCAGCTGGATTTTTGTATTTACGTTTTGTTGTGTATTACAAATAATGTGCAAAAGGTCCACATCGACATGACCGAATTGAAAACCGTTAAAATTAACAAAAAGCCGATAAACATAAAGTTTATAAACATAAGTTTATTTAATTAATACAAATGAGTGTTATTATTAACTAAGTTACAATATTCTGATAATAATAGTACCTACTAATGATTATAGGTACTTATTATAGGTATATCTTTTCATATAGATGTATGAAAGTGAATCTCTTCTTTTCTGAAAACCTCTTCTGTCTAGCTTTAACACCCGCAAACTCGAAAATCACATTTTGAACATTTGTATTTTGTGTTGCCTGATGTCTTATTGTTAATATGCCAAGATTTTTAAGTCTAGTTTGGGTCATTGTTGCAGCATATAATTTTTAACTAATTTTAATTTGCTACACCTTTTACACGAATCAACTGTTTGTGAACAAATTGTCATAAATAACTTTAGTGCGATCGTTACATTCGGATGAGATTCTATAAAATCATCCCATTCCACGATGAATTTCAAGTCTAGAGACCCCCCAATTAGAAACTGTAACTGGCCGCTTTTAAATGTCTTCTCAACCTTTTCGTATCTCTAAGAGGAGTTGTGTTTCTGATACCTCATCATAAAAACCAGTAAATTTGGATACAACTAATTTCAAGTTTTCAGTGTTCGCCAAAAGTAAAGTGTTTGGCTGCACAACCTAGAACAATGAAGCTACACATCTTAAATTGGCTTCGATCTAGTTGGAGTTCAATACTGAATCGGTCAAAACATTCCAACATATCCTTTTCAAGTTCAGATCTCTGTGAAAGTCCTGCATCGGTGGCCAAATCACCGGCCACGTTCGTTGTTTATTACGACGAATTTGTCGTTTTATTGGAATGTTGTAGTCCTCCGATTTTTTCAGAGCAAGATTTATTGCCTCTTCTACAATATCACTTTTCTTCAATATATTTATACGAAGTGTCTCTATTTTTAAAGCTAACTGATCAACACTTTACTTTGCAATGCAATCTGAGCACACTTTGTTTTCCTTGGAAGAAAAGATAGCAAAGAAATCACACACAGCAGATATAAGGTTCTGTGCAGCGCCTCTGGTGTCTAAATTTTCGTGATGATCACACAATGTTTAAATTGCAGCCACAATCCCATCAAAATTTTCAGCAAATACTTTTACTGCAGCATAATGAGCACTCCAACGCGTTGTTGGGAGTCTTTCAACAGCTGCGTTGCTGTGATTAAGAAGCAGTTCCAAGCTGCTAGTAGAAGCAAAAAAAAATGTAAATATGGTCTCTATCATTCCGCACAATGTTACACAAGATACATTTTGTACAAATGAGTGTTGGCCACATAAATTAATTGAGTGATCTATATATCCAACAAAAGATTGCTTTGTGGGAAACAAGAAAATGATTACAAATAAATCATAACCATATGTAGACATCAGTGCTGCCTCTTATAAAAATTCGCAAAACTGTAATGATTGAATAACTGCTTTAATCTGCAATAATTATTTATTTAATAACTTACAAGCATTTATAAATTATCACAATTGATAACTAAATCTTTTGCTATGGATAACTGGTTAAAATAGCTTCAAGTCTAAAGTGATTTATAGTTGAAAAGCATTGCGATGGTTTTTATAAGTTTTTCTTTCACGGTCGGGTGTCACCCCAAAACGGGTGGCCCCCGATGCGGACCGCCCCCCATTAGTTACGCCACTGCTGAAAACTAGTTAATTTTTATGTAAAAATTGTGATTATTAAAAATGCTCATGTTCACATTAAGATTTGTAACCATAGAGACCACATCGGCGTACATTTGAAGACGAGTTATTTACCAGAATTCCGAATTTCCCGTTTCCAAAAATTCGTTTTTCTACTTTGCATTCACGATACACACATAGTAACACTGTTTTCGGTGTTACAATTAACAAATTGTAACACCGTTTTTAGTAACTTTTTCTAAGATTGGTCACATTGATATCAAATGCCATATGTCAAATGTAAATACCTACACATAACCACAAACTACATTTTTAGAATCGCTTGCAATCGCATAAACCGCGAAATATCTATATATTCTATACATAATGAATTAAATGTTTTTTGTCCTGATGTTAAGTAACTTCGTTCAGTATTTTTTCTTGGGAATTGCAGGACGGGATGAATTATACACTTCTAATGACCTTTTTTATTCATTCTATATTTCGTTGACAGTTTTCAACTTCATCAGGAATCTATAATTCTATACATATTTAAACGTGTGTAGCATGCTATAGTATGGCCAAACGATTGGGGCTTTCTTAGTTTTGCTGTGTTCATAAAAATACGCCAGCATGGCGTTTTCGGTGATGTTTTGCTACTCTGGTAAGTGATCGTGCATCATTCTTGTCAACTAAACACAGGGCCGCGTTTACCAGTAGCCAAAGTAGGCATGTGCCTAGGGCCCGACGAAAGGGGGGCCCGTAAGCGGACCCCTTCGACCTAAATAAAGTAGGGGCTAGGCCCCACTAATTGTATAATAAATAAATCGAATTAGAAACAGAAATCGAAGTAGAATTCGAAATAAATAAAACATACTACTATAATTTTAGAAAATTATATACCTATAACAAAAATACTTTATACTTACCAATAATAACACCATTTATTTTATTACAACCCAAATTCAATTCCATCGAATTCCATGTCCCCCATATGGATACTTCGGGCACTGTTTTTGTAGACGAACCTCCATAACACCACATTTTTAAAAAAAAGGCTAAAGATTTAAAAAATTAGTTTAACATAACTTCCCTAAAAAATAGTTGGTCTTGATAGAATTCTGTTAGATAGAATTCGCTTAACAGTAATGAAATAACACTTCATTTAGTCAGTGATTAGACTCTTCTTTGCATTGAAGTTCTAAGATTCAAGATTACATTTCACCCTACCTACAGAATGCAGTGCAAAAAAACAGATTGTTGGTATTTAGATATACCATTTTTGAGAGTTTTGGGTAAAATCTAAAAAAAAAAACTATCGTAATAATGTTTTTTTCTATGCGTGACACAAAAATGCTCCAACAATGTCGAGTATTCTCAAAACCGCACCGCAATATACCAAATGGTTTATTTTCTAATGTGACAAACACCAGGCTTTTGTATGTTATGGGGAATTCAGATGATGTGAATGAAAATAAATGTCAAAACTTGCGCAAATAAGATAAAATACTATGTAAAACCCATCTTTGGGAACTGGTGGCTTTTCATACATTTGTAGACAAACGTACATTCAAGAATATGCATGTATGTACAAAAATAATAACGAAAATTAAATATCTTATTTTTGTTGGAATTTGGAAATTGCTTTGTTTAGCAAAAAATTGCAAACTGTAACATAAACGGTAGAATCCACAACACTTTTAAGGGAGTTTAAACAAAAAACTGAAAATGACAAAAAAAGAAATGTGTAGCATTTAGAAAATAGCTTTTAGTTGACCGAACTCGCTTACTGTTTATAGTTTGAATAAAATAATTTTAGTAAGTTATTCTTCTACATATTTATAGAAAATACGTTTTATTGCAGTTACCCAAATTTTATAGACCTCTGAGATATAAATGCCGATGAACAAAAAATATAAATAGAACAGTTTTATTTATTATTAGAAATGGCAAAGAATAGGATTTGCTTCAGTGAAGTTTGAAATTAAAAAAAAAAGTTAAAATTCTAGTAAAAATTAACAACTAAAAAATGTGATGCTTATTTCTTAAAAAAATATTTTTATAATTGGTGTTATATCATATACGATATGTAGCGTGAGTGGCCCGGAATTTCAGGTGTGCCTAGGGCCCGTAAAACCCTAGACGCGGCCCTGACTAAACATCAAATCCCCCTTTCAGATACAATATAAGGTCCACATTTACCTGAATAAAGAATTATGCACAGTTCAAACAAGATAGATATGATCGGGTTTTTGAGATACTGCCTCTCTAAAAATAGCCTCTTTTGTAGGTATATTTTTTACAATATTGTAAATGAATTACAAAATCTCTTTAAAGCCCTTTATTCTTCATATTTTGAGGAATATTCATAATTAAAAAGAAACAAAAATAATTAAAAAATTAAGCCGTTAGAGGACATAAAACGAAACCTCTTCCGGCGGACAGGATTGCACGGCCGGAAAGATTTTGCACGCAGTTTTTCACATTTCACTGAACACAAATTATCACTTTTAGGCATAAAATTAGGTTAAAAATTGTTTATAACAAAAAAAGTTTCGAACTTATCGTAAAATCCGTACGTACTTCTCTAGATAATGTTGTTCTGAAGCTGCATATAAAATTTCAAGTGAATTGACGGCGATCAGTTGAAGTTATCTCCCGGCCAGTTTGAAAAATGCGGTTTTAAGAAAACACGGTTTAAAGTATTGTGTAACTTTGATGTATAGAATTGTTATATTTTACTATAGTTGGCGACGACTGGACCATATAAACATCTTTTCAAATTAATGTTTTCCTCCTCTTGTTTATTTTTGTTTGATTTTGACGACAGACGGGCCTGTTTTGCAGTATCAGTTGAGCGATGGCTCTGAAAACATGATGCGCCGTGCGTCAGCCTTCGCGCAGTAATTATTATAGTTTAGCCCGATGCTCATACACAATACCTCCATAATCTTCATAAGGCTGGATAATGCATCATTGACAACACATATGGCTATACTTGCTGCAATATCCACAATTACTTTGCCACTTGAAAGTGAAAATGAAATCGCCAGGTGGACAATTCTCGTACTGCTATTTCTCAGTTAACTTTTTAGGTTAGGTTTCATTTTATGGTTATATACCCTAATTTGAAATTGAAAAATATTTCTAAGATTTTGCTCCAAACTTCTTTCTATCAAAACTATATCAAAACCAATATTGTTGTTTACTTACCTTACTTCAAAATCACGAAATAATTTCACCCTGCAATAGAAAAATGTTCGGACAAAATAAAACAACAAAAATCGTTTTATAATAGTATGTATAATTATAATTCTTTTTATCTAAATTACACAAACAACATCTATGTTACAGAATAAGGTACAGAAATGAATCACTTAAAACGGCTAGCATTCCCTTACGCGATATACAGGGTGTTCAGCGCTACGCCCTCAACACACATTATAATAAGTACAAATATCTTACACGTCATGATCTAGAATAAAACAAACAAAAAAAAACAGTACGGAGATTTCTAAAAATACTTTCAATTTTAATTCTTTTTATTTACCATATTTAAAATTTCGCTAAAATCACTAAAACTAAGAGAATTTTATATATTAAGTATTATATACAGGGTGATACATCTTTGTACATACGATTATATTAAATATTTACGTATATTTATAACAAAAAAATGCAAGGTACTATATATAATTAATAATAATAATAGTTTTTGTTTTAATAGTTATAATAATACAGGAGAAAAACAATTGAAAAACATCCAACGTAATAAAAACTGTTATTAAAAACATATCGATAAGAATTAATTAACAACAAATGTTTTATATTGCAGCTATCTTTAAGGAACAGGAACTAAATGTAATCGGGTATTTTTTTCTTCGTAATATACAGGGTGTTCGCGAAATACCAACATATAAAAAATCTGTGCGTTTAGTTTATGTAATAAAAAGTGCGGATATTTTTGTGAAACGTAAAATCAGTAACAAAAATTATATAGGAACAATTAATTTAAAAAATAATGCCCATTATAAAATTCGAACTTTCGACAAATAAAAGTTTTTAAATAATAAATTAATTTATGTACAATATATTATAAAACTGTGATTAAAAAAAAAACGAATTTGGTCCTTCGAATTTTTTATGTAGTTATCAAATTTGGTGACTTATTACTACTAGGTTCAGGTTTCTTCTCACTTGCACCATCATCAACCTTCTTCTCTGGAGTTTTGACATCTTTCGGAGTCATATTCAAACAATTCAACCGATTCTGATTCTGCTGCCTAACCAATAAACTGGGATTCGGTATATTTCTGATGCACTGGTTCTGAACAGGTCTAATGGTCCTCGTGGGATTCATCATCTTAAACTGTCCCTTGCCAATCTCATGCAACTTGGGCAACTTCTTATCCGTTTGGACCAAACTGCTCTTCTGTGGCACCTGAGGAATCTTTATGGTCTCGAGATTAGGCATCTGCGGCTTGGGCTTCGGACTCATATTAATCGTCTGCTTGATGTTGGGATGCTCCGTAGCAACTTTGGACAACATTTGGAGATTCGACAACGCTGATTTATCGGTCATCTTAATCCCGTTTCCGTTTTTCACGATCTCCGGTTTTAGGTCGAGCTTGTGAGGTTTAGACAAGTCCAAAGGACCAGTTTGGGCCAACTTCTCCGGTTGTTTCGGTATTATACTAACACCTGAGAAGTTAACCGAGTTTTTGATGCGTTCCAGAGGTATGGTGGGCGGTGGGGGTCGTTTTATCGGCGGTTGTTGCGGTCTGATTGGTGTGATTTCTAAACTGGGGCGGTGATCTTTTGGTTCGTCCGGTTCGAGTTTTCTTTTGACGCCTTGTTCGATTTTCGATACCGTGAAGCCTGGGAGGTACTGGTGAAGGGTGATCATCTTCTTCTGGTCTGGTTTGGGTTGGTCAGTTTTGGGTTTGGGTTGGGGGTGCAACCGCTGGATTTGCTGCCGTATGGCCTTCTCGGTTTGAGCTGTCTTTTTCTCTTCTATCTTTAAGAGTTTATCAATTTTAGGTTTTTCGGGTAGTTGTTTGGGTTTCTCGAGCATAACTTTAGGTTTCTCAAGCATAACTTTAGGTTTCTCAAGCATAACTTTGGGTTTCTCAGTCGGAGCTTTAGGTCTCTCGAGCATAACTTTAGGTTTTGCATCAAATTTAACATCGACAGGTCTTGTTGGGTCTTTTTTGATGACCTGGCTTGGTTGTGGAGGCTTAACTTCGTGTGGTTTATCGATTTTAATCTCGATTTTGGGTACTTCTTTAGCTTGTTTCTCCTTCTCCGGCTTCTTGACTTCGTTTTTCTGGGTTTTGTCATCGTTATTGGCACTTTTATGCCGTATCTGTCTTAGCTGGTTGATCTTCTCTTTGCTGGTCTGGTCTAAATGGCTTCTGCTTTCGCTGTTGGTGCTTTTGTGGTGTTTATGTTTGTGACCGTTGTGTTGCGTCAACTTAACCTTCAATTTTAAGCTGGCTTCGCTGGTGATCTCAGCGTGTAGCTTTGGTTTTTTGTGCGGTTGGTCCTTGGAGTGTTTATTCTTTTTCCGTTTCTTGCTTTTGTGTTCCTCGTCCGGATTTTTGCCGCTCAACAGTTGCCACTCTCTATCTCGACTCTCGGCGAACTTTTTCATCTCTTCGTCGTGGTGAAAAGGCGTAAAATTAATATCGACTTTTTTCTTTTCGATTTTGGGAATTTCGCCCAACTTTACGGTGAGATTATGGTTTTCGACGACTAGCGGTTTCTTGCGAACTTGTAGTTTTAATTCGCTCATAAGTCTCTCCTTGTCTTTATTCATTTGTTCGTCTTCCAGCAATTTGTTGGATAAAGCTTCTTGCGTTGCTTTCTGTTGCTCGGCAGATGGCGTTTTCATGGGCACCACTTGCAATTGTTTTTGACCGACGGTCGTCGAGGTGTTTATAATTTTGATTGGTTTGACTTTGCCTTGGGTGAAAATTCGGTAGAAAAACCGCAGCGGTTTCGTCTGGAACACAAATGAAAAATTGTTTTGTTCATGAAGAATAACTAAATTATATTGTAGGTATGTTTTAGGAACATCATTTTTTTAGATAAATAACTCAATTGCTTTATACGTTATAAGACAATTGTAGGTACAGAAAAGGTTATAGGCGTTTTTTTTTTCTTCTTGTTGTAATGGATAGACAAGTTCAATAACCTTAAAGTAACGTGTATATGGTTGGGTTCATTGCAGACGGTACGTTGACAATATGAGTTGTTACGAGCGTTTTATATGAGTTAAAATCCGCTATTTGTCACAGTAGGTAACCAGCCGTTAGCGAACTGATGTACAGTGCCGTGCAAAACGTTTGCTACTATAATAGACGAGTGCTGAAGCCTTTGAAAATGGTAAAAAGCCGAAAACATGGTTTCAAATGCACAAATTTATGCTCAAATTGTCTTTGTTCTGAAAAATGCTCCAATGTGGAAGAAAAAAAAACTACGAGGAAGTTAGTGATTCAGATGAAATTGTGGATGAAGAACCAATGCAGAGTTGGAAATAATATTGGAGACAAAGACGGTGATGGTCTTGAAGATTTCGATGATCTACTAGAATCGGGAAAGTTTGTCGAATCTAACGATGAAGAAATGCCATCAAAGAGACAAACAGTAATGGATAGTAACAAATGTAAATAGAATTTACAAAATCAACTTTTTTACTGAAATAAATTAGCATCAGTCACATTTTTTTAGAAGAAATCCCCTTTAACGCCTACCTTTAATTATATTTATAACAACTATTTTAGCAAATTTTTTGCAATCTTCATGTTTTATGAATTTGTAATTTTTTTGTTTATCAGTGTATCTTACGTTTTTCGGGTAATTAAAGTATACACTTTAATAAATAGCTCAAAATTGTACATAATGATTTTTCGCTTCGAGTTTTTTTTTTTTTTTTCGTTTCTTTGCATTTTTTGAGAACGTTTCCCATAGTACCTAATGTATATTGTTACACCATCAGAAAGTAGAGATTTCAACGATCAAAAACCCCAACGACTTTTTTAAAAATGCAGATATTTTGACGTGAGAATTTTCGATTGAAAATTAGACTGCTTTTTCGATATTAAGTCAAAATAAGGTGAAAAATAAATATTTTAAATTTAAAAAAATACAGTGTCTTTGGGACATAAAAAGGTAAGTTTTCACCAAGTTTCGTTAAAAAAAAGTTTTTGTAAAAGATAAAGGTAGAAAACCAAAAACATGGTTATTTGAATTTTTCACATAAATTTTGAGGTTATATGAAAAAAGTGTAAATACAAAAGTTGTAGATCTTTTTATTACCTACAACTTTGCCATTAAACTTTTTTCCATAGGATAAACCGTTTTTTACCCTTAAAAACTCACCCTCTTCCACTTCCCGACCTCAGATCGGCCGTGAATTATTTTTCCTTTCATTTTTGGTATATTGTCTTCCTTTTCCAATGGGTATCATCCTACTACTATTTTTTTGGTTTCAAAAATTATCGACCCTGGTCTATAAACTTATGGATAAATATATCAATTTGTTTAAATTATACTCCTCAAACATTAGGCGAACGCTTGTGAAGGCATAGATATAGATAGAGTTGCCCTGAAGTAATATAGATTATACTGTGCCAAATTTCAAAAACGACGTCATTTCCGGAAAAGGTTTTATTTTAATTATTAATATTTTGATAATACGTATTTCATAATTTGAAACCTTGAAGTGCATAAAATAAGCCCCTGAAATGGTTTTTTGATCATGGCATACCAAGTTCAACTTTTTTTCCCTCCAAGGAAATACTTCTTACTAGAGGTTGAACTTCAAATATTTAAACGTTTGACATAATTTAATTTAGTATGATGAGTCGAAAGCGAAAAAGAGCTGTTAAAAGTGGGCCTCAACATTCAAACAGCCGCCATTTTGTCAATTTTTATCGCTTTTATCTAATTGTTGGTTCACCCTCCGACAAATTTTATCTAGTTTCACAGCGTTTTTGAATTTTGATTTCTGATTACTTTTACAGACGCTACAGCGCACGCCGTTGAGACAAGCACCCCAAATCTACAAATAAATGCAGGTTATTTGCAAATTTTTAATGGTAATATTGAAATTAACTAAAAACTATCAGTGATTAAAGAAATTGTCATGCCGTCAAAAAGAACAAATTTTACACATTATTAAAGACGAAAAATATACAAAAACATCTATTCTGTAAAAAAACACAGAATTCATTAATTATAAAGCCAACGCCAACTGAGAAACTAGAATAGAAGGTGACCGGAAGTTATAAATTAACTCATAACTCGATAACTAAGGCCCTATAGGGTTCCAATGGCACCTTCTTAGAGATCATTACGGTAGATAAGGAGGCCTCTCACCACAATAATGATGTTCCTGTTTGTCGTAGGTATACCTGTTTTCTTTTATGTGCTATAGTGTGCTGTGCAGTAACAATAAAAGAAACTCACCCTATCCCACTTAAAAGTGTACGCAACGTCCATGAGGGTGAAATGTGAAGGCAAGACTTCACCGGAATATATAACATCCACCTGTAACAAAACAAAACTTCAATTAATACTGGAATTATTGATATCTCTATATGCGGTACCAATTGCTTTCTAACTGTCTTGGATTTACTAAATTCTGAAAACTTTTAGCTCCTGACACAATGTATAAACATCAATTAAAATAATCAAATCAGAAATTGCATATATGTACCTACATAACTTGGGTTACATCGTTTTATATGACGGGACATCCTGTATATGATTGAATGTCAGTGGACATGAAGAAAAATAAAGCTCAACGAGTATTATTCCAAAACCGTGCTAACAAATTGAAGTCAGTAAGCGCACCATAGCATATATAGCCGCCTATATATAAATACGTATACACACATATATACATATATATACACACAACTCTAACCTTGAGTTTTATCAGCATTTTTTTTCAACATTTTAACAGCTGCTGTTCGCAGTTTAAATATGCAAAGTGAACAGTACTATTTCTATATAACATTCCACTGCGTATTTTATTTCAAAACAGGCTAAATGTACCAATAAAACTCCCTGGGAGCTATATTTATACGCAGATAGAAAAGATTTCTTGTTTTTTGCTTGTAAATACATATATGTCGATACAAACAAAAATTAATTGAACTAGTAATTTAACTAAATGCCTGTGCAAATAGATATTGAACCTTTATTTATATTTTTAAAGCTATTTGCCTAGGCAAATGTATTTGCCAAGACCGTTGTCGGGCAAATAGCATTTAGTTTTCAATCGCGTTGGTTTTTAAATTATGTGAGGTTATGTGCGATCCGTGCATGTTAATTCTCAAATACGTCATACTTATTATTTAGTCGTTGATTACTTTTGAGTAATATCGTATTCTAAACATCATGATTCTAATGAAGTTACGCCTGATTTGTTGTGACAAGCGTCAATACTCATGAGTGCGGTGATACTATAACAGGACTTTTAGGTTTGGAATGTTTAGTTTCCCTTTTACCAGGAAAAAGTTATTCTAGACTATGGAAAACACTAAATTTCTGATTTCTTGTCGACTGGACGATTTTACGCATCAATGCAGATGGTGATATCACCTAACTACTATTTTGCATACGGAAAGCTTTTGCGTAGGCAAAAGCCTTTTGCCAGAAATAAGTATTTGCCTACGACATATATATAGTAAATGGTGATAAACAAGCGGGATGTAAATTTTAAAATAAATTAAAAATTACAGCCAGGGACCTTTGAGTCTCTAGCATAATACAATAGGCCTCAATAGCTCAGTTGGTAGAGTATTGTGCTAGCGACACAAAGGTCCCTGGTTCAAATCCAATTTGTGACTGTAATTTTTAATTTATTTTAAAACTTACATCTCGCCTGTATATCAGCAATTACAATAAGTATATCAAAATTAATTTGTTCCGTCAAAGAAATTATCTAGATTGTAGACTTCCGCTGTCTGAGTTAGTGATATATTGATTTCCGGGTGGAAACCGCGTTGAGGAGTTTGAAGCAGTCGACGTTTCGCGCTCTGTTGCAAGAGGCATCTTCAGAACTAAGTTATCAACCAATTTTTAACAATTTTGCAAATGAGCCGCCATTTCTGTAATTTCGTCAAAATATTTAAATAATAAATTTAAGTAGACGAAATTCTGAATAATTTATGCCTACGACATTTTTTGGTAAAATTAATCGTTTTGCTGCATGAGCAAATTTGATTTGAGCGAGACCATTCGTGTCTGCATTAATATAAAACTAGTTAGCCAGGATCTGACAGATATGTTCATTTTAATGACAGTAGGTAGTGTCAAACGGTGTTGTTTTGACAATACGTACTGTCAATAGTATCAGTGTTACTTATTTGGACTTTTCTTTCAATTTCCTATACATATTAACAAAAAACTTACCTTGTGGTCTTCACAGAGTGCAAATTTCATCCTTAAAAACTTCTGCAGATGCGTCATTTGAACAGCCGCGGGACACTGTAGAAACCGCCGTTCGGCCTTGTTGTTATTATCCTTGATATCGGCATTATCCTTATTGTTAACACTACCGTTTTCTTTATCGTTTTTGGCACTACTATTGTCAACTTTAACGTCGGACTGTTTCACTATCGTTTCACCAGTTTTATCACTTTTTGTCGCACTATGTTTCTCCGCACTATGGTCCAAATGAGATTGATAATACTCCAAGGACAGCGATATGGAATCATCGCCACTCAGGAAAGGATTCTCACTACCCAATGTGTATATCTGAAATTAAAAAAATAAATAAATAAATGGCTGTTTTCCAACTAAAAATAAGTTTTTTCAATTCATATCATTGTACATATCACATATCACACATATCATTGTTCATATCATTGAAGATATTGGCTTTAAAGGTTGTCAACGTCTGAAAAGAAAATTAAAGCAAACGGCAAGTAAGAAAGTTAATTAATTATGTTCCTATAATATATTGGAATAATGTATCATACTTATATAAATTCATATAATATATTTTTCATATAATTTAGGTACTATTTTCAAAACAACGACTTTCTTAAATCAAAACAATCGTTTTCTTAAAGCAAATATTTAGGTTGTTTTATATTAAAGAAATAATCTTCTTATAAGTAATAGGTATGTTTGTCTTAAAACAACCAAATTATGTTAATAATGGCATTTTAAACATTAGACAACAATTGCTCTCTCTCTCTCTCTCTGTATAGGTATATTTTATAAATCAGCTATTTTGGACTTACCCATTCTTCATGATCCTCCATATTGTCACATATGACACTGTCATCACTACAAGAACTGCTAGCCCTTACACCAGCCGTCCTATAGAAATCTTCTCGTCTTGAAATTTCCCTCGAGTACAGCCCTGGCACTATTTTGTATACTAAAGTCTGTAGCGTCATATCGGGCCTAAGAAAAAACAAAAAAAAAACAATTCTGTTAATAACCTCTGTTAGTTGTGCAAACAAACAAAGAAGTCATACCTTTTCTCTTTGCATGGTTGTCGACAAATAGGGCATTTCTCAACGCTGCTATTCTCGAAGTATTTCAGGATACAACTCCGGCAAACTGAAATAAAAAAAAAATAAATAAATAAATCAAGGTATTATTTATAGTTTAGTGTGTTCAAAATTTTGAATAGGACCGACATTTGGAAGCTGGTATATCTCGATAACTAATTAAGTTATACAAAATCTGATAAAAGTTCAAAATTCCTTGTAATTTCTTCTATAATAAAAGGTATAAACAACCTTATAAACAATTATAATTGTTGTATTAAAATAACATCAAAGGTAAGGATGTAGAATCCAAACTCTCGAATCGATCCGCCATTTTGTAAGGGAATATCTCCGAAACGAATAAACCCACAAAAATTTGCTACACAAATTTGAAATCCCCACACTTTTCTCTATAAGAATCAGTGAACCTATTTAGAAACAACCTAGTTTGTTATTGAATAATTTTGCAATTCGTAACACCACCACGCAGACGAATTGAAACTGCGAAGGTAACACCTTGTTAAAATTAGTATATCTTCGAAACTACTAAAATCACAAAATATCCCAAATAATATTTGAAAACCCCAAGAAATTTGCTACCTCCCACCTTTATGCAATTCCCAAAAAAAACTTCAAATTAACTTAGAACAACCCCTCAAAACAAACACCGAAGTTAAACTTTGACCAACCTGAGACACCCGCCATTTTGAACGCGTATAACTCGAAAACTACTAAAGTTACGAGAAATACCTTTCCACAAAAAGGTACCCCAGACTTTATTTAACAAATAAATCGGATTTGCATAAATAAATCATTATTATTAACCGAGTATTAAAGAAGAAACAACCGAAGCGTCCGCACGTACTCGTAGCTAACGCGCCTAAGGAGGGTCGCCATTTTGTACGCTCGTATCATCAAAACGGGTAAAGTAATCGATACCAAAGTGACACCAACGGATTCCCCAGACATTTTTCTATGAGGGAATGTGTTTTCCTCGGTGAAATTTTGGTTACTTTATCGGGGAAATTAGAAAAGGTAAAGCGGTGTTTGTTTGGTGTTTGTAAAAGTATCCGCCATTTTGTTGCCGGATTACTCGGTTATTATTCATGTTGGGTTAATTTGGCGGTGGTTTTTGGATAGTTCGGAGTTTTTCGTATGAGGTTTGATGGTTTTTTGGGTTCGGTTGGGGTTGATTTACTAGATTTTGAAGGATTTAAGAACTCGTGTTGCTTGGTGCGATTTTTGCGATGTGCGCTATTTTTGGTGCGAACGAAGTGAAGTTTGAAGTTGGATATCTTCGGAAATAATTGAGATAGGAGGAATCGCTTTACAAATTCTGAATTGTTATTGTTTTAGCTATGATTTAGTGTATAAAGTTCGGGGTTGTTGTTAACAGTTATTAAGAAATTTGTGTTTTTACTTACATGTGTGCATACAGTCCAATAACTTTGTAGCGTCTATGAAGTATCCTGAACAGAGCGAACAGGTTAAGGTAACGTTGAGATTTTTCAACAAAATCGGCTGCTTGGCGACCATTTTCACGTAGTTTTATCTGAAACAATCGAAAACACCGTATTATTTAACACATATTTTAACAATTTTCATAGAAAAAGAAAGATGCTATTTTTAATGTCATTTTTCATGTTTTTCGTGATATAATTTGATCTTAAATTGGGAAAATATTGAAGTTCTTTTAGATAATAACAAAAATAAATCGTTGTGTTCGGATTTTGTTTAGTTACGATGGTAAAAACAGCGATTTTAAGAAGTTTATAACCATATTTGGTGAGTAGTAGGAAAATAATCGTAGTGACCCTTGGTTTCTACCGACCGCGTAAACCATGGGTGTCTAGATGTGTTGTGTGACCATTGCCCCTCCTTTTTCACCGCCCACTATAATACATCATAATAATCCATGGCCACCTTGATACCTTGCAGTTTTATTTTTAAAAAATGCTCTCCAGTGAGTTTCTTACGGTTCTATTCTTATTTTAGTAATTGTTATACATCAAATTATCTCCTAGACAGTCCTAACTTTAAAAACTACAAACCAAACAACAAAAAACACGCTTACCAAAAGAGCAAAACAAAATATCGACGAACTAAATCTCCTATCGAACGTAAAACGCATTTTCTCTTTTAATTTATTACAAATTCACCCCTCAGGGGGTACGGGATATACAAGGGGTGAGTTCGACCGTTCGTGGGGTGGCCCGGGGTTGTTATGGGAGGGGTTGTAACACAGGGATTTCAGAAAATTCACTCCGGCGTAGTCCAATCGCACCTCCTTGCATATCATGAACTCCTGATACCTCCTATGTTGAAAACCACGTGGTTTTCTCGGTTAAACAACGCTACGGGTCGGAAATATTGAAATGTGCTGCCACGTGACCCTTCGGCTATCGATTTATCGGACTCCTCATACATTTTTAACCGTTTTTAGTTTTCCCATAACGCAGGACATGGGAGAAATGTATACCTGAGATGGTACGGGGCAGATGTTCGCGTTAGGGGATTATTATGTGATTATAGGGTGGTAATGTTATAATTTATATAGGGTAGAATCGATATTTTAATTATTTACACCGAAATAGTACCGTAAAAATAGTTGCAAAACAACTTAAACTTTTGTATAATTCAAAATTCGCGCCTAAACTGCGGGAGAAACAATTGCTACCTAATCTTACGCTTCACGGATAATAGTAGGCGTGTCTTTGCTCGGAAACAAAAGGGGATCGCGCCTTTTTTGTTTCTGCAAACGTAAGACCTTCGCGATTGCAAAAAAAAAACAAACTTCCTGTACGGAATAAAACTTTTGTTTAAAAAACTGGTACCCCCTCTGGTGGTAGAACAGGAAGGGTCGGTAAAACAGGCCTAAAGGGCCTTAGGATAGAGATGCCGACGTCCCTAAGCAGTCAAACCGAGAGAGAGAGAGACAAAATAAACCCTACATATCTGTACTGGTATAACCAACGAGTGGGACAGAGACGGGTATATGATTAGATAGAGATGGGTCGTGTTTAAATTATAAACGAAGAACTAAAAAAAGAAATCGAGTCGGTTCTGTGTTTGGAGTTGAAAACAGTAGAGAGAGACGAAAGATACGTCAGTTACGCTACGGAAAAGAGACGGGAACGTTGTGATTATTGTAAACGTAAATAATGTAAATATATAGGGTTATGTTAGTTTGTTTGGATAACGAATTTAGATGCAGTGGTGATTTTTGTGTTACAAGATTTAGGTTAGGTTAAAAATTTGAAGTAATTTGTTAATTATTTGATTAGAATTGATAACACCGGAAAAAAATTAAAAGTTATGTGAAAAAGGGGAATTTTAGGGTGATTAGGGGTTGTTTTAGGGGGTATTTAACGATATTTCGGTCAAAAGCCCACCAACCGCGGTCTAAATTCGATAAATTAAATCAAACTTATAGGTTAGGAATTAGTATCTCAACAATTCGGTAACTTACCGGTTCTTTTTTTTTTTTCGAACGATATCCGAATAAAAAATAAATAGCTCCACTAGAATAACAAAGTCCACATTGCCTCCGCTAGCTATCCGCACGGTAGTACAACACGGCAACGTCAGAGCGCGCTAGCATAGAAATGTGGCAACGCCGCGGATCGCCTACATATCCCAAACTGCATGTTAAAATAGCGCGGCTACTATCACGATTTTGGCCGACTTCCGGTCGGGCGATCGCCACGAAATTCACTCAACGTACACGGAAAAACGCGCTCTTTCGATAACCGTTCGAATCTCGGCGAAATTCGCACTTTGGCTGGGCGAAAATCGTGTCGAAAGTGTCGCGTATTGTCTGGCAACGCACACTTCGCTGTACTGAGAGTTGCCCGAGTTGGGGGACCCTAGTTGTGTTGTGTGTTTCGACCCGCCTGGCTAGGCCACGCCCACCGCCAATAGCAGTGGAGATTTCGGCCTGACGTCACGCGGTTTCGGCCGAACGGCGACGATTTTGCACGATTCGAGCAGAGAAGCGTTCTAAAAACATTCCATTTTGTATGGTAGCGTTTCGATGCGTTCGGATTTTGTTATTTTTAGATGCGGACGCGGCTCGCTGGATACGAACCGAGCGGACGATGGTACCGGTTGCTTGCTGACAGTTGCTATCGGTATCTTCGAATTTAGAGCGGGAATTTTGGAAAGTCTTGCCGTAGTTTGCTTGGCTCAATCTAGTTGACAGGTTTATTGGGTTTTTCGTCCTGCGAGCTGGATACGGGTTCTTTGCGCTTGATATTTATGGATATTCCTGGGAAATTTAGTGTGTTTTGTTGGTGTTTTGTGGTTTGGCGAAATTTGGGTTAAATTGATTCAAATAGCAGATTTCTGTTGTTAAAATTGTGGAACTCGATGTTGGTTGGTAATGACAGATTTTGGTTTAATACTACTCTTACTTTTTTTCTGAGCTATAAGCAGTAGGTATTCCTCTAAAATATTTTCAGTAATCCAGAGTCAGAGTTATAAGGAACTATGAAATTTGACGTTTGAAACTTCCGATTGTTTTTTATGGGTTAGACAGAGTCCAGAGTCCATCTCTTTTGTTGACGAAAAAGGTAGACGAAAACTGGAAAGTTATGAAATATACCTAAGGACGAAAAAGAGATGAAGTTGAAACATGAACCGAAGACGATGATGATGAAACGTGTATAGAAGAATAAACAAGATAAAGAAGGAATGGTTCATTATGATAAATGAAGAAGGATGCCAAACAAAAGGCATTGCTAGATAGAAGTAATGGGCAGAAGCTCAGTTGAATTTTTAATGTAGGTACCTAAGTATGCTGAAATGAAAGCTTAAACCTTGAACAGTTATTAACATGATGCGAAGAAACATTTGGAAACTCTGTGAAATGACGCAGCAGACTCAACTTTAACCGGAACTGTGTCAATTTTGATGCTTCGGTTGACGGTAAGAAACATGCATTCAGCAGAGTTGTTGAATAACTTTCCTTCGAGTCTCCGTACTCAGGACTTGGTACACGATGGGGAGTAATATGGAATAGGGGCTACGATATGGCTGGTTATTTAATAATATCTATGACTAAAAAAACTGAACAAACAATAATAAAATATAGAAGAAAGTTATTTTAACTTTTTATTTCATCGATATAAGCAGTAGGTAAAAACAATTGGGTTCTTCTCGCAGGGCCGTGTCTAGGGTTTTACGGGGCCTAGGCACACCTGAAATTCCACGCCCGTTCTTCCTATATATCGTAGATGATATATGACCAATAATAATTTTTTGTTAAAAGAAATAAGCGTCACATACCTATTTTAAGTTGATAAATTTTTTATTAAAATACCTACCTATGTTATTTTACAAACCTAAAATGTTCTTTTTCTCATTTTGGCGTCAATAAATGTTTTGATGATATCATCATAGTAGGGGGTTTTTAGAAAACCCAATTTCCAAATATCAACAAAAAAACAACATTTTGATAATTTTGTACCTACATATCTACCTAATAAAATTCTTGAATGTACGTTTGTCTAAAAATGTATGAAAAGCCACCAGTTCCCAAAAATGGGTTTTACATATTATTTTATCTTATTTATGTAAGTTTTGAGAATTATTTTCATTGACATCATGTGAATTACCCAAAACATATAAAAGTTCGCTATTTATCAAATTAGAAAATAAAGCGTTTGGTACCTATATTGCGGTGCAGTTTTGAGAATACTCGACATAGTACGAGCATTTTTGTGTCTCGTAAAGAAAAGGCAGATCATTACGATAGTTTTTTTTTTTTATTTTAACCAAAAATCTCAAACATTTTATCAAAATACCGATAATCTCGTTTTTTTGGCACAGCATTCTTTAGGTAGGCTGAAAAGTAATCTTGAATCTTGGAACTTCAGTGCAAAGAAGAGCGTCACTGACTATATGAAGTGTTATTTCTTTAGGTACTGTTAAAGGAGAGCCAAAATATCCAAGTGTCCTATTAAAAAATGTGGCATGCACAAATTAACGGAATTCTATCAACTCCAGAACTTCCAACTTACAGAAGTAGGTACAGCGAAGAGTTTTAAAATGTTTGGAGCAGAACGGGCAGTATTTTGAACAACATAATTAAGTTTTAATTTAAGTTAGATAACCCAAATATACTATTTTAGTTGTAACAAACCTTTCAATATTTTTCTGTTTTCCTGCTGTTCCAAAGTTGTTACATTGATAGGGAATAAGATTTCCTATCAAAAGGCGCAACGGTAGGTAGGTATACGGGGAGATCCATGTCAAAAAAATGAGTTTTTTACGATTGAAAATTAAATTATTGTGTTGTAAATTTTGAACAGCCTGTATAAGATATCATGATGAACTAAATACCGTCTTATTTGGTTATGTTTCTAGGTTTGGACCACCAATCATGAAACTTCTAGTTTCAGTGATAATCGAGATATTCAATTTTAAACCTACACACATAAAAATTTTACGGAGTGAATTCGCACGTAGTTAATCGTACACAAAAAGGAGTGAAATTTTCTTCGAAAATCAGTTGATTGTATCTTAAAAATTGTTGTTATACATAATTTCGGAGTTAATTTAACTACACAGCAGGTAGTTGAAAATAGTTGATATCCGACAAGGTGAAAATTTTCACCGGCTCCAGCACGACGGTGTGAAATAAAAATTAACACCACCCAGGGTGTTGAAATAACTGAGAAAACGAGAGAAAATACTTTTTTTTTATTCATTCAAACTCCGCGTGGAGTGAACAATTTCCAAAATGGTACGATTTATTTCAAAAAGTGAAAAATTTGCCCTCTTGGCAACAACAGTACGTCATAACGTCGCCACGAAGGCGGTCGCTTCGCAGTTCGGCCACGGGACTTGTGCTGTAGGTTAGGAGTGAGGTTAGTTTTTGATTACTTGTAATATATTACATATTAGTAACCTATTTGGCATGGAGCAGTCTATTTTCATCTCCGTGTTAAATACGAAAACAATAACAGAGAAATTTTAGGTTTCGTCGCATTTAATACGACAAGTATGTAACGACAGGTAGGTACTTGTGCGTTGTATATTACCCATTGGTTGTGGTCACAAGCTTTTATATTTTTGAACATTTCAGCTACATTATAATCATAGTGACTGTAATTGAAGATTGAGACGTATTGACCGCACCCTGTGCCACGGGATGAGGTTTAATTACCAATTAATAAAATATATGTTCGTAAGTTTTACTTACTACGAATGTATCTGATAAGTATTAATTCCCATTTGTATTACAGTTTTCTTGTCTTAAAAATTAAGTATAGAAGAAGAAAACGCACATTTTACTATTCCATGAACGTCACGGCAAGTGGAAAGCAAAATTTACACCAGTTTTTCACCACGAATTCAATACATATGTAGGAGAAGTCACCAACAACTTGCCACAAAGGTACAGTGATACATTTTAAGCAATGTAAGATATATTTTCAAACAAAATAGTTATTGATATTGCAGCTTGAGACATATTTACCGCCTCCGTGTGCCAGGGGATGGAGTGACAGTAAAACTGATACATGTTTAGTCACGTAAGTATTATTTACTACATATACAACTGATACGCATTAATTTGGTTTTGTATTACAGGTTTCTTTACCATTAGAACTTAAAAAAGGAAAAAGTGGAGCATTGCCTGTTGCAGTTGACAGACAAGACGGTGTACTACTGATTATTATTTATAGTATATTTATATGTAAGTATTGTGGAATAGATATAATATTGAACAAAATAAAGGATTGATATCTAAATTACATGAGTATTTAAATTAATAACTTTTCTGTGTTACAGTCACTGTCACTAAAAAACAACTAACTAAACTGTTGTTTCTTATTGACTAGTGATCAGAACACAGAAAACTGATTAATAGGCATATTTTTTATTTTTGCTGGCCCCCGCATCATTTCTCCCTTTGGTATAAATTTAACTCCGTATAGGATAATTTTAACACCCGCGCGGTGAAAACAACCAACTCCCTAAAGATTTATTTTCAACTCCTTTTCAAATAATAATAACTACAAAAGGAGTGAATGTACTCCCTAAAAATTCAACTCCGTCCGATCTAACTACATGCGCAAATGGTCGCGAGGGAGATCCATAGCGGTGTTGAATCGGTGTTAAATCCAACTCCGTATTTTTATGTGTGTAACGCCGAAAATCACCAAAAGACTAGAAAAATTAAAAAAACTAAAAAATGGTGATAAGTATGTAGATATACCTAAGGAAACCTTATTAAAAATGGTGTATTTTAATACGTGGAAACCGATAATAAAATTAAAATTATATCATTCCATCTATTCCATTTTATTCCTCAGATCGAGTTAATTCTAATACCAAAATTTCAAGTTTCCAGAAATAGTAGGTAGAACATGAGAAACTTCTAATGTACCAGTTCCGTGAGACACCCTGTATACAGTAGACCTTTCTTAAGCGTAAATGTCATATTCTATAGGATATTTTCCAAAATCCGAACAACTTGATAATTCGAACCACCTTCGGTCCCAATTAGTTCGGATTATCGACGCTCTACTGTAATAGACTTGTCTATGTCCGCCACTCAGTTGACGTCGTACATAACATAGGTATGTACCTATACGTCTGGAGAAATTGCTAAAAACGCAGTCTGTTCGGCAGTAGAGAGCACAGTGCACGCAAGTTCATGTTCCGATTCCAATATTTCTTTGCCTCTATTGAAACAAAAAAATTCTGCGATCAAGTGCATATTTATTTGAATTAAACAAAATTTTCAATCTGTACCTATACCTGTAAAGAAAACTATATTTCAATTAAATAAATAGGTAATTAATAGTGTTATTAACAATTAATTAATGTAATCTAATCTATTTAATTAATCTAGGTACCTACATAGAAATAATCTTAACTCCAGAGATTATGAGGTATTCAATAAAACAAGATTATTTAATTTTAAGACAAAAGTCGCCCATAATAACTCCCACGTAAATAAACGTTTGCACACATAATTTTTTATGCATGCGCGCATTTGTTTTTAAATCCATTGCACATGAAATCGCTCTTATATGCGCTTGAGTAATTTATAATACGAATGGTCTACTGGCGAAAGTTACCTAACCTTCAAACTATAGCAAAAATAGATAGGTATTTTAAGAAATGTTAAACGCAAATGGTTTGTTTACAACTCTCAAAAGACTTTCGCGACAAGTTAAATCCCGAAACTGTAAGCCATTAGTATTACCTGAGAGTTGACAAACCAGTCATGACTGCAGAGATAAAGACATAAAATGGTTAATTATACCTGTTACTTTCAAATAAACTCTTTACGCTCTTGGATTGGTTTCGTTCCATTTTCATAGACTAAAAGATACAACCACAATAAAAGAAAGGGGTCAGTATATGATCCTTGAGGAACGCCTTACCATAAACATTGTAGGAGGAGTTGTACTTTTTATTAAACTGACTACCTGCAACGGGCATAGAATTAGGAACAATACGATCGAACTGGTTTCTTGCGTTTAATTTTCCCAATGTAATTCCTAATGCCAAGAAAACCTGTTATATAAATTAAATAGAAATTAATATTTATCAGTTATACATATACGTAGTAAATATAAAACTTATATATGATGACATATAATTTTCTGACGCCTTGTCAGTATAACAAAATATCAAGGACTGCAAACAAAAAGGACTGCAAAGTTCATCGAAGTTAAGACATGTCCTGCCTTTACTAAACGTTGTTGAATTATCCAAGACGTTATGTCAGTTTCTGGTAATTCCGCTTAAATTTGGTTGGCAGACATGTTCAGATGACGTTTGCAGTGCCTTTTAATTCTTCTGTCTCACTCTTTTGTAGTTCTTGCTTGGTTACCGTCTCTAAAAGTTCAGCAAACGGATGGAAGCTTTTTCTGTTTTTACTTTTTTACTTTATCATACATAGTATATGATAAAGTATTGGAATGGTTCCAAAAAAATCTGATGTTGCCAGGCACATGACTTTATCATACTATATATAAAATTAAAAGTGAATGAGATTCTATTTCATCGAGATCGGTCGAATGTGTATTAAAATAAAACTAGTTAGCCAGGAGTTGACAGATATTTTATTATAATAAATAGTGGTCGGTTTCCTTATTTTTGTTTTATTATAGCCACCTGTTTCGTGTCCTACTGGGCAGTTCCTTAGGCGCTATAGGAAATGAGATATAAATTACACAATTGACAATCAAATCAAACTCCAAAAAAACTCAATTGTAAAAACTCATATTTTGTCACGCGTGGCCCATGGAGAAACATGGAGAACCCATGGAGAACATAAAACAACATACAAATGTCACACAAACATATATGTGACTGCAAAACGATATAAAGATATTTTTACTATTGCCAATAGGTATTGCCAAAACATCAGCATTTGACACTGACATTAGAACGAAACTATTTGTCAAATCTTGGGTACCTTTTCTAAAGTACCTTTTCTGTTTACAGTATTACTTAGAAGTTTTGTTCAGAACAAAAAGCTATGCCTATATGCAGATTTGAAAAATGATCAGCCTACTTTGATAAAATAGCAAACTATGGGTGTTATTTTTCTCAACTTTAATACTGTTTTTTTGTGTCGAGATTTCGGTTTTGATAAGTTTTACAGATTAACGTTGATAGGGACGCAGTTTTTTTCCATTGCACTTTCTGTGAGAAATAAAATTAATTAATACGGGTTTATCAAAGCAGGGGTATCATTAATCAAATTTGCATATAGCCATAGCTTTTTGTTCTGAACAAAACTTGTAAGTAAGATGTTGACGTACTGTAAACAGAAAAGGTACTTTACCTGCCACAAAAGTAGTTATTAATTCCCTGTCAAGACCCACTTGTCTTTTAAAAATTGAAAATATGTTCTGAATAGTCTTTAACCATTCAGGGACAAACCCCAAAAATGAAAGTCAATATCGAAATCTTTTTACCTTTTATAAGAGTCGTTTCACCTATCCGAGGACACACTGTATGTTAATAACAAATAAACATTTTGTTGTATTGAGCAAATTTCTGCTTTGGTATAACCAACCAAAAATACTTACTTCAAATTAAAGTTACTTTTCGGATATTCAGCAGTCATGTATATTTAACTTAAATAAAATTTCACAAAGAAATTTTTCCCTATGTGATAGTAAAGCCACAGAAAAATGCTTCCAAAAAAAGGAATACACTAACAAATAAATCTAAATAGACTGAAAACAGTTATAAACAAGTACAATGAATCTGTTTTCAGTTTCGTGGTTCATATTTTCCTGTCTAACAATGTCGTCAAATTAACCCTTTTTTTCCACGCATTCTTATGATGTCTTGCTTGAAATTGGATAGCTTATGCATTATTATAATAATTATCCCAAATGTTCAAATGCGCTAAGAAAATAGTAGACATAGGATCTAAAACAAAGGATTTGCCTGATGTAACAAAATATGCCAACTTCATGCAAAAAACATAAAATATTGACATTATTTGCAGGTGCTGTTTTGTGCACTTATAGAGTAGGTAAGGTGAATATTACTTCTATTTATTAGTACTCTTTCTTATTTTTTCCCTGTTTAAAAATTCTATCGTCATTTTGCTGTATCGCTTTTAATTCTCATAAAAAAATTTTAATTTTCACGTCGTTAGCGAGATAAACGCAAGCTTACTGATTCCTTAAAAGGTATTTGTGTTTAATACCTTATTTCTTTACCGTAACTATTGAAGCAACAGATTTTGAATCAATGCATATTTATTTTTACTTTATCATACGCAGTGGGATAAAGTATTATAATTGCGCTGAAAAAAAGATTGAGATTTTAGCGGAAATAGGTTTTTTGGGTCCCCTGATCATTTTTGATCAAGGTACAAAACAATGTCTGTGTGTGTGTATGTATGTGTGTATGTCTGTATGTATGTCTGTGTGTGTGTATGTGTGTGTACCCGATTTTTGTGGCGACGATTCCGGAGAAACTACTAACGGTATCGGGACTAAAGTTCATATTTAGAAGTTTTATGAACAAACTTAGAGCTGAAAAGCTTTTAGTTTAATAATAATAATAATAAATGTATGGAATAAAAGCCTCTTGGAACTTTGCAGATAGTTTATTAATATGCTACAAACATGTTTCGGCTCGCGCCATCCTCAGTGTAAGTAAACTACAAAATAAAACACAAGACAATAAGAACCAAGTATAAAAGGATAATTATTCTAATAGGAAAAAAACTTACTGTCAAAAAAGTTCGAAAACTACATAAATTGGCTCACGTAGTATCCTAATGATGGGCGAAATAGCTTCAACGGACATATATAATAATAAATTAACATTTAACAATGAAAATCGGCGAAAACAATTAACAGAACAGCAAAACAAGAGCGCACAATAACTGTGGTCGTCAAAGCAGCCGGTCGAAGTATGCAAGGTTAATGCTAGGCAAAATAGCGCACAAGGTGGTGTACAAAATTTTGTACACCACCTTGTGCGCTCCTTTATATTTTTGTCTCGCCTGTTTGCGTCTACTCGACTGGTTTTTCGTTTAATAATAATTTTTGTCATGTCATTATTTTGCCTAGCATTAACCTTGCATACTTCGACCGGCTGCTTTGACGACCACAGTTATTGTGCGCTCTTGTTTTGCTGTTCTGTTAATTGTTTTCGCCGATTTTCATTGTTAAATGTTAATTTATTATTATATATGTCCGTTGAAGCTATTTCGCCCATCATTAGGATACTACGTGAGCCAATTTATGTAGTTTTCGAACTTTTTTGACAGTAAGTTTTTTTCCTATTAGAATAATTATCCTTTTATACTTGGTTCTTATTGTCTTGTGTTTTATTTTGTAGTTTACTTACACTGAGGATGGCGCGAGCCGAAACATGTTTGTAGCATATTAATAAACTATCTGCAAAGTTCCAAGAGGCTTTTATTCCATACATTTATTGATTCCACTTTGCATTATGGACCAACTTGAAATAATAATAATAATAATAATGTTTATTGTGTAAATACATAAGGATATATGCTCACACTAGTCAAAACACAAAAGAAAAAATGTAATGAAAACAAAAACTACACACTTAAAAAACAAAATATTCATTCATGTTACAATGTAGGTAATCATTTATATTAAACGGTGTTAAAGCGGTAAGCATATCACGGACCTTTGATATAAATTTAGCTTTAGGATATTCACGTACACTATTTGGTAACTTATTAAAAAATTTTATACCAAAATAATTAGCACTATTTTTTGTTTTATCTAATCTACAGTAGGGCTGATACAAGTTTATAGTGTTACGGGTATTATAATTATGCATTGTCTCCACTGTAGTATATACTGACAAGTTGTCCCTTATGTAAATCAAACAGTTTAGTATAAATAGTGCCGGAAACGTCAGAACATTGAGCAAAGAGAACAGCGGCTTTGCATCGGCTCTATATGGTTTGTGGGCAATGATTCTTATTATTTTACGTTGTAAGGCAAAAAGTCGGTCAGATGATGGAGCGTGTCCCCAAACAAGGATCCCGTAAGTTAGTACCGATTGGAATAAGCTATAATACGCATTCATTAATACAGATCTTGAAACTCTATCTGTCAAATTACGGAATAAGAAAACCATTGAAGATAACTTCTTGGCAGTGCATTCACAGTGGTAGAAATATGTAAGATGCGGATCAAAAGTAACTCCTAAAAGTTTAGCAGTTTCACAGTTATCGATGTTAAGCGGTCTTGTTGTAAATATCATTTGCTGTGTTTTGCTTTCATTTAATTGTAGGTTGTTTATGTTAAACCAATCAATTAGGTTCCCCTTTATTCTCTCAGTCTCCAACAACACATCAGTAACATCCCTGCCAGCATTCACAGCAGTAGTGTCATCAGCAAACAATATCAGATTAGCGCTAGTAAGCGAAATATCTAAGTCGTTAATGAATATTAAGAAAAAAAGTGGACCTAATGTCGATCCTTGTAAGACACCACGCGAAATCAGCGCCGGATCTGACTTTATGTTAATCACTTCAACTGACTGGTATCTATCTGCAAAGTACGAACGGAAGAAGTTTAACGAATCTCTACTTAGGTTATAATGTTGTAATTTGCCTAATAACAGTTCGTGTGAAACACAATCAAAGGCCTTCGTCAGGTCGCAAAAAAGTGTACTTACATATGATCCATCATCAATTGAGGTATTGACAAAGGAAATAAATTCAAGAAGTGCCGACGCCGTTGATTTATTCTTTATAAAGCCGAATTGCCGCTCCGATAATAGATTGTTATCTTCAAAGTACTTCTGAAGTCGACGTTTGATAGCTATATCAAATATTTTCCCGAATATTGGTATAATGGATATAGGGCGATAGTTAGCAACACTTCCCCGATCCCCTTTCTTGTAAATTGGTACCACACGTGCCATTTTGAAAACCTTAGGATACATATTCACCTCTATCGCCCTATTCAATAAGTTCGTAAAGGGGGATATAATAATATCTTTAGCTGTTTTAACCAGCCGACTGTTTATGCCATAGTAATCGACACTGTTACTACACACATAAAAATACGGAGTTGGATTTAACACCGATTCAACACCGCTATGGATCTCCCTCGCGACCGTTTGCGCATGTAGTTAAATCAGACGGAGTTGAATTTTTACAGAGCTCATTCAGGGAAATGCAGGTTTACTCCTTTATAGACATAAAATAATCTCCCCGTGTGTCAAACTTCCGCGTTCCGGACTGCAAAAGTTCTTCTGTAGTAGTGAAATACATCCGCGGAGATGTTACGTAACTCCTTTATTAGTGTTAAAATTACCCTGTTGCGGGGTGCTTTTCTTTTATTGGCGAAATTATTCTTTCCCTAAAAGAGTTGTTTGCGTACGTAATGAAGTTAAATATGTACCAAATAGAGTTGTTTTTTTTCATAGCGGTTCTTATCTTTATTAGGAATATGACGGGGACCAGTAAAAATCAAAAATACATTTTAACAATTTATTTTTCGAAAAAACAAGTAAATGAATATACATGTTTGCACAATACTCAATAAATAAAATACAGTTTATCCTAAATATAACAATAATCTCCGTATTAATATTAATAATAATAAATTATTAACTAATATCAAATATAACAGAATACATAAAGTCTAGAGTACTTTCATTAATAACTAAGTACATATAATATAATTGGTAACTATATACATATCATTCGCCTTATTATAAAGAATGTGTACCTCACATCAAAACAAATAATATATTATTTATAAAAATTAATATTTACTTAAAGGATTTGTATTAACATCGTCATCCTCTTCGCCCGTCTTTATCACCAAAGTAATTCCTCGTTGACTGTGCCATATGAAGTCTACCAATAACTCCTTGTCGATTTCATAACTCGCGTCATCATAATACTTGATATCTTGATATTTTGTCTCTGCTATTTTAAATAGCTTGCCAACTGTACCTACATAAAAGAAAGAAATATGTGCAGAATTGTTGTATTTTTGTATGTTGTAAGGCAAATAGAAAAAATAAAAAAAAAACTCATTGCCGGACAAAGGAATACAAACTACTTCATAAAAAAAACACAAAAATCGACATGCATTCTGTAGGTACAATGCAGTGTCATACTCGGTATGAAGGTATCACAAATGCGGCAACAAACGTACTGCGCATTTGACTAGCCGGTATCTTCACAAGCTATTTTCTATAGTACATTAGTAGTGTGCGTAATATTTTTATTAACTACAAAATTATAAAAGCATGTTACCTGTAGTATTAATTGTGTCGAAATTTAGTACATCGTTGATAATTCTGACCCATTTTTTTATTTGTCCGTATTTAACTCGTATGAAAATACACTGCTCCATTTGAAATAATAATGTACTTACATATAAAATATTAAAAGTAATGGAAATGAAACTCACTCTCAACTGCACCCCGCAAACTTAGGAGTATAAGTGACGACCACAACACACTGCGAAGCAAACTGCAAACCGTCTTGGTGGCGACATGTTGACGCCTGTTGTTGTCAAACCGTAAGTTTTTGCCTTTACAGTATAAATCTTACCTTTTTGGAGATTATTCACTCCAAAACGGAGTTAGAAATCAATATTACACAGGGAATTAATGTTTACTTTTAGGAGTTTTATCACTCCGTCACAATGTTCAGTCATATCAACTCCAAAAAGTGTACTTTCTCTCATTTTGTCAGTTATTTCAACACCCTGCATGGTGTTAATTTTCATTTCACAGCTCCAGTGAAAATTTTCACCATTTCGGATATAAACTATTTTCAACTCCGTGCTGTGTAGTTAAATTAACTCCGATATTACGTATATCAACAATTTTTAGCACACAATCAACAGATTTTCGGAGAAAAAATCACTCTTTTTTGTGTACAACTAACTACGTGCAAATTCTCTCCGTAAAATTTTTATGTGTGTAGGTGATATGCCTCTTTCAAGTCCCCTCGCCTTATTCAATACATTCCACATTGCTTTACATTTATTAGTATGATCATTGATATATGTGTTAGTGGCATTTTGTTTTTGTGTTTTAATACTTTTCCTATAGGTAGATTTTAGTAGACATATTTGATTTTTTAGATTGTCGTTGGGATACCTTTTGTGGAAATCACTCCAGAATGTAATCGTATCTCTCATTCTTGCCAGTGAGGAGTTAAACCACCTAGCCCCTCCAGTGGTTACTCTTGAGTTACATTTAATTGGAAAGCAAACATTTATATTCTCTGTGATGATATCGATAAACCTTAAAAATTGATCATCCACCGAACCGCTATGTATGGTAGACCAGTTCACATTTGACAACCCTTGGTAAAAGCAATACAGTCCCCTTTCCGTTATATGCCTATAGATGCGCGCTTTGCGTTCTGGTGCATCAAAGGAAACATCCAAAAACTGACCCAAATGGTCAGACAGTTCCACATCCATCACACCAGCTCGATACATTCCAGTCTGATGAATCAAATTATTAATCAATATGTTGTCTAAGCAATTTCCATTACGTGTGTTCAAAAGGGTCCAAAGGAACTGGATGTTTCCTCTAAGCATTTTTCAAGGATTTTGCAAATGAGCTGCCATTTCTGTAAAAGTTCGTCAAAATAGTTAAATAATAAATTAAAGTAGAGGAAATTTTGTATAATTTATGTCTATAACATTTTTTGGTAAAATTAATAGTTTAGCTGCAGGAGCAAATTCTATTTGGTCGAGATCGTCTCTGCATTAAAACTTAGTTAGCGAGGATTTGCCAATTATTTTCATTCTGACAGTAGGTAGTGTCAAAGGCTGGTGTTTTGACAATACATACTGTCAGTATTATCCATATACATATTCGGGATTATACAGAGCTTGTCCTATAGCGCCAATGTGTAGTCTCGATTCCAACAAATTGAGACGGAGATATATACCGGGTGGTCGTTTTAACTTGGACTCCTAAATATGTCGTGAAATATGCATGGTACGACAAAAGTGTCTTAAATAAACTTGTAGGACTCAAACAGGGAAATTAGATGACGATATCAGTTTCATTGCAGATGGCGCTGCAATCAGTGAAAATGAGCCAAACCTATTTTTTTTTTAAATGGGAATACCTAATTTTTATGACGGCGCAACGCGCGAGATGCCAAAACCGGTTACCACATACCTTCCTACGTTGTACCATGAGTGCCTACTCAGTCGACGCTTTGACTGCCAGACGGCGAGCGTATCCCATGCAGTGGCAGCGGTCGTAACTACCGCGGCCGCCACAAACTTTCATCGCCAATAACTTTTAATAGATGCATCGTACGAAAAACATGTTCAGACAAAACATTGTTATTATTTAGCGTAAAATCATAATGTGACAAAAGAAATGGGTATTCCTAAAAATGAATGCCTCATTTTCACCGATTGCAGCGCCATCTTCAATGAAATTCATTTCCCCCTTTGAGCCCTACAAGTTTATAATAAACACTTTTGCAGTACCATGCACATTTCACGAGATATTTAGAAGTCTCAAGTCAAAACTACCACCCGGTATATATTTTGTCTATCGATGTGGTGCCCGGGATCAAACTGCGCATGCGTGGCCAGTAGTTATTAGGACCGTCGACAGATGGCGCTATTGTAGCTTAAAGTGTGCGGTCGGTATTACCGCGGCCGTTAGCCGGTAATAATCGGCATCACTAACGCCAAATCACTGACAGCCCAAAGATAACCTTCTACATGTGGCAGCTTACTAACGCCAAACCACTGACAGTCCATAGATAACCTTATACATGTGGCAGCTCACTAACGTTAAACCACTGACAGCCCATAGATAACCTTATACATGTGGCAGCACTGTGGCAGCCTATGGATCCAATCCAGCCAATCGAATCCACGAACTTGACGCATGAGTAGTGTGTCCAGTGGCACTACGTCGGATGAGATACAGATATATACCTATCGCAACGGTAGTGTTGGAACAGCCTGCTGTTTCCAACATTCTTTATATCAGTTTGTATTTATATGATATTATCAAAATATCTTTTAAATCCTGGCTAACTTGTTTTATTTTAATGCAGACACGATCGATCTTGATCAACTAGAATCTCATGCAGCAAACTATTAATTTTATATATTGTATGATATAGTCATGTGCCTGGCCACATCAGATTTTTTATTTATATGCCTAACGGACCAAGAAAAAGATAAAGTCTCTCCTAACTTTATCCGATACTGTATGTGTGTATAATTTATCTTATGTAGATATTACTTTACACATTTACTATACTGCATAGTGTATAGTAAACCTACCTACATAATATACCTATATATTAGCAACTTAATGTATAGGTATGTATGTATCCAATTACAACTGGTCTTATACCTTATACTTTTACTTCGACATATCTGCACGTACTGCTTGACTTGCTAAGGCCTCAACCGGAGATAGTTAAGTATTTGTAGTTAGTAACAGCGAGCGAGTCGAGTGCCGGGCAAAACCAGTTGTATTGGCCATTGGATGGATCAATAAAAATTGTTTCAGCCAGTCGGCTCGTATAATATCAATTAAATATGGATAGCGTTGCCCCGAGGCGACCAAGAGAAAGGTTTATACTGATTATACTATTCGAAAACGCTACATATTTACGCAAAACTATCTAAAATAGTATATTTTCATTGCTATCGTGGTAAATATACCTAGGTACCTATATTTTAGATTTTATTAATGCCCTTTTTTGTTAATTTAGTACGTGCTATTCGTTGCATTCATCTAGAAATATCTAGATTGCTCTCCTGGTAGGTAACTATTTTTGTTATTGTCTGTTTTTCAACTAATATTCTTGGCTTTTATCGTTTATTAGTATGCTAGGTGTAATGCTTGTTAATGTGTCATAAAACATTTGCTGGCTCGTGTTCATTCCCAATAAAGATTAAAATAAAATATTGTAGACTAAATTACCCACTAATTAGGGTAAAATATTTAAAAGATTTACAGTGTCGTAGTAGACCAACGTTTAATCCGGAACTCTTGGCCGGAAGCGCACCGATTTACACACTGAAGAGAATGTTAGAGATTCCGTTAATTGAAACAACTGAAGTGACTTTTTTGTTATAGCCATTAATAAAAAAAATTATTAAATGAAAAAGAAGGAAGTAGGTACTAATAAAAATTTGAAATATCTTCTACTTTTCAGAACGTAAAGTCATTCTGAGTAAAATGTTTCACATGAACTTATTTATTTTTTCAATGCCTTAAAAAAACAGTTGTTTGGAATATTAACAATATGCACTATATTTTAAACGGGTCTAACTTCTTAAGAACTAGTAGCTTCGCATCAAAGGAATGACTTTGGAAAATAAATAAAAAATATGTATATGTAAGTATTCAATATTATCTGTTTAACCATCTTATAAAATTTGGATCATGTGATGCCAATATACGTTAAAAATACTCGGGCCTTATTTTTACTTTATCATACGTATTGTAAGTATTGTAATCGTGCCGAAAAGAAAATAGGTTTTAGCGGTTTTCCTCTAAGCATTTTTCATGGATCTTGCAAATGAACCGCCATTTCTGTAATTTCGTCAAAATAGTGAAATAATAAATTAAAGTAGAGGAAATTTTGTATAATTTATGTCTATGACATTTTTTGGAATAATTAATAGTTTAGCTGCATAAGCAATTTGTATTTGATTGAGATCGGTCAAATAATGATAAAATATCTTTTTTTTTTAAATCTGTTTTGTTGTTTTATGTTCTCCACTGGCCAAGCCTGACAAAATCTAGGTATTTACAATTGAGTTTTTTAGAGTTTGATTTGATTATCAATTGTGTAATTTATATCTCATTTCCTATAGCGCCTGAAGAGGTACCCAGTAGGACACGAAACTTGCAGCGATTGCTCAAATAAAACAAAAATAAGGAATCAGACTATTTTTATTGTATTAAAATATCTGTCAAATCCTGGCTAACTAGTTTTATTTTAATGCAGATACGACCGATCTCGCTCAAATAGAATCTCATTTACCAGTAATTTTATATATAGTATGATAAAGTCATGTGCCTGGCCACATCAGGTTTTTGTCATCGTTTGAGTTGTTCACTTGTTCAAATAATTAAATTTTGCCATATAATACTCAGAATATGAACTCAAATATATGTTCTAAAATCATTACCAAAGCATTATACAACTTCGATTTTACGTATAATCGAAAATAATGCAGCATTTTTGGAAAAGTTGTAAATCGGTTGGTAAATTAGAACGCCAAAATGTTTATTTCATGATATTCAGATAAAGTCACATCTCAGTGTTTTGCCTCGGAGAAATCATGTATGACTACCCGTACTAATTATACTTACTAATTTCGTATACCTATGAAGGAAAATTATGCAATAATTTTTGCAAAAGATATAATATTTATAACATTTTATTTAAGCCCAGCCAACAAAAAAATACAATTCTCTCCTGTCGGTGCTCTACATGATATCGTCATTTGGAGGCTTTTTACCAAAAATTTTTAGAAATCAGAGATATTATCAACAATATTTGTAAAAGTTATTCCTGTTTTTCTGTTACAAAGATATATAATTTTCAATGGACACAAGTTGTTGTGTTTTAGGGGTTGTTTGCCACGAAGAAACCCAGGTAGAAAACCCAAGAGTAAAAACAACTTTACTGTTAATTACACAGTGTTACAGTGAAAATATACTTTTTACAAGACATAGTGTAAGTTGTTGAGCTGGTAGAACTGAAAATAATGGCATATATGAAATTTTCCTAACCCCCAAAATCTCGCTTTTTTGAAAAAAAGAAAACTTGTTTTGGGTACTTGCATGTGTATAAAAATGTAGAACTCCGTCATTTTGCATTCGATTTCCAAAATAAAAAATGCAATTGAAAGAGGGAAAGAGGGCATTATAACGATCCAGTAAAAAGTCGAAAAGTTATGGACGTTCAAATTCAGAAGTTTCCCATTATTTTCAGATTTTCTGAACTTTAACAACAGTTTGATGACCCGTTTCAATACATAATATTTTATTTCTATTTTTTTTTTATTGAAAGCCCATTTAAATTTGCGTTTAATACGAGTTTGTTCATTAGAATCGGTTGATATTTGACTGAGTTATCGAAGTTTAATCACCGCCTTGACATTCAAAAGGAATATACCTACACGGGCCGACCGCAATAAATCCGTACTCGTGGTTCACATTAATTAGACATTATCTTCTTTGTTTATTACCGTGTTTGATTGTATTTTAGTCTATCTACTATGTTATTAAGTACTATTCGACTTGACCCAAATATCGTAAAATCATTAATCGACAATGTTACCGTCGTGGCATTTGAAGCTTTGATACAAGAACAGTTTATGAAACAATTGGACGTCGACAGCGAAGCATTCCTTCATCTTAAAGTAACATTTCCTATATTGAGTGAAGCTAAAATTAAAGAAGGTAGGTTACCTTACATTTTCAATCGTTGATAGTAAGAATTTTGGTATTTCAACTGATCTATTTTCAGGAATATTTTTGGCCAATAAATGATATGGAAAGACGACACAAAATTCTTTCTTATACCTATTTAAAAATATAGGTTTATTTTTAATTCTAAACCCAACTTTAGTTTAATTTTTCCAGTTAATAATCATCTAACTTAAACTTTTCATACCAATTAAACTAACCTAACTTTAATTTAATTTTTCCAGACACCCTCAAAATTTCGATATAAAAAAACGTTTTTGGGTCCTTACACGTGTATAAAAAGTCATAACTCCACCATTTTTTATTCGATTTCCAAAATATAAAATGCAGATGATAGACCATTATAAAGATGTGTTCGGTAAGATCCAATAACAAATCGAAATGTTATGGACGCTCAAGTTCAGAAGTTTCCAATTATTTTCAGATTTTTTCAACTTTACCAACAATTTGATGACCTGTTTGAATCCGTAATATTTCTTGCTATTTTGTTTATTGAACACCTATTTAAATCGGTTGAAATTTAACAGAATTATCAAATGTTATTGACCGGCTAGTGAAAAGCGACCAATTGTCCGTTTCTAGTTACGCAGATAATCGCAAATAAAGGTAAACTGGTCCAAAATAAACATTTTTTTTAATTAGTCCCTTTATTGTGTTTTTTATCAGATGTGTTCGTCTGAAACACGTCTGCGGACACACATGAAAAATTGTGTTTTTGTTCCGAAAGAAAAAGGGACCACTTGTCGATATCACGCTACGCTCTTGCGCAATCGAGTTAAAATTTTGCATATGGGCAGATTTCTGGCGACAATGCACGAATCAATAAGAAAAAAACTGGAGCTTTTCTAAAATTTGAAAATTTTTTATTTGGAAATATGTCCGATCGAGTTGAAATTTTGCATGTGATCAGAATTCCGGTGACAACGAATGAATCAATAAATAAAATTTAAAGGGTTTCCAAAATTGGCAAAAATTTTGAAAATTTGTCCAATCGTTACTAAGGGTAGACTATTTTGTAGCACCCAGGCCCGTTGCGCTATAGATTAAAAAACCTATAAAACCTAAACGGAATAATGACATAATAAATTCTACTAAAAATCTTAAGACTAATATCAAAATTATAATTGTTACAAAAACATGCAAATATGCTTTGCAACTTTGCAAAAGGTTCAAGCGTAAAAGTTTGCTTTTTACATCAGCACTTTAAGAATTATCCTTTTTTCAATTTCCCTTTATGGTAATAGGTTTAAAATGTTGGAGTACCTTTGCCATAACTTATTCTATCCAAAAACAATTTTTCGGACAACTGGCCCTTTTTCATATCCAGGCACAAATATACAGGCCGACTATAATAATTCCGTAGTCTTTATACACATTAATTAGACATTACTATATAGCACATATTTACAGAATTATCAAATTTTATTGACCGGCTAGACACATCACACTACGGAGAAGAAATATACAGGCCGACAGTAATAAATACGTAGTCTTTATACTCATTAATTAGACATTGCTAGCACTTATATTTACAATGTTATTCTAAAATTATGACGCTGTTTTTTTTTTCTTTTCCGTTTTGTTGTTACCTGCCAGACTATCACAATATGTTACTAAGTACATTAGAGTATATGCTCATTACATTTTCAGGTATATTTGGGTTCAAAATAAATAGCACTAACAGTAAAATTTTCTCTCGTTTATTGGAACAGTACTGAGTTACTATAGAGATTTATGAAAAAATAAAAGAAACAAGGAATACAACAAAACTTAAAAATGTTTACTCGATCTCCGTCGTTTATACAATACATCATCTGTTTCGCGTTTAAGTGACCAGCAGTAGTCTGCGATTATGTTGATGGTGTTTTATCCTTGAAAACGTTTTTCAATAGCTTCCATTTCCTGATGAAATCGTTCACACTTCGTTCGTCAATGAGTTCGCCAAGACTATCCGGAAAGAAATTCAAATGAGAATGCAGAAAGTGAATTTTGATAGACATGTTACACCCCAAGAAAGTTATCGCTCAATGAAATAAAACTATCCAGGCTCGTCTTTCCATATCATTTATTGGCCAAAAATATTCCTGAAAATAGATCAGTTGAAATACCAAAATTCTTACTATCAACGATTGAAAATGTAAGGTAACCTACCATCTTTAATTTTAGCTTCACTCAATATAGGAAATGTTACTTTAAGATGAAGGAATGCTTCGCTGTCGACGTCCAATCGAAATGTTGAGGGTGTTTGGAAAATTTCAGCTATGCCATTATGTTCAGCTCTACCAGCTGAACAACTTCCGCTATGTCTCGTGAAAAGCATATTTCGTTTTTATTTTTTTGTATCTCAGTGTTACCTAGGATTTGCCGTATGAAGGAAAGATATAGAAGCATTTTTGGATAATGGATACATAATACTAGAATAGTTATTCCCATATACTTTCTGCCCGTCTGTCCAACATAAACAGATCTGGAATTAGAACAACCAACTGAATAGACACCACTATGATCCTCGTCTTTCCCTCCCTCATAGGTATCTATACTTTGTTAAAACTTATACAATATTATTCTTGCATATCAAAACAAAAATCAAATTACAAAAGTTTTAAGAAAATATAAATAGGAGGGAGGGGAAGACGAGGATCAGGGTGGTGTCTATTCAGTTGGTTGTTCTAATTGCAGATCTGTTTATGTTAGTAGGTAAGTTGAAGAAGCGATTGATCGACCATAATAACAGAAATTCATCTAATTTATGCCAACATTCTTTGGAAACCGGACACAAGATAGACTATAAAAATGTTCATACAATAAAAGTTATATATAAAAGTATATATAAAAGTTAATTCAATGCATAGATGCAGGAAGGGTTTCAAGATGGATTTATTGGAACAATTGGAAATACATACACAAAAAGTAAACCCTGGCATTAATTTATTGAACGATCAATTGCATTTTCAGAAGAATGTTAAAACATGTACTAAATAATTCATGGGGACTTTCGAACATTGTTTAATTATAAATAAACGGTTTCATTGTTCCTTATGTTCTGGGAACTTTTCGCTTATCCTATATGCAGCGTTTACCTTCGGGTTGGTTGGATTAGTTCCCCCAAGGTCTTTAAGTTGGCAGAACTGTTAGCGTTTGACAGAACAAAGTGTAAAGCTGTTTTATCTATGAAACATCTCTTTAATTTATCCTTCTGCATCGCGTTGTTCAGGAATTAGCTAATTATAAAACTGAAGTCATTGAACAGGAAATGATCTACACACACCTATTTTTAGGATCTTTGTAATTTGACAGTAAGTTTTAGGATTTAGTTTTAGGATTGAAGATGATTGAAATATATCGAAACATGTCTCCTATTTAAACAAATATAGAATAATTATATACAAGGGTCAAGAGGAAAAACATTTGTTTCATTGAATTATTTCACAATATGTTTATATACACCAAGTCTATTATGAGTTTTGTGATCAATGATCTCTACACGCGTTTGCCTTGCAAGCTAGTGGATTCTGGGAAATAATAGCATGTCTTCAAGTACATAGATATCTAGTTTCTTCGGTTTGTTGCTTAGGCACCAAATTTTTTCAATTGTTTTCTGTGAAGATCAGGACCGTGCTAAACAACCATGAAAACCTATATATCTTCTTTCTTAACGGCTTTTGTTTTCAAGATACAGTGTTCAAATATTATTTCAATGCAGCTATAATATAGGTTCTAGGAAGATAATATTTTGCAATAAACTGATACCTACAGCATTTTTCAATGCTAATTTTATCTCATATACATACTATAAAAATGTAAATCAACTTATTAAATTGCTATAAAATCTACATTGTTATCAATGAAGGTTAAAATAAATGACTACAAACATTCTTTCTTCATTTTTTAGTTGCCCCAATAATTTTTTTACGGAATAAGTACAGCCATGGAAACAATTTTGAAACTCACCTCAACATTATAGCACCACCGATTTCAAAACGTTGCGTCACTGGAACGAATTGTATGATTAATACAAACCGCATGACGTCACGCACTCCTCAGTTAAAACAATCGCCTAATCACGCGATTCAAATGTTTTTAATACGACCACGGTTGTACTGATAACACAGTTTACCAATATTGTAATCCTAATTTACTTGGTATGTTTGTTTGTCTCTATATGATAGAAACACAAATTTTTCGGAATAATATACCTAATGTATAAAATTTTTATAATCCTTTAGAGCCTAGACCTATATAATCGTAATTACGTAGGTAACTCCTTAGTCTTTTGCAAAAAATTGGTAAAACAATATCTTGGATCGTAATAAATTGTTGTGAGTATAATGAAAAAACTTATGTATGTATTTCAAAGCTAAATATCTCAAAATTGAATACATTTGGATGAAAACAAGCTATATATTTGAAATCTCTGGAGTTTCTAGATTGATAAACAATATTAACTTCATCATTAAATAAGGTTGGTGTTATTAAAAAAAAATTATTTTTACGACTTACACCTACAACTAGGAGTGTAGTCCTGGTACAAAATACGAGGATGGCTCAAATTCAAGCTTAAATATCTCAAATTTTTTCTGAGATTCAAAAACACAACTTACATTTTTGGATTCGTAATAGTTTTAAGGTTATGATGATGTATAACAATATTAGGTTGCACCAAGAAATGCTTAAACAGCCAACCAACCAAATATACTATGTAGGTACTATTATAGAAACTTTAAAACGTTAAATGTGTATAGACGTAAACCAGGGGTTCTCAACCGGTGGTACGCGTACCACTGGTGGTACGCGAAGGACCTCCAGGTGGTACACGAAAGGTACCAAACTTTATGGGTAAAATCATAATTATTTTGATGATAATGTTTGACCCAAAATTATAACGGCAACATTAAATAATATTCCATTATTAAATGGTGCCGTATACAGACGCATTTCTAAAATGGCAGATTGTGTAAAGGAAAGTGTTGTTAAAAAGGCAAAACAAAGTAAATATTTTACGCTACAGTTAGATGAAACTACCGACATTAAGTTATTTTGATCAATTTTATTAGTCTTTAACTGATTTGAGGTTGAAGAGGAAATTGCAGAGGAATATTTATTTTAGGAACCTCTGCCCGAAAAAAGATCTGGTGATACATTTTAATAATTGTGTGTTTAACAATTCCATTCCATGGAAGAAATTTATTGGTGTCTGCACTGATGGAGCTCGGACTTTAACAGAAAAGAATCGCGGCCCTCATAAAAAAATTAAAACAGTAGCTCCAGAAGTTCAATTCACTCACTGCAAAATCCATCGGGATTTTCTAGTAGCAAAATCTACCTATACCAGACTGACTAAAAACAGTTTTGGTTCAAACAATAAAAAGAAGTTAATAAAAATAAATGTAGTTTGTTGTCAGCATTAGAAGGCCTTTTTGGAAAAGTCATTATCATAATAACCAAATTTAACAGTTATTTTCCAGAAAGCTATGACAATGAAAATTGAATCAGAACAATTGATAGAAACTTCCACAGACCGACAATATTAAAATTAAAACACACCAATGCAATGTTTCGATCCAGACGAAGAATTATTTTAAAGAAATTGCAGATTAAAATATTAGATATTTAATGCCTTTTTGCACCACCAATTTATGTCAAATATAGTTGTCATCAATATTAATTTAAAGGACAAACATAGGACAAAATTAATTATTGAGGCAAATTTGACCTTGAAGCTAACTTTCACACAGCATGAAATTTAAAAAAAATGTGTTTAGAAAAACTATCCAAGTCGCATCATTATTTAAATTATTTTATATTACTTCAATGTAAGTCATGTTTTTGGACAAAAGGACCTTTTGTATTTGAAATCTATCAAAATTATTCAATATTTATAAATGACGAGTATTTATTTACATTTATTAGTTAATAATCAAAATTAAACAACAAAAGGAAACTACATAAGATTATTAGTAGATACTAAAATATTTGCTCTCAGAATTAGGTAGGTTTGTATCTCAAAGTAGATTTGAGATAAAAGAACAAACTTTAAATTCTTTTTTTGATTTAGAATGACACAAAATTAGGTACTATAACTGTGCCAAGCTATACACAACAATGTACAATATTATCTAACCATGTAGCAAACATACAATTTTGCCTCCTAATATACCAACTTAAAACTGAAATAACTCTAAAACGGGGTTGAATACAAGAATACAATTTATACATTTAGAATCACAACGCATTATAGACTACAATAATTGTAAAAATAAAACGGTGGCTATTGTAACCCACAGGAAAATTGACATAATATATCACATTTATACATACACATCAGATCCATAGTTCTTTATCATTGGACCTTAAATATCTTAGAATTGGGTGGAGTTAGGTTAAGACAAAGTATAGATTTGGAATGAATGAAGTTTATAGATTCTAGAAACTATATTTTAACAGTATGCACTGTAATATTTCGTTTGAAGTAAGAACGTTATTGGATTCACAACAGGAATTATTCCATTGACAATGGAACATGCACACGCTAAAACATAAATTTCTCAAAATTAGTACTAGGTACAAAAATAATTTTCATATGTTTAGAATCCGGAAAGATCCTACATTTAACAAATATATACCATTTTTACTTAAATAATTTTAAAATAGTCGAAAATCGGGAAATTGACGAACATACTTAAACTCACAAACGCGTAGGGTCGTATTAGTTCTCAAATATCTCCAAAGATAACGCAGATACGCAAATTATCTATATATACAATTATAATCTACGATGTTTGCCTACTCGAAAAACGCGACTCTCTTTTGTTTAGCTCCCGTAACAACCGAGATAAGCGCAATCTAAACCGAGACTCACGAAATCGAGCCGAGACCCGAATACGAAAAATCGACGAAAACAATCGAATACCGGTTTCTCCCGTCGAGATTACGATCGAAACCGATTAGACTAATTAGTATTTTAATCGTTTTTATCAATTGTTTATCCCCACATGCGAGAATAAACCGAAAATGGTCGATTTCCCAATATAGAACGTGCGGGCCAAAAGTTGGGCTGTTAAATGCAAGGCTATAATAAAACTGCCACTCAACCGACATAAGGGGTCACAAAAATGGTAGGGAGGGCAACCATAAACCATAGTAATGGACGGCGACAGCCTGCAGTCGCTGTCTGCGAAACAGAAGAACCGAATAAAGTGAGAAAGAAAATCCGGACTCTCTACAACCTCGACTCCGGAGTCCTGGCTAGCAACATTTCGTATAACCGCGAGCGCTGTACAGCCTGAATAATATTGATTTGATCGTTTGAGAGGGCGTTTTGCTGATTACAGCTCACCCCACATAGCTGACGCACGCTTTCAAGCCCCCGGATAGCGTATACAAAGCCCTTCGAGCGACTTTACAAGGGCCATTTTGATACGATACGTGTTTCGTGTTTAACACCAATATGCAGGCGCGACTTCAAAGCGAAATTACCACCGACACGATCATTGCGTATCGATGATCGTTGATGATTATTATAGACGAAAGTCCGCTGATTCCGATACAGAAAACCAATCGATGATAGCTTTTATAACTTTTGAGATATTCAACTTTTTATATGGTGTGGTAGCGAAGTTGGTGCGTTAAGCAGTACCTACAAAATTCCTAATTATCTCAATGTATATTAGCGGTAATTCTTACCAAATATACACATTTTAAACCCAAAACTCACCTGATTTCAACAAACTAAACCAATCGACGATAACTTTAATACTTTTTGAGATATACCACTTTGAACATGAGTCACCCGATTTATCTTTTCGTTATTCTGCAGTACCTTCGGTTGCTTGCGATTAATCTAACTAATACAAACCCTACTCATCCATAAATATCAATTGTTTATAGGGGATATCTTGCTAGTTTAAGGAATTAACACCGCTCATCGCTACCTAGTATAGTTTTCGAGATATTAAGCTTTGAATACAAAAAATGTCATGAAAGTACAACTTGTAACGCGCTATGTTTTACGCGATTTTCTAAAAAGATATTGTTGCTACTTTTTCAGTTGCAATCACCCCTTATAGAGCAAACTATGCTGATTCCAATTAATGAAACCGCTTGTTGATAGCTTTTATAGTTTTTGAGAAATTTAATTTTGTGTTGAGTCATGATTGTTGTGCAAAGACCACATTTGTGTGTTTCCGTTTTTTTCCCAGTTTGTATTCAACGACTGATTATTTAAAATAATCCGATAATTTGGTATTGATGATAATTGGTCTTTATACAGAAATCTTTACTGATTTCAATGCACCAAACCAATTGGTAATAGCTCTTGTACTATCTATCATATTTGTTATTATCTATAGGAATGCATTTAAGATAATTTTTATAAAATATGCATTATTTCAACCAGAAACACTCCCGATTTCAACAAAGTGAACAACTCGATGATATCTCTGATACTTGTTGAGATATTACACTTTGAACATGAGACACCAGATTTTTTATTTCGTAATTCTGCAGTTCCTTCGGTTATTTGCGATTAATTTAACTACTACCAACCCAACTCATATATAAATATCATTTTTGTTAATAGAGGAAATCTTGCCAGTTTAAGCAATTAATACCACTCATCGGTACCGAGTATACTTTTCGAGATATTAAGGTTTGAATACAAAAAATGTCATGAATGTACAACTTGTAACGAGCTATGTTTTACGCGATTTTCTAAAAACGTGTTATTGCTAGTTTTCCAGTTGCAATAACTCGTTATAGAGAAAACTATGCTGATCCCAATAAATGAAACCGCTTATTGGTAGCTTTTATAGTTTTTGAGAAATTTAATGTTGTATTGAGTCTGATTGTTGTGCAGGGAAACACATTTGTGTATTTTCGTTTGCTTTTTTCCCATTTTGTATTCGACGACTGGTTATTAAAAAATCCGGCAGTTTGGTATTGATGCCAATTGGTCTTTATACAGAAATCTTTACTGGTTTCAATGCACCAAACCAATTGGTAATAGCTCTTGTACTTTTTTGGATATTCAATTTTCAAATAGAGTAGGTAATGTTTGCTTTGGTGATTTGTGTATACTGTCTATCGTACCTATTTGCTATTTTCTACGAATACATTTAAGATAATTTTTATAAAATATGCATATTTCAAACCAGAAACTCTCCTGATTTCAATAAACTGAACCAATCGATGATATCTTTGATACTTTTTGAGATATTCCACTTTGAACATGATTCATCCGATTTATCATTTTGTAATTCTGCAGGACCTGCGGTTATTTGCGATTAATCCAACTAATGCAAACTCTACTCAAACTCAAATATCAACTGTTTATAGGGGAAATCTTGCCAATTTAAGGAATAAACACGATTCATCGCTACCTATTATAAGTAATATTCGAGATATTAAGCCTTGAATTGAAAAAATTGTTGTGAAAGTACAACTTGTAGCGAGCTATGTTTTCGGCGTTTATCAAAAAATATACTATAGCTACTTATTCAATTATAATGAGTCGTTATAGAGAAAACTATGCTGATTCCAATAAATAAAGCCGCTCGTCGATAACTTGTATAGTTTTTGAGAAATTTAATTTTGAATTTTTCTGTTTGTAAACTGGAATTTTATGGCAAATGGAATACTAGATTACGTCTTCAAGGATATTTACTAAGATAAGCTCAATTTTCTCGAAAATACTATCTTTAGTACAAACAACATTACTGATGACAGGAACTTGTTGTATCGCAAGTTTTTAGATTTAACCTAAGCCTGAATTTAAAATATCAAACGCGCCAACAAACGAAAATAAACACTGAAAATCCGAGAAGCGGGCATTAGAGCTGGCCGAGGATTGGAATCCACAATAAAATGCGAAATGTTTACGTTATACTTAAGTTCCGAGCCTTGTTTATATTTGAAAATTGACTGGTTGAAAGATTAACATTCAGTGAGGTATATCGCGTATGTCTCGCTAAAATGGACTTTTGCTTCCATCTAGCCATCCGATTTGGACGATTCAGACCGTACCGGATGGGAAATTGCTCGAGGAATTCATTTCTGAAAGACGCGTTGCTCTAAGATACGCGGTTCGCGAGAAAACGGCGAGAAACCGCGTAAACTATAGTTTCCCACTTTCTGGCCAAACCGTACGCGTTACGAGAAAACCGACCTCAACGCAGAATTCCGCACATCCCAATGCATAAGCACGATTATATTAGAACGCTCTATCTCTCAAAAAGTTATCAAATTATTTTCAATTTAAATTTAGCACTTTGAGATAGGGAAAAAGATAACTTTGCAACCGTTGGCGACAGAAAGGTTTACCCATCAGCAAATGATAGCTCTCGAAGAGTAAATCAAAAACATGTGTACTTTTATATGACTAAGCTTTGCCATTTTGAAGTTATGTTGTCCAATTCGCTTCCTTTGGTGTAGTATTTGAAAAAATCTAATGTGGCCAGGCAGATGACTTTATTATACTATGGGTGTACAAAATTCATAGTTTAGCTGCATTAGATTCCATTAACCATTAACATAAATATATTAATTAAAGAAAATACACATTATGAATTAACATAATTTCAAATGCTATAAAAATGGTGCCTTGCGCCATGGGCGCTTATCCAAAATTGTATTTACAAATTTGAAATCTTTACGATTTACCCGCCAGTGAGTGAACAGCTTGGCGGGAAAATTTTTAAAACCAAACGACGATAAAATGATTAAAAATGCTTTACAAATACAAATATTTAAAGGAACGTAAAACGTTTTGATCTAAAAATTATTGAATAAAACACAGCACGCACACGCAACTACCGCCACCGCCTTCGCCGTCTCCTTCGTTGATCAGCATCAACGTCATCTTCATCGCTGACGTCCCGCGCAGCATCTAGTTGCAGAGGTCCTGCATCCGCATTGTCTTCGTGCTTGTCCCCAGGCTGATCTTACGAGTATTTTTGACAGTAGGCATTGTCAAAACGTCACCCTTTGAAACTATCTACTGCCATTAGAATACATCCGTCATATCTGTCATAACATTTGTCAAATCCTCGCTTACTAGTTTCATATTAATGCAGACACGACCGATCTCGATCAAATAGAATTTGCTCATGCAGCGACTAAACTATTAATTTTACCAAAAAGTATCGTAGACATAAACTATTCAGAATTTCCTCTACTTTAATTTATTATTTACCTTGGTCAAAAATGTTCAGGGGACCCAAAAAGACCTATTTCCGCTAAGATATCAATTTTTTTTTTCGGCACGATTTCGAAATCCAGTTTGAGCACAACTCGGTAACCAATAGAGGCAGAGACTTTTCTATGTAAATTTGTAATCAGCGCACCCATTTTAGTAGGATAGCAAAGGTTTTATGTTGATCCGGGTCCTAGTTTTTGAGATATGTGGCCCACTTCAAAATTATATTTAAAAGTTATGTGATTACCTACAAAATTTTAGCCAGTTGGCGACAACCCAACTGCCTTCAATCAAAATAAGATTATTGTTCTGAATACAATTCTTGACGCTGATTACTCCGGTATAATTAGATTTTTCCTATATGGAACGGTTCGGAAGTTATGACATTCAAAGCTATCAAAAATAATGCAAAACAGCCAGGTTAGTATATTAGCAACTTTTAACGCAAGCTGTGTTGACGTTTTAAACGGTACCGGTTGGGAAATTGGTCGAGGAATTAATTTCTGAAAGGCACATTGCACTAAGATGCGCGGTTCGCGAGAAAACCGCGAGAAACCGCGGAAATTATAGTTTCCCGCTTTCTGGCCAAACCGTACGCGTTACGGAAAAACCGATCTCACCGTTGAATTCAGCACATCCCAATGCTGAGATAGGAAAAACTTGAACTTTGCAACCGTTGGCGATAGAAAGGTTTACCCACCATCAAATGATAGCTCTCGATGAGTAAATCAAAAATACGTATACTTTTATATGCCAATGATTTACCATTTTGAAGTTATGTGGTCCATTTCGCCTAACTTTGTGTGATTTGAAACATCCAATTTGAGCACAAGTCGGTAACCAGTAGAGACAGAGACTTTTCCTATGTAAATTTGTAATCAGCATTTCAGTAGGATAACAAAGGTTTCATGTTGTTCCGGGTTCTATAGTTTTTGTGATAGGTGCAGGGCCACTTCAAAATTATAATTAAAAATACGTGATTTCCTAAAAAAATTTAGCCGGCCGGCCCCAACCAAATTGCATTCAATCTAATTATGGTTGTGGTTCTTGATACAATTCTTGACGCTGAATACGCCGGTATAATTAGATTTTGCCTGTTTGAAACGGTTCGGAAGGTATGACATTCCAAGTTATCAAAAATAATGCAAGAACAGCCATTTAACTCTATTAGCAACTTTTAACGCAAACTGTGTCCGATGTAATCAACCGATGTTGACGTTTCAAACGGTACCTACCGGATGGGAAATTGGTCGAGGAAGTCATTTCTGAAAGCCGCGTTGCTCTAAGAAGCGCGGTTCGCGAAAAAACCGCGAGAAACTACGGAAACTATGTTTTCCCACTGTCTGGCCGAACCGTACACACATAAAAATTTTACGGAGAGAATTTGCACGTAGTTAGTTGTACACAAAAAAGAGTGATTTTTTCTCCGAAAATCAGTTGATTGTGTGCTAAAAATTGTTGATATACGTAATATCGGAGTTAATTTAACTACACAGCACGGAGTTGAAAATATTTTATATCCGATATGGTGAAAATTTTCACTGGAGCTGTGAAATGAAAATTAACACCATGCAGGTGTTGAAATAACTGACAAAATGAGAGAAAGTACACTTTTTGGAGTTGATATGACTGAACATTGTGACGGAGTGATAAAACTTTTTAGGAGTTTTATCACTAAACATTAATTCCCTGTGTAATATTGATTTCTAACTCCGTTTTGGAGTGAATAATCTCCAAAAAGGTAAGATTTATACTGTAAAGGCAAAAACTTACGGTTTGACAACAACAGGCGTCAACATGTCGCCACCAAGACGGTTTGCAGTTTGCTTCGCAGTGTGTTGTGGTCGTCACTTATACTCCTAAGTTTGCGGGGTGCAGTTGAGAGTGAGTTTCATTTCCATTACTTTTAATATTTTATATGTAAGTACTTACATTATTATTTCAAATGGAGCAGTGTATTTTCATACGAGTTAAATACGGACAAATAAAAAAATGGGTCAGAATTATCAACGATGTATTAAATTTCGACACAATTAATACTACAGGTAAGTTACTTATATTACTACATAGGTATGTATGTATGTACGTAGACATATGTATGCGTGTACATTTCTTATTCGTTGTGCTCACATGCTTTTATAATTTTGTAGTTTATAAAAATGTTACGCACACTACTAATGTACTATAGAAAAAAGCTTGTGAAGATACCGGCTAAGATGCGCAGCACGTTTGTTGCCGCATTTGTGGTACCTTCATACCGAGTATGACACTGCATTGTACCTACAGAATGCATGTCGATTTTTGTGTTTTTTTTTTTTATGAAGTAGTGTGTATTCCTTTGTCCGGCAATGCGTTTTTTTTTTATTTTTTCTATTTGCCTTACAACATACAAAAATACAACAATTCTGCAGATATTTCTTTTTTTTATGTACAGTTGGCAAGCTATTTAAAATAGCAGAGACAAAATATCAAGATATCAAGTATTATGATGACGCGAGTTATGGAATCGACAAGGAGTTATTGGTAGACTTCATATGGCACAGTCAACGAGGAATTACTTTGGTAATAAGGACGGGCGAAGAGGATGACGATGTTAATACAAATCCTTATACACATTCCTTATAATAAGGCGAATGATATGTATATAGTTACCAATTATATTATATGTACTTAGTTATTAATGAAACTACTCTAGACTTTATGTACTCTGTTATATTTGATATTAGTTATTAATTTATTATTATTAATATTTATACGGAGATTATTCTTATATTTAGGATAAACTGTATTTTATTTATTGAGTATTGTGCAAACATGTATATTCATTTACTTACTTGTTTTTTCGAAAAATAAATTGTTAAAATGTATTTTTGATTTTTACTGGTCCCCGTCATATTCCTAGTAAATATAAGAACCGCTCTGAAAAAAAAAACAACTCTATTTGGTACATATTTAACTTCATTACGTACACAAACAACTCTTTTAGGGAAAGAATAATTTCGCCAATAAAAGAAAAGCTCCCCGCAACAGGGTAATTTTAACACTAATAAAGGAGTTACGTAACATCTCCACGGATGTATTTCACTACTACAGAAGAACTTTTGCACTTCGGAACGCGGAAGTTTGACACGCGGGGAGATTATTTTATGTCTATAAAGGAGTAAACCTGCATTTCCCTAAACATATATTTTCAACTCCGTTACAAATAATAATAACTATAAAAAGAGTGAATGAGCTCTGTAAAAATTCAACTCCGTCTGATTTAACTACATGCGCAAACGGTCGCGAGGGAGATCCATAGCGGTGTTGAATCGATGTTAAATCCAACTCCGTATTTTTATGTGTGTACGCGTTACGGGAAAACCGACCTCAACGTTGAATTCAGCACATCCCAGTGCGTAAGCATGACGACATTAGAACTCTCTATCTCTTAAAAAGATATCTAATTATTTTTCGATCTAAATTTAGCACCAATGATGGCTCTCGATAAGTAGGTATATCAAAAATATGTATATCGCAATGAAATGTTTACCTACCATCAAATGATATCTCTCGATGAGTAAATCAAAAATACGTATACTTTTATATGCCCAAGATTTACCATTTTGAAGTCGTGTGGCCCATTTCGCTGATCTTTGTGTTATTTGAAAATCGTACTTTGAGCACAACTCGGTAACCAGTAGAGACAGAGACTTTTCCTATGTAAATTTGTAGTCAGCGTTTTTGAGATAGGTGGACCACTTCAAAACTATAGTTAAAAATATGTGATTTCTTACAAAAGCCTGTTGGCAAAAACCCAATTGCCTTCAATCAAATTAAGGTTGTGGTTCTTGATACAATTCTTGATACAAGGTATGACGTTCGAAGTTATCAAAAATAATGCAAGAACAGCCATTTAACTATATTAGCAACTTTTAACGCAAACTGTGTCTGATCTAATCAACCGATCTTGACGTTTCAAACGTTATTATTATTATTATATTTCTGAAAGAAGCCGCGTTTCTCTTAGATGCGCGGTTACGCTTACGGGAAAACCGGCCGTTGACCGTTGAATTCAGCACGACTAATCAGCGCACCCACTTTAGTAGGATAGCAAAAACGTTTCAATTTGGGATGAATAAAAGAACTGGTCTTTATCTGATGTAGTTATTTAATGTTCTAATGGCTACCAGGTTTCGAACCTCACGTTCGTCATCAGGCCATGCTACAATGAAAAATGTCGAATAAGGACACCGTATCATATACCGGGTGGTCGTTTTAACTTGAGACTCCTAAATATCTCGTGAAATATAAATGGTACGACAAAAGTGTCTTGAATAAACTTGTAGGACTCAAAGGGGGAACTGAGCTGACGATATCAGTTTCATTACAGATGGCGCTGCAATCGGTGAAACTGAGGCTAACTTCAGTTTTTTAAATGGGAATACCCAATTTTTTTATCAAATTATGTTTTTCCGCTAAATAAGAACAATCTTTTGTCTGAACAATTTTTTCGTACGCAGCATCTATTAAAAGTTATTGACGATGGAAGTTTGTGGCGGCTGCGGTAGTTACGATTGCTGCCACTGCATGGGATGCGCTCGCCGTCTGGCAGTCAACGCAACGACTGAGTAGACACTCACGGTACAACGTAGGAAGGTATGTGCGTAATCGGGATACGTTTTGGTATCTAGCGCGTTGCGCTGTCATGCGCATAGGGTATCTTTACGAACGAAAAAAATGCATCGGACGAAAAAAAGTTTCAGACAAAAGATGCTTCTTATTTAGCGTAAAATCATAATTTAATAAAAAAATTGGGTACACCCATTTAAAAAAATGAAGTTAGCCTCATTTTCACCGATTACAGCGCCATCTGCAATGAAAGAGATATTGTCATCTCATTTCCCCCTTTGACTCATACAAGTTTGTTTAAGACACTTTTGTCGTACTATGCATATTTCACGAGATATTTAGGAGTCTCAAGTTAAAACGACCACCCGGTATATTATTCAAAGTACAAAAACGCAAAAAACAATAACGGGCAGATGCTCGGTTCAAATTAAAATTACAAATGCAGGAAACAAATATCATTTTTTATTTGCTGAAATGTTTGATTTTATCTGGGGACATATAATGTTTCTGATATTTGTTTCCTGTATTTGTAATTTTAATTTGAACCGAGCATCTGCCCGTTGTTGTTTTTTGTGTTTTTGTACTTTGAATAATATATATGATACGGTGTCCTTATTCGACATTTTTCATTGTAGCATGGCCTGATGACGAACGTGAGGTTCGAAACCTGGTAGCCATTAGAACAATAAATAACTACATCAGATAAAGACCAGTTCTTTTATTCATCCCAAATCGTTATAACTGATGCAAATGGAGGAATTCATTACTAGTAAAAAGGTTTCATGTTGATCCGGGTCCTAGTTTTTGAGATAGGTGGCCCACTTCAAAATTATAGTTAAAAATATGTGATTTCTTACAACATTTTTGCCAGTCGGCGAAAATCCAACAGCCTTCAATCAAATTGAGGTTTTGGTTCTTAATACAGTATCTTGACGCGGATTACGCCGGTAGTTATAATTAAATTTTTCCTATTTGGAACGGTTCAGAAGTTATGACGTTCCTTGTTATCACAAATTAATGAAAAACCAGCTATTTAACTATATTAGCAACTTTTAACGCAAACCGTTCTTTTAATAAACAATAACATAAAACTGAAAAAAAATATAGCAAAAATGCTGAATTTTAAAACACACTGTATACCTACCCATCATACCCAGCGTGCTTGCTGTGAGCACGCTCCGATCTCTCTCGGTTATTTATTTTGTTATCTAGCCAGCCAGGCGCAGCCACAGCCAACTCTATGTGAAATTTCTGTACACCAGCGGCAAGCAGATCGCGGTAACCTTGCTTGCTTCCACAGCCCGCTATGACCCTGTGCACGCTATTTGAAAATCGCGCATGCGCGCTGCCTTATCGTATCGATCGTCGGTTGTTTTCAACTCTCGAACTCGACTTGTCGAACGCCACAGCCTGCTTACGATTGCCCGGCAATTGTTTTTCATCGCTAATTAAGGCACAGCCACCTCGATAGTCCTACAATTAAATTTTTAACCCGATTTGAGTCGCCCAACTCAAATCACTGGTACTTTTTGCTCGTCTTTTTTCGGTTTTACGCGGTTAAAATTCGTTTGAGGAGCAGTACTTGCATGTTCCACTGTGCTATTCCGGTATTATAGGCTCTAATGCTGTCGTTACGCATTCTTCTGGTGTCACTTGTTTCGTAGCTCTATCTCTGTCGCTCAGGAACGTTTTTAACGTCACTGGTGTCTGTTAGCGCTTAATCTCGATCCTCCGTTTCGAACGCGATGTTCTCATACTTCCGGTTTGTATTTCCGGTTGTAAATGTATAAGATTCATTCTATGGGATCGTAGCTTTCTTTTGGTGTATTATTTATAGTGATATCTGGAGTAGTTGTTATATAAATTAGGGTTAAAAGCAACCATGTCCTTCACACCTGAGTATGGTTGATTGCTTACTTCATTTGAAGATTTTCGGTACTTCTGATTGGGATTTTAAGTTGAAATTTGGAGGGATTATATACATTTTCATTGGGAACAATTTGCTGTATAGATCATATTTTAGCTAGTTAAATTTAGCTAATGAATTAGTTACAAATTGTGCACAGCATCTGGGAATGACTTCCTAAATCGGGTTCTAAACATTAGTACTTCCAATGCCACATTTTTAGTACTTCTGCTTATAATTTTCGGTTGAAATCAACAAGAATTTTTCTTTGGTCTATTAGCATTCTTATGGTGTATAATTTATTGAAATATCTTTTCTGGTTTCTATATTATTTATGTTTAAATGAAGAACTGGCTTGTGACTGAGATTTCTTCATTGTTCATTTCAATCCTACATTTTTGGTACTTCTGATTTGAATTTTAAATTGAAATCATTTGAGATTATACTCCAATTCAAGAAGAAGAATTTGGTACATAAATCATATTATTAGCAATTAAATTTAGCTAATAAATTAGTTCCAAACTACAAATTGTTCCATACTTATAGCAAGATTGTTTCCCAAAATGAACAAACAATTTTCTCTATGTTGTACCTAAAATTTCTTGACAAAATTCGCAGTATACATACCTTGAAATCTTACCTTCATTATTGTATACTCTTTATATTCATATCTCAAGTAATTTTTAAAATATTTTGATTTAAAGGAGCATCCGTCGCTACTTAGCATTCTAAATTGAACTTTCGCACTTGTTTACATTCTATGTTAACTTTGAAGTACTTCTGTTTAAATTTTTCGGCTGAAATCTTCCAGAATTATTGTTTAGTATCTTTGCTTCCTTCTCATGTTTAATTTAAGCTGAAATATGGCGTGGTTTTTCTATAAATTGCGATTAAAAGAAGTACTGCGTTTACGTCCGCGTTATCGTATTTGTTGATTTTATTCAAACATTTTTGGTACTCCTGCTTCGAATCCTAAATCAAAATTTGTGTTGATTATACAACAATTCATGGGTAATACTTTAATGTATATGCCATACGTGACGAATTAAATTAACCTAATAAATTACTTAGAAATAGAAAGTTATCACAATTCTTAAATCATCAGCGAAATTTCTACTAATCTGAGAATATTTTTTGTCACGTTTCTTTCACTTCCGGTCTGACCTTTCTCTTAAAAAATATGTAATTTATTACTTGGAAACTCGCCTTTCGTACGATGTATCATGAATTCTTAAATCTTAGGTAGTTTTTATGTTAATTTTGTTTAAAGAAACGTCGACAGTGTCCATACTTGGCTTTGTTATATGGTTTGTTCCTCGCGTCGACATTTTCGGTACTTCTGATAAGATTTGATAATCGAAATTGATATGAATTGAAAAATAGATATTATGTAACAAATCTGAGTGTATACCATATCTGCAAATGCTTTATTTTATTCATATAACTGTTGTATTATTTAGTTAAACTTGTAACTAACTTCATCAACACAGTTGCATATGATAATAAATTTTCGGTATCTCTGGTTTCAACATTTTGTTGAAACTTACAAAATTTATTCCTTGATATTTTGTTTTTCTTATAGTGTTTATTACAGTTAAATTTCGCTATCAGTTTTTGTATAACTTACGTTTGAACAGAAGATCAACTTATTCAACTAAGTAACGATAATATCTTCTTAAAAAACAATATTTTTGGTACTTCTGACCAGAATTTTGAATTGCAACTAATAGGAATTGTCCATTAAGAGCCAAGTAACAAATATTTGTTAAAATCGTATTAAATTTTCATAAGACACTAGTAGAATATTAGTAAAAGTTAACCATTGTCTATAATAGCTCAATATTAAAGTACATCAGTCTTTTCGATCAAACATTTTTAATACTTCCGGCTACAGCTTCTTGTTGAAATTTCCATATATTCTTTGAAGTCTTTGCTATGTAACGGTGTATCGCACATGGCGATGTAATTAATAGATTTTATATAAATTAGCTTTAAAAGTAAATCTCCACATGTAAAAAAATGTGTATGATGGTTGTTCTTCAAACAAACATTTTAAGTACTTCTCGTTAAAATCTTTAATCGAAATTCATAGCTATTGTAGACCAAACAATAAGAAACGTGTTTAGATATAAAACATTATATCTTCTTTAATCTAAATATATATTTTTTGCGAATTGTCCTAAGACAAATTTACTGATGTGTGGAAATTATTCTTTCATATTCGTCTAGTTCAAATTTGTTAATGAAATTCACATAAATTATACTCCAGGATCTTAGCTTTCTTTTGATGTATAGCTCATTAAAACATCGCCATTACTTCTTTGTAACAAAGCGATAACATTAATTAGGGATTTTTAGAAATTACCAAAAAGCACACGTATTGGATATTACGTAATCGTTCGAAAGTTGCAAAATGCTCGATGAAAATTGAAAGATTCGAAGCGTAATTTATTATATCAAGCGTGCCGTGGCGATACGCCATAGCACTCGCTATATATAGAACAAAAAATACTCGAACCACAACGTTTACATGACCGCCTAAAAACGAAACCTCACTGTGTTATGTTTATTGACGTAAACGATGTGGATTTCAATTTTTGTTGTTTAGTTATGCTTTTTGCGGTTTAAATCACATTTTTGTAGATTTTTTAAATTTTCGATATGTTGAAAATGTAAGAATTGTTGAATTCCTATTTGTATAATTTGTTATATGACTGTAATAAGGCATCTAAAATCGTATGCTATTGTTAAATTTATTGTTTAGATATGTTACAGTATGTTTTTTGATATTATAATATATACATGTTTCTATTATTTCTGTTAAAAATTATAAAAAGGGATAAACATTTTGTAAATATAGCCAAAATAACTATTTTTTGGGGATTTTAACTGTGTTGGTTTACTAAGCATGTATGGCTTGAAATTTATGGAGGTCATGTAAACGTACTAAATTGTGCCTGCTGAATATACCGACTATTTTATCTTGTTAGCCGGAGCCGGTCTATCCCATTTGAAACTACTGTCACGTCAGCCCATCCAAACCTCGATTCTTCGCACGCCTGATGACGTATACCAAAAACAAAGCGAAAATTCAGTCAACGTAGAGTTGCTTGTATCTCACAGTCGATGTAGTATACGCGCAACTTTGCGATTTTAACTTAAATTTCTAACTAAAAACCTACAAATTTCACCTAAATAACTTAGAATACATAATCTAGTTTTATTTTATGATTGATTTTGTTGATTTGTATGGGATTTTCTGGGCGTTTTTTGGGTTTTATGTTGAGTTTGGTGTTTGGGGACAGTGACATATGCTGTTTTAAATGGTTGGCTGACGTGTTGTGGGTTTGTAAGCGGGATGGAATAAATATAGGACCCCACATACTGTTGGAAATTTTTAGATTCTTGAGCGATGTCGCTTCATGTGGGGTATTTCGGGTATTTCGAGCGCAATTGTTTTGGCGAAATTGTTTAATAGAGGAGGTGTATTGTAGATTTTCAAAGGTTGGTATCTTGGGAATGGGTTTAGATACCGGGATGGTTTTTTCGATGTATGTAAGGTTTAAGTTTGCGGATTATGGTAATTGAGTATGATGACAGAATATTTCTAAATATGTTTTTTTAATGTATCATTGGAAATTTTCCTGTTTCCTTGGTTACCAACATTTAAAGTTATAGGACCCGCAGGATCGATCTGAATAGGTATAGAAGGTGCCTTTTTATCTATCTATTGATAATTATACACAAAAAAGGTGGATAAAAAATAGTACATAGGCCTTTACGACCAGAATCAATTAGAAAATAAATGCAACCATGTTGTTTGCTTCTTCAGATCTTGAGAGCTAACTGAATAAAATTAGCTTAGTATCACTGTTACACAGCCCCGGATCTAGGAGTGTGGGGCCCCTGGGCTGAAAAGCTGTGGGAGCCTTACACTAGGGGGTGACAACTTTTTATTTTAATATTTGAAGGCCGGACACTGAGATTCCGGGTGCGGGGTATATAATATATTGTGAATAGTTGAAACAAATTTGTATCTTAAGTTGTTATTCTATCATCATTGTCAACATGGAAACGGGTACAAGAAAATAAACTTCAAGCTAGGTTTCATAGGTAATGTTTGTGCTTCTTTTATTTTAAAGTACTTGTTCTTCATTAAATTTTTTTAGGAATGCTAAATGAAATACAGAACATAACATGTCATAGTTCCCAATAGCATAGTTAGTTGTGCATTGTGCTAGATACAGAAATAAGAAAGAAAATATACCTTAAGGCTCCCGTACCCCCCAGAGCTTCCAAACAAAAGTTTTAGTAGATGTAGATGACGACACAACTACCAAATCTCTAATTATTCCGTATATTTTTATTTGCGGCAAGAATCCACCCCGCCACAAATATCTAACCGTATACAATTTCTCGTAGCCATGACAACCACGGAAAATACCAAGCAGAGGCTATCTACTTCACAATATAGGGTTATGTTCGTTATTGTAAGCTGTTCGAGAGCGATTTATTTATGAGTGTTTCTCAAAATCAATAATGATCGATTATTTGTTTATTAGGGATTTATTGAGAGTTACGTACAGAATTTCACTGGTTTTCATATTTTCTAATGTTGTTTAAGGTGCCCCATTTCCATATAGAACTTTACGTTACCATCCAAGAACAGCAGCTCTGTATACTTTAGTTTGAATACACGATATGTCATTGGCGGCAGTTTTAAATTTAGATTAGAGATGGTCTGAGTTAAATATCCTTAAGTACGATTAGACGGTAACTCAAATTGTGATAGCTATTTGTAGATATGGAAATTCTCTACAAAAAAAGGGATCTACACTGATAAAACTGAAAACGTAGTTTTACCGTGTAAATCTGTGTCCATTCTTAACCTGCGATTATCGACGAGAAAATACCATGTGGTTTGTAATTTGCTTTGAGCTAATCGATTTACTTCTCATGTGAAATGAGGTTTCCGATGTGTACGGTTTTGTATATAGTTTTGTAAGTAAAATTACTGACAATCAGTAAATTTACTGTAAACATGGAATTTCAATTTTACAACACTTTAGTTGTAAAATCGCTAGTAAAAGCCTATTAATGTGGAGATGATAAATAAGAACAAAAAGTAATAGTATAGTTTTATTATAGTTTTAATAATAAATAACATGTTATATTTATACACATATTTTTTAATAAAGATTTCATATTTTTAACATTAAATAAATAGAAGTTCTTAAATTAAAGAATATTAAGTTGAAATACCTGTGGTAAACTTACGTCATACACACTTAGGTTACATACAAACATTTACTTATTTAATTACATAATAAGTTTGATGACCTTTGCAGTGGATTTGATTTTATCCCTTTTTCGTTTTTGAACCCTGACTTGGAATAATCTTTAAAAAGCTGAACCATCTCCAGAGTGAGAGAAACATCTGGGAACAATCTAAACACAGCAATATAGTCCACAATGTGTCACCTAAAATCAAAATAAAAAGTAGGTACCTACATAAGTCATATCATATACAGGTTATAACAATGTCGAAGCGGCTTACCTTTGAGGTACAGCAGTGATGTCAAACCTGCGGCCCGCAACACCATACCGTGCGGCCCGCGAGCTCTCGCTAAAAATTTTTAATTACTTAGTTTGCAATGAGCTTCGGAGACGGAGTTGGCCGACAATGCCTTTCTCCTTCGGAGCAGGGACACTAGGTATTACTTATTAAGTAGCAGAGCAGTAATTTTTTTTATTTGTGTATTCCCAGAATATTGAGCTTACTATAAATCAAAAGTAAATAATTTAAAGGTGGAATTTATTTACAAGAAACTTATTGACGTGCTTTATCAAAATTTGTCTTTAGAGGATTACATGATATTACATAGATAGAAAAGATTTCTTGTTTTTAAGAAATATATTTGTTTGAATTTATTCTTTTGTGTCAAAACATATTTCTTTGGCGCCAACAATATTTACTTCATCGAATACTCTAGTTTATTTGCTTGCAGAGATTAATTTATTTGAAATATTTATTTAAGTGAAAATAATATATATGGATACAAACAAAAATTACTTTCCTTTAAAGTAATATTTTTTTTTATTTAAAAAAGCGTTTCTTGACACCAATGAAATATAATTTTGATTCTAGCATATAAATTTGTATATAAGGAGAGATTTATTTCGTTTAAAGTAATATTTTGTCTTTGGCTTAAAAATAGGTTTACTTCCTCCAAAGAAATCATGTTTGGATTAAAATAAATATATTTGTACACAAGAAGAAATTTATTTCCTTTTAAGTAATATTTTTGTTTTGGCTTTAAAATAGGTTTACTTCCACCAAAGAAATCATATTTTGATTCAAATAAATATATTTTTAGTGTGAATACCTCATCCAACTGTATTGTTAAGCGGCGCTGTAAACTCTCTCCTCGCACTTCGTACATATCGAGAGTACCTATATAGACCGCGTGATCGAAAGTATAGACTTATGGAGTACAGTGCCTGCAGGTTCAAGTTGCGATTCCAAATCAGCGTACACTTTATTAACTTAACCTTGACTATATGTAGGGCTGGGAAGACCAACCACTGATCGAAGATGTGCGACATCCCAAAAACGAGGTGACACGTGGCGAGTCTACTGTATACTCTCCGAAAAATTCTTGTCGATAATAGTTCCAGATTAATTCCTTCAACAAATTAATAATTTCTTTAATTAAAGAACCATTTATTGCAACCTTAAAATACAGCAATTTAACTCAACCAACAATTTCGTTAATTTAAACAAATATAATTCTTTCACTCAACACAATCATAATTATTTGAAGTAAATAAATCTCGTTTGTTATAATATACAAAGTGCAAACTTTAACTGGAAACATAAGGTGTTTGCCACAAATCAACGTTCTTTCTACCAAACAAATATTTCAAACAAATGCATTTTTATCCGCAAATCATATTTATTTGCCTCTATTGAAACAACAGATTTCGTTGAGTCAATGCATATTTATTTGACTCAAACAAAAATTTCTATCTGTGTAGACAAATACTGGGCGAAAATTCAGACTTTGCTTAAAGTAGGCCGGCATAGCAGACTTTGCCTAAGTAAACCTAGGTATGACTGCATAACGTACTTTGCCGGTAACGTAGATATGAAATTTTATTCCGTTGGCGTAATTGTTGTTATTAAATTTACAACCTTGTTAGCAAATTTACTTGCAGTATGTACAATTAATAAATGTAACTGCATTGTTCATGATAGTAGGTATTTTTGCTTAAAATGTTGGTAAAATTGCTGACAAATACAGTAGGTTTACTGACAAAAGTGAGTTATGTTGTTACACATATCCATGTGTAATATAGTTGTTATTCTGGGGAACTGATCGATTCTCGAATGATTGTTTCTGAATCAAAAGTAATGTTTCTTAACTCCTTTAGTCGCTTTCCATTGAGAATAATCTGTACTCGTGCTGTTATTTGTCTTTTATTCTAGTCTTTTGTTTATTGACGTAATGTCTTGAATGGGTCGGGTGCACCTTATCCCCGGCCAACTCATACCACGACAACTCATACCGGGACAACTCATACCAAGACAAGTCACACCAAGGGACATCTCATACCAAGGGACAACTCATACCAGGACAACTCATACTAGGACAACTCATACCAGGACAACTCATACCAGGACAACTCATACCAGGACACTTCATACCAGGACAACTCATACCAGGACAAAAAAAGTAGTACACTACATATGCAACCAAATATACTGAAAATATTTTTGTTAGCTTTTTGTTTCTTTTATCACCTATGCGCTGTCATTCTGACATTAATGTTAAGTACAATACAATACATGCATCAACTGTCAAGTTGAAAAATAGCCAGAAGCCAGAGTTACCTGATGTAAAAATTGCCTGTACGATTTTTTTTTTGGCGCGCATAGTACAAATCACGTTTTATACAACGCGGAAGGCTAGCGCCATCTAGTGAAAGAGTTATGTAACATGAACATAAACACAGCATAACTACTGATGTTAAATTACCGGTAATATTACCGAACGCATGTTAATGCTGATTGGTAATATTACCGCATAAAACTCGGTAATATTACCCATAAAATTAACATGTGCTCGGTAATATTCCGCGGTAGGTAATTTAACATCACTAGGCATAACCGTTTTGGAACAATGGGATAACATATTGTCATAAAATTTTGTTAAAATTTTTCTCTAACTACATGAAGACAACAATTGTACAAAATATCATCAGAGTCAAAGGTGGTGAGAAAAAACTGTATTGATTTGACATGGAATTACCCAGATACAATAAATATTGTTATAATTGAAAATTTATAAAAGAACAAAATCGAAATTAAATTCTAGTCATTTTTGTAGACAGGAACTTTACCTTTGGACGGTAGTATAAGTATGTTATTTCAAAAGTTGTAATGTAATAATAAATGAATGAAGAGGAATATATTTTGTGTTACAATTAGAGAAATGAACCATATTTGTTAGCCAATGCTGTTGCGACGTGATTAATTTTATTATTCATTTAATAAATTATAATAATTATTTATTTAATAAATAGTTATAATAATATTATTCCTTTATTAATTAATAATATTAAAAATATTCATATAATAAATGATTAAAATAATTATTGATTTCATAAATAATAATCATTCATGCAACTATTTACTCCTGACATCTATCATCAAAATTGTATACTACAAGCTAAACAAACTAAAACATTCCAAACAGTTTTATTAACTTTTAATGTCCCAATCTAATTGTTCCTTTCGCATAATACTGTATGTACCATTTAGTTATGTTCCGGTTTTACATTTGTACTGGCCCTGTATATCCTGTCATGCCTTATTATTAGGGTACAGTAGTCTTTCACCAGATGGCAGTAGCCTTCCGCGGTGTATAAAATGCGATATGTTTGCCAATACTCGACAGTGTAGAAATTTAAACTCAATTACCTAATAATAAGGCGTTAAAGTGAGTTTCCTAATCACAATAGACGACACCGTAGCAGATAACAATCATTTGTCGGCTTGTTATAGGTGTTTTGGTATGAATTCTCGTGGTATGAGTTGTCCTGGTATGAGTTGTCCTGGTATGAGTTGCCTGGTATGAGTTGTCCCTTTGTTATAATTCCTGAGTTAACAATTTAATTTAGCTTTGCATCTATGTAATTAAATTCGAAGATTATTAAATTCATATTTATCAGAAACTATTCACTATTCTACACACTGTAGTTTGTCTGTAACCATGAAATAGGTACGTATAAAATTAGTACTAATTAGTAGTAGTTTTTAAGTCAACGTATCTGTGTACCAATCTACTCTGTGTAGAGACCTATGTAGTCTCAACACAGCACTGCGGTGTTCCCAGTGTTATTTAAAAATCGAGTAGGCTGCAGCTTCGTGCTGTATAGTAAAGTCGCAACCAAGGCTTGCTCCAATGAATTTCAATGAAGCAAGCTACACTGTAAAAAACGCCTTTTCGTTTCCCAATACAATTTTAGTGCATTTTTATCTCTATGATTTTTGTGTGTTGTAAGTATATAATAGGACGTTTCCTATTTAGTATTTATTATTATTAATTTCATTTGTTGTTTATTATGGTGTTTAATATGATATAAAAAATATAAAACGTCCAAAAAGTTTTTATTTGACAGGAAGGTTTTAAAGAACTGGCAATATACAAATATCCAATCTGTCGTGTAAAAATAATAAGAGAAATGTCACAATATGAGTTAATTCAAGACATAAATAAGACATTTTACTCGTTTTAATTAACTTTAGACACAATATTTTACCAAAATATCCACATTTTTCCATCATGTAACCCAAAATTAACTTCTTTGCAGCTTCTTCGTCACAAACTCGAAACAATATCAAATCTGTGACTTTCTCAATTCACATTGTAGGTGTGGAAGCCAATGATTAGTAGGGCCTCGGTCTGTGCATCCTAAATACGATTCAAGTCGGGGATTCGTCGTCTCTTTCGATTGCTATATCCATCTTTGTCGCTCCTGCCTATCTCGCAGCGTGAGGACGTTCTTTGTTGTACCGTTTTTGCCGACAGGGTGAGCCACTGTTCCACACGCTCTCATGCCCCGTTGTCACGCCACTGGAAGCCGATCGTTTTTCTTTTTTTCCCGGTCCGTTTCTACGTCCGTCTCTGTCGTATCGGGTATCGATACCAGCGCGGGATATTTGAATTTCGATTTATTTTGTTGATTTGTTGGTTGGGTACAGTGTTGAATCAAGGAATCCGTTTATTACAAAAAATATACTGGTTTTAAACAGATATTTTAATAACCTAAATAGATTTTTGTTTATAAGAAAGAATTTACTCTCTTACATGTTTTGATTCAAATAAACACATCTTTTTTTTCTGAATTGGTAACAACAACAAAATATTTGTTTGTTTGAAACTCATAGATTAACAATTCAAAAGTACGGAAATATTGAACCGCCGCTCACAGACAAAGAAAACGTTGCCTAATGTTATAAAATAACATTTTTAACATTATGTATTGATTTGTTGGAAAACGGTTACTTGTAATAACAATGTTTTTTTAATAGATATAAAACCTTCTAAATATAGATATGCTTAAAGAAAACGATTGCAACGAACTTGTATTACCTCCATCATATGTCATATGTAATACATATGTAGTACATATAACTTATTCTAATAAATCATTACACCAAAATTACAATTTAGTTTCAATTATATGTGCGTGTAAACTTGTATACGCCAGTGGTACTAACTACTAGGTAGAAACTGCTATTGGCAAAACTGGGAGAGCTGAAGATTACTCATAGATTTCAGCTGTTATTTTAGACATACGTTACAGAATATTTCTAAATATTGACGCGTGTTAAAACGAAATAGCATACTTTTCATACGTCTGCTGTATAATTTAAATGGGCAAGACAAAAAAGTACGTCTGTTCTTAGAACCACCATAAGAACGAATGACAGCGGTAGCAACCTAACCTCCAATTCGAGCGCGAACGTGTGATGTGAACAAGATGTTTTCGTTGGTATGTTTTCACTTTGCTTCTGTTAAACATGCTAATGATGGATATATAAATTAGATAGGACAATTATCACAATTAAATGACAGTATTTTTAATAATTAAATATTAATCTTGAACGAACTACCTAGTAGGCAACTTAATATACACAGCTAATAACCAATTCACGCGGTACGTTCATATCTTGGTTCATACGATTTTAAGCGATGAATCACCTTCAGCTCTCCCAGTTTTGCCAACAATTCTTTGAAACCACGCTTTTAAAGTTACTTTTTAGGTTATGTCCATTGAGTGACTGTGACTTGTGCGCTGACTTAGTCCATTAGGTCAATATTTTTTTCGATTTCCTTTCTTCTAACAACATTTGTACGCTAAGAATTTCAATAAAATATCAAGTATTAGGTATCATTGTAATCGGAAAGATGTTTTCTATCGAATAATCAGGGTGTGGCCATTGGGTACCCACGAAAAAATGACTTACTAGCCAGAAAGCATTTAAATCACGCTAGAGGGCGCCAGTAATGCAATGTCAGGCAAAATCGATTTAGTTAGTGTTTATTTGACAATGTTCGACTATTTTCATCAATTCCTAGCCACCTAGATTATAACACAAAAAGTTATTTTTGCGTTGCCTTGGTGATAAAAATTGACGATCGATATGCTTTTGTGTTCAGAATGTCATCCTGATTGAAAATATCATACAAAGAATATAGGGTGCCATTTAACATTTTAATGATGACGTCATTTCCGGAAAAACCGGATATCACATTAACCTCAAGAGTATCCAAAAGAATGGCATTTTTTGTCTATTAACACTTTCCCAAATTTCATTAGTCCAGCTTTATTAACAACAAAAATAAACGGGAGTAGCTATGGCGTGGGTCACCCGGTATATAAAATAACTGTTGTTTTTGATCAATAAAAGTTGCTTTGAATTGAGACAACGTTTCTTTGTGTGCAGTTTACTGGGTTTACTTACAATTAATATTTCTTTGGCATATTACAATATATGTTAATAACAAATAAACATTGTGTATCAACCAAATTGCTGCTTTGATATAACTAACCAAAAATGATTGCTTCAATTTAAACTTTATTTGCTGATATTCAACAGTCAAGTATATTTGACTTCAATAAAACTTCTTAGTGACAACGAAATTTTCTCCTCTATGCACGCGTCTCAATTACATCAGATTCAAACCTTGAATTTGTTTTCTAATTTTTGGTTACCATTGTTTATTAAAATAGATCGTTTCACGTAATCTCTTAGCACGTTTTTATTATTATTTTGTTTTATGAAAGCATTCAATAATCTAAAACCTATAACTATGTCTTCTATTTTCACCTATTTACCCATTTGTCTACTCATACCTTCATTTAATTTATTAGAATTTGGAACGTAGGTATGCCATGAGTAGCAGTATCGTCAAATATTAGGGTATTTGACTATTATTGGTAAACCATCTTAGTGTGTTTATTCCTTCACTCTACTTTGTACATGCATTATTTTTCGTAATTATTTCCTCAATATTTCATTAAAATCAGCGTTAATAATTGAATCACAAAAAGTCCCGCCAAAACGTTTCTGTTGTACGTAGATCACCTGATTCTTGTGATGTCACACAATACTAGATGTCCAATTGGCCCATATGGTCTGTAAGCATCGGCTTCAGCGCCGTTTGATAATTGTGTTTTATGATGTGTTGTTTTCACAATTTCTACATAAAAATGGGTTATAAATAGTGTATAAATCCACAATGCATAAATACGTTAATAAAAACTCCGGATAAACTATTTGTAGCTGTTCCGCAAGATTTCAAACTGGGAAGAAAGTGGCTGGGACTGGCTCGTAGAAATACAAATGAAATAAATAGCGGCCAATACAAGTGTTTTTTTGTTGCGAAGATTACTTCGACATAAGTGAAACTGACTAGAATAAGTTATCTATCGTATTCTCGATCCAGGTATAATCTGACAGTTTAAGGTTAGGACTAACCTAACCTACAAAGTTATGCTTTCATTGCACTTTTTACACGTTGTTTAGTTCCGGAGCCTAAAAATAAGGATTAAGATTAAAGAAGAATCCCACCATCAAAGCGTTAGCCTTCGGTAGATTACCACTAACCGCTCTAACAAAGTTGTTTTCTATTGTTTGTAAATTAACATTTCGTTTAGCGTTTTCAATCACGTGATCGGACGTGAATAAAATTCAATTTTAGTTTTGGTTTTTAATAGAAATAAAAAATATTTTTTTGAAAAGTAATAACAAATAGTTTCCTTAAACTGTAATCTATTAGGATGACTATAATACGAGCCATATTTTTCATACAGTCAAATACCCTATTCTAACCTTAATGACTACACACACAAATTTTGCGGAGAGAATTTACGCGTAATTAAACATACACAAAAAGGGGTATTTTTTCTCCGAAAACCAGTTATTTGTATCCTAATAATTGTTGATATATATAGATATAGATAATTTCGGAGTTAATTCAACTACATCGTAGTTGATAAGTATCTTAAACTGTAAAATTTTCACAGGCGGTGTGAATTGAAAATTAACACCATGTAGGGTGTTGAAATGGCCTGAGCAAAGCAGAAAAATAGTATATTATTATACTACACACTTTGCGAATGCGCCAAGATGTCTTACAAAACGAGTGAAATATACTATTTTTTCGACTTTGCATCATTAATTTTATATAAATTTGAAAGTTGGGGTTTAGAATCTAGGGTATTTTGCGGGTACCATGTAGTAGTACTGGTAGTGCTGTAGTAAACTGCCAACGTCGTACAGTTGGGATAAAATCATGACAAAATCTTATTGTGGGTAATGTTACTCTACTTTAGCCGACAAGTTTTAATAAATAATTAACGGGACGTCATATCAGTGTCATATCATCATATCAGAGTTTAGGACAACACTATTACCCACAACGACTACTGTGATAAGAACTTATATGACAACCAGTTAATAAAAGATATAGATACAGAAACATATTACTAAAAAAATTACTTAAAAATGATGGTTAAAATAATGATTATAATAGTCGGAATAGAAATATTTGGCGGTGACTGATCGCAGTTACTTCGAAGAACAACAACTTACGAAGGAATTGTTATAACGCTTAACGTTTAATAGCGGTGTCTATCTGATTACGCTATAGGTAGCCGTTGAAGCTTATACATTTACTGGCATAATTGAAACCAAATTCTAATTTCGGTGAAGTAGTTTATTAGAATAAATTATACTTAGTAAAATTACATGAGATGGAGGATAGTTGCACACAGCACACAACTAGAAGTACGACGAAGTTAGAAACCACGAACAAAAAAAAGAATTCAGTATTGGTATCACCTGAGTTCTGTCCAAAATGTTACCGAAAACATATACCTTACATAAACTAAAAATTCTCAACACATAAATGTACTACTTGCTACGTGTATGCTGATCAGCGCCGGATTTAAGGGAGGGCTGACTGAGGTGCAGCCCAGGGACCCTCACCAAAAAGGGCCCCCACCAAAATGAAACAGCACAAACAAAAATAAAAAAATATATTGAAAATAATACTGTACAGGTGCCAAAAAGTAAAACCAGCACCGCAGTTTAACACTTTTATTGAAATCATGTGTATAAAGTAGGGTGACCAACTGTCCCTATTTGAGCGGGCAGTCCCGAATTTTGACCATTTGTCCCGACCGATAAAGCGTCCCGAATTTTGTCCTGACTTTTGAATAAGCCATAAAGATAGTTTTTACTATTGGAGAAAAATGTACCATACTTTACACTTTTACGAAAATGAGCTAGCCGTATCTACAAACAAGTTACTGAGATATTTTCTATTCATTTATAACAACATATTAGCGTATTTATTTGGTAGCGTAAATAGTGAAAAACTCTTAACTTTAACTTTTATGTGAAAATACAAAAATGTACAACAAATTAAGAATCGTATATAGATTTATAGAAAGTCAGTTACGATTGACCAAACTCTATATTAAATCTTGTTGATAAACAACATACTGACTCTTTGCGTTCATGATTGTGTTACATAGAAAAATGATATTTCTAGTTATAGAAATATGCAGCACATGATTAATCTGTTTTTGTAATTTAGTCGTATATAAAATAAAACGAATTAGCCAGGATTTGACAGATATTGACAGTAGGTATTGTCAAAAAATCAGCCTTTGACACTACCTACTGTCATTAGAATAAAAATATCTGGCAAATCCTATATTAATGCAGACACGATCTCGAACAAATCGAATTTGCTCCTACAGCTAAACTATTAATTTTACCAAAAAATGTCATATACATAAAGTATACAAAATTTCCTCTACTTTAATGTATTATTTAACTATTTTGACGAAATTACAGAAATGTCGGCTCATTTGCAAGATTCTTGAAAATGCATAACAACATTGCTATCCGCACTCAAAATACACATTGACTTTGTAAATACCATGGAAACACCAAGCTGTTTGAACATTGTTTCACATAGCGTAAGTTCACGCGTGTTTCTCCTCCTCATCGCATTCTCCATGCATTTGCGTGTTAAATTGACGTTTCGCAACCGCTGACGTTCTGAATACTGTCAAAAGTTTTAAAATATCCTGGCTACACGATTTCGACACGATTTCGATCAAATAGAATTTGTTCCTTCAGCTAAACTATTAGCTATTAATTTTACCAAAAAATGTTATAGACATAAATTATACAAAATTTCCTCTACTTTAATTTATTATTTATCTATTTTGACGAAATTACAGAAATGACGACTATTGTGCAAAAGCGTTGAAAATTGCGAAGAGTAAATAGCTAGTTTCTTTGGACCCTTTTGAACCAAAAGCTTTTCAGCTCTAAGTTTGGTCATAAAACTTCTAAATATGAACTTTCGTCCGTATACCATTAGTAGTTTCTCCGGAATCGTCGTCACAAAAAAAGGGTACACACATACACAAATACACACACACACACATACACACACAAACAAACTTTTTTTGTACCTTGGTCAAAAATGATCAGGGGACCCAAAAAGACCTACTTCCGCAAAAATCTTTTTTTTTCTGCACGATTACAATACTTCATCATACTGCGTACACACATAAAAATTTTACGGAGTGAATTCGCACGTAGTTAATCGTACACAAAAAGGAGTGAAATTTTCTTCGAAAATCAGTTGATTGTATCTTAAAAATTGTTGTTATACATAATTTCGGAGTTAATTTAACTACACAGCAGGTAGTTGAAAATAGTTGATATCCGACAAGGTGAAAATTTTCACCGGCTCCATCACGACGGTGTGAAATAAAAATTAACACCAGCCAGGGTGTTGAAATAACTGAGAAAACGAGAGAAAATACTTTTTTTTATGCATTCAAACTCCGCGTGGAGTGAACAATTTCCAAAATGGTACGATTTATTTCAAAAAGTGAAAAATTTGCCCTCTTGGCAACAACAGTACGTCATAACGTCGCCACGAAGGCGGTCGCTTCGCAGTTCGGCCACGGGACTTGTGCTGTAGGTTAGGAGTGAGGTTAGTTTTTGATTACTTGTAATATATTACATATTAGTAACCTATTTGGCATGGAGCAGTCTATTTTCATCTCCGTGTTAAATACGAAAACAATAACAGAGAAATTTTAGGTTTCGTCGCATTTAATACGACAAGTATGTAACGACAGGTAGGTACTTGTGCGTTGTATATTACCCATTGGTTATGGTCACAAGCTTTTATATTTTTGAACATTTCAGCTACATTATAATCATAGTGACTGTCATTGAAGATTGAGACGTATTGACCGCACCCTGTGCCAGGGGATGAGGTTTAATTACCAATGAATAAAATATATGTTCGTAAGTTTTACTTACTACGAATGTATCTGATAAGTATTAATTCCCATTTGTATTACAGTTTTCTTGTCTTAAAAATTAAGTATAGAAGAAGAAACCGCACATTTTACTATTCCATGAACGTCACGGCAAGTGGAAAGCAAAACTTACACCAGTTTTTCACCACGAATTCAATACATATGTAGGAGAAGTCACCAACAACTTGCCACAAAGGTACAGTGATACATTTTAAGCAATGTAAGATATATTTTCAAACAAAATAGTTATTGATATTGCAGCTTGAGACATATTTACCGCCTCCGTGTGCCAGGGGGTGGAGTGACAGTAAAACTGATACATGTTTAGTCACGTAAGTATTATTTACTACATATACAACTGATACGCATTAATTTGGTTTTGTATTACAGGTTTCTTTACCATTAGAACTTAAAAAAGGAAGAAGTGGAGCATTGCCTGTTGCAGTTGACAGACAAGACGGTGTACTACTGATTATTATTTATAGTATATTTATATGTAAGTATTGTGGAATAGATATAATATTGAACAAAATAAAGGATTGATATCTAAATTACATGAGTATTTAAATTAATAACTTTTCTGTGTTACAGTCACTGTCACTAAAAAACAACTAACTAAACTGTTGTTTCTTATTGACTAGTGATCAGAACACAGAAAACTGATTAATTGGCATATTTTTTATTTTTGCTGGCCCCCGCATCATTTCTCCCTTTGGTATAAATTTAACTCCGTATAGGATAATTTTAACACCCGCGCGGTGAAACAACCAACTCCCTAAAGATTTATTTTCAACTCCTTTTCAAATAATAATAACTACAAAAGGAGTGAATGTACTCCCTAAAAATTCAACTCCGTCCGATCTAACTACATGCGCAAATGGTCGCGAGGGAGATCCATAGCGGTGTTGAATCGGTGTTAAATCCAACTCCGTATTTTTATGTGTGTATGATAAGGTAAAAATCAAAAAAGGCTTACACTATAAATAAATAGTATAATAATAATAACATGTGATAGAACATGGGTTTTGGTTAGTTTTTTACAATAAAAGATTGCTCAGGTATATTTTCTTTCTTATTTCTGTATCTAGCACAATGCACAACTAACAATACTATTGGGACCTATGACATGTTATGTTGTTTATTTCAATTATTACTCTTAAAAAAATGTAAAAAGGAACTTTAAAATAAAAGAAGAACAAACATTTACTAAGAACGCTAGCTTCAATTTTATTTTCTTGTACCTGTTTCCATGTTGACAACGATGATGGAATAACTACTTAAGACGCAAATTGGTTTCAACTATGCAAAATCATGTCATCAAGTAATGTGCTTATATGTTTAAGGGTCACTGCTGCGTTTTTCCTACATCCCCACAGCTTTTCTGCCCAGGGGCCCAACAGCTGTTTTTGCCTAGGGCCCCACAGCTTTTCAGCCCAGGGGCTCCCACAGTCCTAAATCCGGCGCTGATGCTGGTATTCAATAAACTATTCTCTGCGCATATACAATCCCGCGGAAGTATTTGAACCAGATCATATCTACGAGGTCGGTTTGATCTTCGGATAACTCCGTATTCAGGTAAATGTGGTCCTTGTATTGTACCTACTTATCTAAAAGGTGGATTTGAAGTTTAGTTGACGAGAATGATGCACGATCACTTACCAGAGTCGGAAAACATCACCGAAAACGTCATGCTGGCCTATTTTGATGAACAGAGCAAAACTAAGAAAGCCCCAACTCTCTCGCAATACTATAGCAAGCTACATGCATGTTTAAATATGTATAGAATATAGATATTTCGCGTGTATGCGGTTGCAAGCAATTCTAAAAAGTATTTTTGTGGTTATGTGTATTTACGCTTGACATATGGCATGTGACCAATCTTAGAAAAAAGTTACTAAAAACGGTGTTGTGAAAAAAGTGTTGTACGCAATAATTTCGCCCCAAGACGGTTCGCTTTACAGTGTGGCCGGTACTTGTGTTGTAGTATCTTGTGCCCTTAACATTCTAGGCTCCATTGAGTGAGGTTAGTTTTTGGTTAGTTTTAATATATTACTCATTATGTTTGGCATGGAGCAGTCTATTTTGATCCGCGATTAATACGGAAAGAACAAAAGTAGATAAGAGATTATACGTTTTACCAAATACGTACGTATCTAGATATCTTTTATATTTTTTAGGTTTAATTACTCACTGTCAAAAGTTATATGTACGTGTTTCTACGCGTTTATGGTGTATTTTAACACACTTAGTCGCTTTTCTCGATTATGTAACTAACGATTTACCTCAGCAACATCAGTATAGGTACCTACGTAATCCTATAATACGCGTAAACGAAATCCGTAAACAAATTACATTAATCCGTGTAAATTGTAATCATGACACACTTTCTGGTCACCCTCTCACGAACAGATGAACAAAGACGAGGTATGATGTTGAACAGGGATGGACGCACCACCGGGGGGTAGTTTTTAAATCTCTCTCCTATCTGCCCGTGATATGCGAATACGGGGGTGCTAAAATGCAACCCCTCAGAATACGGACACACAAGACGGGGTTGGCCGTAATTATATTTATTAAAAAATGCAATTACTCTGTACATGCACATTCGTGATATTGCTGTATAGGTAAACATACTTGTTTTGTTTCGATGAATTGTGTTAAAAATTTTGTATTAAAACAGGTGTATGATTTTCTTTATTATCTATAGTTAAGTTACGTCAACTTTTTAAGGTTAGGATAAAATCTCATTGTAAATAATTTTTTTTCTACTTTAACCTACAAAAGTTCTCGAAAACGTTATCCGTTATATAAACTAAGAAATCCTCAACACTTTAGACGTAGGTCCTTAGGTTGTTGTTCGTATAACTCCCTATGCAGGTAAATGTGGTTCTTGTCGTATATCTATTGAGGGACACATTGTATAATAACTTCTTAAATGTTAATGATATGAAAAATAATAAAACAAAACATAGTCAGTGGAATTATTGTGAACTATACGGAGCTCGTATCAGGAATTCCTATCAAAACTCACTAATTGATTTATCCTTTTGTCCCGAAGAAGGCCACGTATAGTCCTGTGTCTTTCTCTCATTTATGTCGGTTGTCTCTTTCTTTCTGTATACCCGTCTCTCTTTGAATGAGCATATACTCTATAGGGCTACAAGGGCCACAATCATTATCTATATTCATATATAGATATAGTATACAAACCTAACAGGACATACTCCTCAAATGTCTTATGTTGTCAAAAATACACTGACTGCCACTTTGATGTTAATGTGCTAATCAACTAACGCTAATCAACATTATCAATATAGGGAAAGTGGTGCAATTTTTGTGTTTCTTTCCATACACTGTTAAGAAGAATGTTATACATCTTAATTTGTATTAAAAAAATTCTATTTTCAAACACGAATTCATTGCTCTTGTCATTTTAGAATATGAGTCACAAATAATAACGAAAATACAGTTTTGTTTTTTTATACTTTAACTGGAGCATAAACACATTGAAAGAAGTTGTTTGGTATTGTTTACTAAATATCTTATTGACAAGTAATTAAAAACAAATTTAAGCTTGTTGACGTTACCATGATCACAAAACAAACAGAAATCATTTTATGTTAAAATAATGCAAATGCAACCAATAAATATGTATAAAGCAAAAATATGACGAAAATATAATAAGTTCTGATAAGAATCCTTTAGAATAGTGAATTAGTTTGTAAAAATCACCGTTTAAAGCACTTGTTTGACGTAAACGTAATACATAACCCTACTTTTCTAAACCGTCAAACTACATATCTTCTTTCACAGAACATTACTTCAAAAGCAACAAACCAAAGTAAATATAACCATTAATAAAGTTTTTTTAACGAAAATATACATAATAAGTTCTAATGAAAACTCATTTAGAACTTGTTTGACGTGAACGTTATACATAACCCTACTTTTCTAAAACGTCAATCTGCCTTTTTCCATGTTGTCACATTAACTATATAAGTATTGCACACAAAATGTCTTCAAAAGCAACAATTAAAAACAAATTTAAGCTTGTTGACGTTACCATGATCACAAAATCAAACAAACTGAAAGTATTTAATGTAGGTACAAATAGAAATAACGCAAATATATACAACCAATAATACGCAGTTTTTAACGAAATTATAATAAGCTATGACGAAACACCATTAGAATCATGAAATACTGAAAAAGGAAACAGGGTTCTTATAAAAAACGTTTCTTTTATTTTGAACAAACATGTTTTTTATATAAAATCATAACAACACTGGTTTTAACTGTAATAAAACTCAGGGAGTGTGGTCTGGTGTTGTTTTATTGAGAGCTTGTGGCTACACAGAGAGAAATTTTTGTTTGATTTAAATAAATATGCATTGACTCAAAGAAATTTGTTGTTTCAATAGAGGCAAAGAAATATTTATTTGCGGGTAAAAACGCATTTATTTGAAATATTTGTTTGGTAGAAAGAACATTGATTTGCGTCAAACAACTTATGTTTCCAGTTCAAGTTTGCAATTTGTGTATTATAACAAATGAGATTTATTTACTTCAAATAATTATGATTGTGTTGAGTGAAAGAATTACATTTTTTTAAATTAACAAAATTGTTGGTCGAGTTAAAATGCTTAAAATTATTAATTTGTTGAAGGAATTAATAGACAAGAATTTTTCGGAAGACTCGCCATGTGTCACCTCCTTTTTGGGATGTCGCATATCCTCGACCAGTGCTTGGTCTTCCCAACCCAACATATAGTCAAGGTTAAGTTAGTAAAGTGTACTCTGATTTGTAATCGCAACTTGAACCTGCAGGCACTGTACTCTATAAGTTCTATACTGTCGATCACGCGGCTTTATACTCTCGGTATGTACGAAGTGCGAGGAGAGAGTTTACAGCGCCATCTAACAATACAGTTGGATGACATTAAAAATATATTTATTTGAATCAAAATATGATTTCTTTGGTGGAAGGAAACCTATTTTAAATCCAAAACAAAAATATTACTTTGAAGGAAATAAATATCTTCTTGTGTAAAAATATATTTATTTTAATCAAAATATGATTTCTTTGGCGGAAGTAACCCTATTTTTAAGCCAAAGACAAAATATTACTTTAAGCGAAATAAATCTCTCGTTATATACAAATTTATATGTTAGAATCAAAATTATATTTCATTGGTGTAAAGAAACGTTTTTTTAAAATCAAAACTAAAATATTACTTTAAAGGAAAGTAATTTTTGTTTGTATCCATATATATTTATTCCACTTAAATAAATATTTCAAATAAATTAATCTCTGCAAGCAAATAAACTAGAGTATTCAATGAAGTAAATATTGTTGGCGTCAAAGAAATATGTTTTGACCCAAAAGAATAAATTCAAACAAATACATTTCTTTGAAACAAGAAATCTTTTCTCTCTGTGTACATATGTTTCAAAACTATTACTGGTTTTAACACTTGCTTAACGTAAACGTTGTACTTAACCCTACTTTTCTACAACGCCAAACTATCGTCGTTTAACCAAATTATCGCCCAAATTCAACAAATGGAAAACATTTAATATAAATTAACGCAAATATACAACCTATAATAAAGATTTTTAATGGAAATATAATAAGTTCTTATAACAATTTGTTAGAATCGTGAAATACTGAAAAAAGAAACAGTATTTTTAGCACTTATTTGACGTAAACGTTATACATAACCCTACTTTTCTAAAATGTTAAACTATCTTCATTTAAGCAAATTGTTACGTAAACTATAGAAGTGGCAATCCACAAATTTCTTAAAAATCTAAAATTGACCAAAATCAAACAATCTGAAAGCATTTCATGTAAAAACAGCGCAAATATACAACACATAATAATGTGTTTAGCGAAAATTTAATAAGGCTGATGAAAATTTAAATCGTGGAATACTATAAAAAGAAACTCGATTTTAACACTTGTTTGAAGTATGTATACATAATACATAACCCTACTTTTCTAAAACGTCGAAGTATCTTCTTTTAACCAAGTTGTCACGTTAAGTATTGCCACACAACGTTCTTTAAAACACAAAAATCCACCAAAATCAAACAAATTGAAAGCATTTAATATCAAAATATCGCAAATCTACGAGCTCTTAAATAAAATATAATAAAAATTGTTGAAAATTGATTAGAATCGAGAAATCCTGAAACCAGAAACACGATTTTTAACACTTGTTTGACGTAAACGTAATACATAACCCTACTTTTCTCAAACGTCATTAACTTCTTCTAACCAAGCTGTTACGTTAACTATGCAAGAATTACCACATAAAACTCCCTCAAAAATAAAAATTCCCAAAAAAAAACTTTAAAATAAGAAGAAACTGCAACCACATAAAAAATAGTTTAATTTTAACAGTGTACTCCGCGTACACTGGTCGAGATATTCAACGACTCCCGTAAAAGCGAACCGTTTTTGCTTTGGCGTGAGCGAGTGTCGGCACAGTCTGCCTATATACCAACGGAGAACCCAAGGTAAATAAGGGGAATGCCGTACATAAGGCCAGCCTATATACCACGAGCGAAGCAGAAAGCCGGCTGCTTCCAACACAGTCGACATAGAACGCCCGTACCGACGAGTTTGGGACACAAGTGCGCGTCGAAACCAACGGAAAAACGCGTAAAAATCACGCAATAACTTTCCACCGACGACTACATAACCTAAAAGTGACTCCTCCGCGTAAAAATCGCGCGTTCCTACACACAAATCGGCCGAAAACATAGCCGAACTCGCGAAGTTGAGGTTATGTTCCATTAAGGGCTATTTTCGTGTGCGCCACTGCCTACCACCCGGTATTTTTCATCGAAACCCCATTGTTAGGCCTATTCGTATCCGTTCTTAAGAGTTTCGTGTTCGGCGCGGCGACTCAAATGTTCGGAGAGGAATTTTGCGCGAAATACACGTGATTCTGACGTCTTGTTCAGTGTGCTGTGATATGACAACTCGAGAGCAATAATCGAGATGTCGCCTGCTCCGAGAAACGTCAAAACATCGTCAGATATTTGACAGGTCGTGTTAATTTCGCCCTTTTCACGGATTTAATTATGGATTTTACGCTGATACGGAACTAAAACTAGAATAGGTGAGTGACTGCTTTGAGATTTCGTAGTTTTAAGTGTGATTTGGGATTTGTATGCCTGTCAAAAACGTTGTTGTCATAGCGCTAGTAGATCTGGGGTGTGTTATGAGAAGAACGCTTATTCCGCTTTGTAGATTTCGCGGTATTAAACATGAAAAATCGGATAAAATGTTCGAGATTTTTGTACCAGCGCCAAAGGGGTGCGTGCTGAGTTCCCAGGCCTAAAATTTACCCAAAGAGAAATCGTATTTAGGCCCTCTTCCGTCCTTTTCTGGTCTCAAAAGCATTGTTAATGTGACGTCACACGCTATAAGGGATGTTGTGAGAAACGCGGGGTTATCGTTCTGTAAGTCTCAACATAAGTTGTTGGTTTTTTTGTCCAAATTTGAAGCATTGCTAGAATAAAACAGTAGCCGAGATATTTTCTGATCATGCTGTTGTTTAATCCACTTTATGACCACTTTTATTAAAGGAGATACAATGTTAAAAGCAATTATTGAGACTCTCTTGCTGTTGTAGACAAAACTGGATTGGGTCTTTAACAATATCATGCTTTCAAATGCAACACAACTTTTGTTACTATGAATTCAAGTGTAGGGTAGTCAAGAACATTAGTTTTGGAAAAAAATCCATAAAAAGACAAGTGGGATATAAAACTCTAGAATACTGGAGTTTCAATAAAGTTTATTTGTATCCAAATAAATTCATTTAACTTAGGTATTTACCAATATTCCAAATAAAGTAAATTCTAAAAGCAATTGAACTAGAGTATTCAATGAAGTAAATATTGTTGGTGTCACAAAATATGATGTTCTATCATGTTTTAATGACGTCACATGGTTTTGACGTTTCTCCAGCCCTATAACTTGAAAACCCCAACTCCACTGTGTATACAAATTTTTTATAGAGAACTATAGAAATTTCCTTTATCACTTTTCTGTGAAGCTTGTAAGGCCACTAGAACATACTCTAACTAATATAATCAATTAGGGAGGTGTTAATGAGTCTGTCAGGTACCGAAAAATATGCCACTTGAGGCGAAAGCACGTTGATCGTGGTCCTTATTCTTCTTCTTATACCTGGGACCATGTGCTGGTTCTTAGTTTGAGGCACGGGCTCTGGCATGGCTGGCACGGTTTTACTTTTAGATTAGGGTGTACAGCGGCTCGCTGTGCTCTGTCTGTGTGCTGCGAACGAACCCCCCCATCCCCTAGAGGGGGTTTACGAATATCCTGCTCCGGAGGATAGAGATAGAGACGGGAGAGACGGAAAAAAGGGACGAAGCTAAATACTCGATATGCCTCGGTTTGGGAAAAAATCTACACAATGCAGTGTACGGCGTGAAGGACGCCGAAGGTAGACAAGGACGAAGGATCTTGGTGGTCCTGACAACCGGGTTGAGTCCTTCCGATCGAAAAGAGGAAGGGAATTGAAAAAGTTTGATGTTTCGCAAGGTTTAAGGGTTGGTTTTCGGTAAAAATATACAAAAATCGTATATTACAAATAAATAATTATTCAATTTTTCAAATATTACCCAATCATTTACTCTTATTTTAATTTAATTTGCCTTTGCTTGGGCATTAGAAATAATTTGGGAGATGTCCCCACCGATACTGTGTCCCCGTCACGGTCACAGATGGCCAAGTTTGTCTTTTTGGCAATATTCCTAATTGTAACTGTTGCTGCATAATTCAGTCAAAGACAAAACATTTCAAACACGTAATGTTTTTCTAAATTTTCAACAACATTTATAATCTTTTAATGATTTTAAATACATTATCCAATTATATACAAAAAACTGTGTAAAGCTGAATGTGTAAAATGCATAAATAAGACTTTGTAACCAGATACTGGAACCTGGAGCGATATATTTTATTTTTGAATTTTGGAAGATGCGTTTTTGTGAATTTAAGTTGTAAGACCTTACATAAGAACATTTTCATGAAGAACAGCCAAAAGAAGGAAATTCGTATTTAACTTTCCAAAAAGCGTAATTTTTGCAATTTTTGTGAATTTACCAAACTTCAGGGCAAACTTAAGCTCAAAAATTTCAAAAATGCGTTTAAGGAAACTATTCACAATGTATTTGTACCTGAAAGCCTGAAAGGTTGCTGTTGGGTGTTCATAAAGCTCTGAAAACGAGTATTTATTTAACTAAAGTATGTTCTCTTTGAATTAGCAAAATGTAAGTACCTTGTTGTTCTCAATATTTATGAAAATCCAATTTTAGTGTCGTTGTCTCGTACAGTTTCTTATGTGAAGCCACAAAATTTCTGAAAAAGACAGTGGCAAAACGAATTTAAATTTGACTTTAACGTTAAGCGATACAAAAATGCTATAACTGACAGAATTATCCAAAAAACTTATTCGACTAATTATTTATAAATTCAAAAATAAAGGTATTGGGAAGTGGCTTTTCAATCATTCGGCGAAGTTTTTACCCATAGATATAGACTCAACCTTTCCTGTGCACAAAAGCGTTAATCCGTTAATCGTTAATTAACGAAGTTAAATTTTTTGTTAACGAATTAACTTTTAAGGTAACTTTCAAAACCATTAACGGACTTATTAACTTCCGCTACATTCATCATCCGTTAAATTAATTCAAGTCCGTTAAACCGAAAATATCATAATTAAACATTTCTTATGCTGTATGTGGAGGCAGGCATTCTGTGTAAGTGCGGACTCGGTTTTGTTTAGATGTGTCCCTTTTACATTTGTGCAATAGGTGCTAGTCAAACGTGCAATTCAATCATTCGTTAATTCCTATGTGATTTTTTGTTTTGCACTATGCAACTTTTTAATATTACCATGTTGCATGGAATTGTATAATTTTTAAATACACGCCTAAACTTACCAGGATTGGCGATCCAGTGTCAGGTTTTGGATTTGTACTTGCGATTTGAACGTGCGATTCTACCATGTAACATTCTAGGAATGTTTGTCTAAAAACGAAATTTTGTGTGGAATACACGCGTAAAGATTAAATAACAAAGCAAAGAGGGTAGGTTTGCTACCAACCCACAGCGACTACTGTTGTAAAAAAATAAAATCACTGATGCTTAAGTTGCGCAGATGTAAACGGTGGACAAAGTCATAAAACTGCATGCGTTTTTTTCAAAATTTAGTGGTTGTAATCGCAGGATTGAATTTCATAAATGTAAAAGTAGCTTTAGTAGATCTTTGCAATGTCTTACAAAATTTTGCATCTTGAAAAGTAGTCATTTTAGTTACCACTGTACCTAGTTTGGAAAATTCCTAAAATTCCTTATGCAACCGAAACGTCCGCAGTTATGCGGGTTGCATACTCACCGGCAGATAGGCACTCGTAAGCAAATTTTTTAAAATAACAAATAACGGATAAAATAACGTTCAAAAAATAAAATAACGTTTGGTTCAAAATTGTTTGTTCAAAGGAACTGGATGTTTCCTTCCTCTAAGCATTTTTCAACGATTTTGCAAATGAGCTGCTAATTCTGTAATTTCGTCAAAATAGTTAAATAATAAATTAAAGTAGAAGAAATTTTGTACCTATACATTTTTTGGTAAAATTTATAGTTGAGCTGTATGAGCAAATTCTTTTTGATCGAGATCGTGTCTGCATTAAAACATAGTTATAGCGAGGATTTCACAATAATTTTTATTTTGACAGTAGGTAGTGTCAAAGGCGGGTTTTTTGACAATACCTACTGTCAATATTATCCATAATATACGTATTAGGGATTATACGGAGCTTGTCGTATAGCGCCAATGTGTAGTCTCGGTTTCAACAATGTGAGACGGACATATATATATATTGTCTATCGATGTGGTGCCCGGGACCGACGACAGATGGCGCTATTGTAGCTTAAAGTGCGCTATCGTTATTACCGCGGCCGTTAGCCGGTAATATTCAGCATCACTAACGCCAAACCACTGGCAGCCAATGGATCCATTCCAGCCAATCGAATCCACGAACTTGACGCATGCGTAGTGTGTCTTGTGGCACTACGTCGGATGAGATAGAGATATATGTCGCAACGCTAGTGTTGGAACAGCCTGCTGTTAACAATATTCTTTATATCATTTTGTATTTATGTGATATTATCAAAATATCTGTCAAATCCTGGCTAACATGTTTTATTTTAATGCAGACACGATCGACCTCGATCACATAGAATCTCATGCAGCTAAACTGATAATTTTATACTTATATTGTATGATAAAGTCATGTGCCTGGCCACATCAGATTTTTTTTTGTGGAAATGCGAAAGAAAACTATTTAAGTATGTATGTATTAAAATAGACAATGACAAAGTATTGTAATCGTGTCGGAACAAATTTTGACATTTTAGCGGAAATGCCTATTGGCTTCCGCTTCAGATTTTGTCTTATTTTTTTGTTTTATTTATGGCCATACTCAATGACATTTTTTGGTAAAAATAATAGTTTAGCTGCATTAGCAAATTCTATTTGATCGATATCGGTCGTGTCTGCATTAATATAAAACTAGTTAGCCAGGATTCGACAGATATTTTCATTCTAATGACAGTATGTAGTGTCAAACGCTGATGTTTTGACAATACCCACTGTCAATAGAATGAAAATATCTGTCTAACTAGTTTTATTTTAATTCAGAACATACGTGTATTATAGAGGGAGAATTACAACCCGCGTTTTTGAAATGTGTTTAATATAAATGCCGTCAAACAAAATAATAAAACAAACACGTTTTTAAACAACCAACCCCCAAAAACAAATCGCGCCAAATTACACCGCACACACACAGGGTGGTTATCGCTCGCGGTGCCTACCACCTTGTTAAGATTAATTGTGTAACCTAAAACCTTTTATCCGCCCTGTTATGTACATCGCGTACACAGGCAAAGATATTTCACTAACTAACCCCCTCCGTCTCTATCCTCGTCATACCGAAGCCGTATTTCCCATCTCTATAGTTCGTTCCTCTATTTCGACCCCCGCCGCTCCAACCCCGCACTTACCACCCCTGTCCCATAATCTCACCTAACCCTTATATACCAGAACGTGTATCCATTGTATATATGTACATAGGAGCTCGTAGCAACCTCCCCACATATATATGTTGCTATACTCTAGCGACTTTCGATCGGCGATTTTCAATTTTTTCCGTGAGATTTAGGGGGGGTGCACGATGACTTTGATGATTAGTTTTTGATGTAATTATTGTATGTACAAGCTGTTCCGACGGTAACGGGAGCTAAGGGATCATTTGTCCTAAAAAATTTGGTAAAGTAATTTTATGCTCAATCGATGGGGAATCCCCTGAAACGTAAAAATAACTAAGGGTTCATTTGTCCTAATCCCGAAGGCATTTGTCCTAGAATTAAGTAAAATAATTTATAGGCCTAATCGATGGAGAATCGCCTGAAACGCAAAAATAGCTAAGGATTCGTTTGTCCTAATCCCGAAGGCATTTGCCCTAAAATTGGGTAAAATGAATTATAGGCTCAATCGACGGGGAATCGTCTGAAACGTAAAAATAACCAAGGGTTCATTTGTCCTAATCCCGAAGGCATTTGTCCTAAAATTGGGTGAAATGAATTATAGGCTCAATCGATTGGAAATCGTCTGAAACGTGTAAATAACCTGGGGTTCATTTGTCCTAATTTCGAACATATTTGTCCTAATGCTGGTGACAGCGTGATCTAGGACAAATTACTTGCATAAAACCATCTAAAGTCTTTTTATAAGATTCCTTTTACGTGTATGTGTTTATATTTTGGTTTCTTTGTTTCAGAAATGGATATGATGGATCCACTACCGAATGTGAAACAGGAGAAGATCAAGCTCCACGAAATCAACGAGTACCTGACCTGTCCCTTATGCAAGGGGTATTTTATAGATGCCACTACAATTTCAGAATGTCTGCACTCTTGTAAGTAAAAATATTATAGGGGCTAACAGTTTAGTAGCGAACTAAATCTACTAGAGGAGTAAATTGTATTTGGTTATGGTTATTTTAAATTACTGTAGATTGAAATACATATTTTAACGTATATAAAATTTACGATTTTGTCTGTTAAATAAAAAGAAATTAAAAACCCAATCACCAATCATGGAAATGTACCAAAAATAGTTCACATATTAGTTATTACTTATTAAGTATCCAATTAAATATTTAAAACAATGGTTGTTAAAATTTTTATTTTAGTGGAACTAGTTTTAGTGGTGCTCGTGATAGCAGTAAATTGTTTATGCATACCAATGTGTAGATAAAACTTGTATTCATATATTCCAAGCATTGATATCAATTGTTTTTCCTAGTATCATCGCTACTGTTACAATATTGCAATCACAATCGTTTGCCTTTTTAAAGTTTAAACTTTTAGAAACTAAAATTTGTTTATCTTTTTTATTGCTCAAATATCTACTCCTTAACATGAATAACTTTTATATTTTTGTTTTTCTTCTGTTTTCAGTTTGCCGCAGTTGCATCATCAAGTTCCTTCAAGACAACAGTCACTGTCCAATATGCGAAGTTATTATAAATAAGGCCAAGCCAAATATAAAGTAAGTATCTAAAGTCGAAGTTATTTGTCCTAATCCCGAAAACATATGTCCTAAAATTAGGTAAAATAAATCATAGCCTCAATCGATTCAAAAACGTCGGAAACGTCAAAATAACCAAGGATTCATTTGTCCTAATCCCGAAGACAATTGTCCTAAAATAACCTAAAACAAACCATAGCCTCAATCGATTCAAAATCGTCGGAAACGTAAAAATAACGACGGGTTCATTTGTCCTAATCCCGAAGACATTTGTCCTAAAATTACCTAAAACGAATTATAGCTTCAATCGATTTAAAATCGTCGGAAACGTTAAAAGAACGACGGGTTCATTTGTCCTAATCCCCAAGACATTTGTCCTAAAATTAGCTAAAACGAATTATAACCTCAATCGATTCAAAATCGTCGGAAACGTTAAAAGAACGACGGGTTCATTTGTCCTAATCCCGAAGACATTTGTCCTAAAATTAGCTAAAAAAAATTATAGCCTCAATCGATTTAAAATCGTCGGAAACGTTAAAAGAACGACGGGTTCATTTGTCCTAATCCCGAAGACATTTGTCCTAAAATTAGCTAAAACGAATTATAGCCTCAATCGATTCAAAATCGTCGGAAACGTAAAAATAACGACGGGTTCATTTGTCCTAATCCCGAAGGCACTTGTCCTAAAATATTCGGATCTCGCTTAAAACGCGTAATGGGACAGTTGACGGCACGGGGGCAATCGATTTTATATTTGGTGCTTGAACCTGCTCTGCTGCTTTTGCTGCAGGGCAAGCCGAGAGCAAGCCAGCCAGTGGTATGGGCTGGCAGTAGTAGGGGGAGGGGTGGAGTATTTTTTTCTCTTTTATCTTTGCGTCCGAACGTCGGCGTCGAAGAAAAACGGCCCTTTTCGGCGGAATTGATGAAACTGCACCCGCGGGGCGTCAACGACGTCACGGGGACTCGTAAAATTGTTGATCTCCGGCGTCGAAAGGTTTTCCTTTTTTTTGTTTCGATAACAATTTGCCGTCTATCAATTTTCACGCAATTTTATTGGTTATCCGCTTCGCAATTTTCAATTCTAGGTTTTACATTGCGGAACTTCTCGATTGTTCATTTGTCCTAAAAGAAACAGGTAAAATAAATTACATGCTCAATCGATATGGAATCGCCTGAAACGTGGAAATACCCCGGAGTTCATTTGTCCTAATCCCGAAGAGAATTGTCCTAATTCAGTTAGACAACAAATATTTACTAAAAGTTGCGTTTTTTGTCTCATTCTTGCAGGTTAGATAAGACGTTGCAAGACATCGTGTACAAATTAGTGCCAGAGTTATTTATAAGGGAGATGGCGAGGAGGCAGGACTTTTACAGGAGCAGGCCGGAGGCGTCGGCGAAAGCCACCCCCGAGGAGCGGGGGGTGGACACCGAGCGAACGATTTTCAATCCGAAGGACGCGATCAGTCTCTGCATAGAATACATAAGGTAAGTCGGCTGTTATTTTGGGTTCGCATTTGTCCTAAAAATTAGGTAAAATAACTTATAGGCTCAATCGACGGGGAATCGCCTGAAACGTAAAAATAACCAAGGGTTCATTTGTCCTAATCCCGTAGTCATTTGTCCTAAAATTGAGGAAAATAATTTATAGGCCTAATCGATGGGGAATCGCCTGAAACGTAAAAATAACTAAGGATTCGTTTGTCCTAATCCCGTAGTCATTTGTCCTAAAATTGAGTAAAATAATTTATAGGCCTAATCGATGGAGAATCGCCTGAAACGTAAAAATAACTAAGGGTTCGTTTGTCCTAATCCCGAAGGCAAAATTAGGTGAAATGAATCTATAGGCTCAATCGATTGAGAATCGTCTGAAACGTGTAAATAACCAGGGGTTCATTTGTCCTAATTGCGAACATATTTATCCTAATGCTGGTGGTAGCGTGATCTAGGACAAATTACTCGAAGAAAACCACCCAAAGTGTGGTATTTTCGGAGTAAAAATGAATCATCATAACTCGTACAAGTACTAAAAATACTAAAACTTCTTCTCCATACAATCCGTCGGGAGAAAAGATACGAAAAAAGATCGTAGTAGTAACACGCTGAGGCGATAAGATACGGCAGTAAATAAGGAATCGCAGTCGGCTTGGGTGACGAGGCCAGCTAGCTCTGTAGCGGCGTATACGCCGCGCCAAAGAGCAAGAGAAGGGTTTGGCCGGCGCGAGCGAGATGGAGATGCCGGTTCCGATGGAACAGCTGTTTTCTGTTCACGGATGGCAGAGCGGACCCAGGCGAACTATATGTAGTGAATTGAAGGCCCGCGCTCGCTGATTGCGATAGAGAGAGAGAGGAAAATAGTTTGAGTTTTAGTGAGGCGAGTGGTTTTACCCTTTCACGGCGAAGGTTTTGTGTCTTTTTGGGTGATCTCTGGTGACGCTTTCTGACAGTTTTTGTTGATGGAAATGTCGAAAAAGTTTCGAAAGAAATGAGAGTTAGTTTGTCAAATTTGCGACTTTCTTTTCTCCGCTTTTGTAGCAAAATAGCCAATAATCTTTTTACGTAAAAAATGTAATTCTCTTCACAGTAGGAAAATTAGTCTGTGTCTTACGTTCTGGAGTTTCCTCAACTTCCGCAGTAGTTGTTCCGTTATTGTCGTCGTCTTCTGGTTGGTTTGTTAGCTATTTTGTTTAAAAACTGTTACTAGTGGAAAATATAGAATATAGAATATGATAGAAGTTGTAAACTTGGAAATAGTGTTTTTTATTATGCACGAAGTACCTGCAAGAGTTCCAGGTTATTACTACTTTTTAAGACGTTAAAATTCACGTCACTGTCGCTCATATATCTTTGAAACGATAACCATTTTATACGAAAATCCGACATTTTCAGAGATAAACAAAAGGAATTTTGTGCCGTTTTCCATCCTATTTTTATATTGTTATTGCCTTTTGAGATATTTTAAACATAACAAAAAGGAGGTATACCTACAAGACTTGAGCTTGTTTCTTTATGAAATTGGTTGTGAATTTAGTTATAGCGAGCGCGCTATTTTAAAAAATCGTCGGACACATCAATTTTAGTGACCAAAACACAACAATAAACATACAAATATTATTTTTATTAAATAAAGTGTAGACAATTTTTTTCTTCACGTAGCAATTTTTAACTGTTTTTCTTTTTTTGTACCAAATAGATTTAATGAATATGTAAATACACTTTTATCCGGAAATAAATATATTGTTGCCTCTAATGAAGTAACTTATTTATTTTAGTTATACAAAATATCGTCCCAGTGTAAGATTGTCTATTAACGAAATATCTAAATGCACTTTTTTTGTGGAGGTGGCGTGACAAAAGGCCAATAAATATTTTAACTTCCAAGGAGATGGTAAACAAGTGTGCTATTTCGCTGGCATGAGAGGTACGGTCAAAAGAACAGCAAAATCTTTTGTTGGATTCCATTAGAGATGAAAAACAAAAGGAGATGAAAATATCAAAAATTCTACAAAAAAAGTTAAAGAATTCTACACATTATCCCTGCAATTTTAATTTTGTTTTAATCTATGACAGGATAACAATAAAAATAATTTAATAAATTGTTTGTTCATAGGTATAATATTACAATCGTAGATTTTCTTCAACTTTATATGTCGATAAGACTGGCAGAAAAATTATGATAGCAAGATTGAGAAATTTACTTACTTCTCACTGGTACCTATTTCATAAACAGTATCAAAGCAAAGCAGTGAAATGAAAACGGAGTCGGCTGTGTTTTTGTGAGATAAGAAAAAACATTGCGCAAATTGCAAAAAGAACTCCAATATGAGATATTATTTTTAAATTATAAGGTTAAATAAAAAATTGTAAGCCATATTCTTGGAATACTGTATGTGTATTATTAGTTTTGTTTAATAATTTTTGCTAATTTTACCTACGCCTACCTTTTCAGCCAAATGATCGCCACATACAAATGGACATGGAGATTGAAGTTTATGCTTTATACTCATTCAGCCTAGAGTATTGGATTTTGACAAAGTAACCAATATTAACTTTTTATTATTACTAATATTAACTTATTATTATAACTTATTGTGGTATGGAAGTGTCTATGATGAGTAATTTAAAATCTTGTTTGGAAAGCATTTTAACTACAATAATAAAAATATTGTTACCGCTTTTTATCGAAGGCCTTGAAAAAGAATTTTTCACAACAACAAAATACGGAAAAGGAGGCTGCTGCCCCCCCCCCCTCCCTGTATACGTCCATGCATGTTAGTAATAAATTAAATAAATTTATTTTTTTATAGAGCACGTCTAAAAGAACAATAGCGAAATCTTACCTATTGACGCCCCACAAGGTACTTGAATTTGTAGAATGTCAGTAACGTCAACACTTTGAATACCTCCACTTTGTAGTAAATAAATATCCACCTCAAAAAACAAAGGGATGAATGTTTATCTTTTAATACTATATAGCACTATATGGAGCAAATATTCCACAACACAGCGATAAAGGATAGTCAGTCACAAAGGCACTGAAGTTGTTAAATTGCACGAGCAATTGTATTTGTACAATACTAATGAATGTAACTGCATTTTTAATGATATTTTGTATTTTTACTTAAATTAAATCATTTTAAGAATATGCTGTTCAAATTTCAAAGCGAAATTCCATGCAGTTACTTAGATATAGGTACTTTCGCTAAGGTCCTTCGGCGCTCGGACCTGGTAACAGTGCGCACAGTGCGGCACAGTGGGGCGGGCCGCTCGGAACGTTCTCGAATACAAAGGCACCCTGCTAAGGGGGGATTCTACCCCGAAGATGACCTCTTTTATGGCCCAAGCATGGCCGAATAGCAAAAACATCGAAAATGTAAAGTAAAAATACGATTTTCGTCTACCGCGAACTTCAATCGCATTTTGCTCGGAAACAGTTTTCTATTTTAGATTTTCGAGTTGGCGCGTGAAATTATTAAGCGAGTTTTCAACGTATATCAACAAAAAAATATATATAAATTACTAGCATAAAGTTTATAATCTCGTCCACGGCTGGTGTATAAATACGCGATATAACTCTAAAACTATTGATTGAAGAAAAACTGTTTTACAGCAAATTTGTAGCGAATTGTACCTATTTCAATCTCGTCAATCTTCGTCAATTTTCTTCATCTATATTTTTGCTTATGCTGTACCAAGTTTCGACTACCTACCTACGTTTACAGACACTCCCTATATATCGTCGACGTCGCCGTCGTCTGTCGTAGTGTGCAACAAGTACCACGTGACGGCGGACGCAGCCGGCGCGGCTAGACGCTGCGCCCGTGCGGTCGTACGCCACTGGCGCTGCGCTCACGCCGCCGCACCGCCCCCCCCCCGCCGCCCTCCTCCCCCTAGAAATCGATACGAAACCCCCATAAATAATGTATACCGCGTACACATGCATATCTATTCTATTCGGTTTCGATGTTTCTGGCCGCTGTCCCACGCGTGTAATAATCCGCGTCGCGCCTGGACAGATTGTTGTTATTATTGGAATCATTTTTTCTCTTTTTGTCTTTGTTTGGGGCGGATTTGGGGTGAAAGTTTTTGTTTTTCTTTGTGGGGGCTTAAGAGGTATTCTTTTTTATGTCGAGGTTGATTAGATACTCCGTAGAATACATACAATTTAGTAATTAAAAAACCGTATTAACACTGAGTTTTATATATTATTTTTGATCGGTAGAACACATCTAGCTTTGCAAATGGTAGAATTTTGGAAATCTAAAAATGCCTTAAGTCATAGTTCATCATTAGTTCTTCGTCAAGAAAAATGCTTTCAAGAAACACAAAGTTGATTGCTGAAAGTTGTTTATAACGTTTTAAAAATTACTGAACGACGATATTCCACACGTCAAAATGTAGACTACCTATCTCAATTAGTTAGTCACTATTTCCCGTTCTGTAGCAAGCAACCTTTATATCACAATAATTTGCATATACTTTCTATGCAAGCTTTCAAATATACTACGAAAAATGCTACAGAAAAATTGTTATAACTTTTACAAAAATTAAATGTATCGGAAATGGAATAAAAATTGTTACATATCTTTGCTTCATATGACAAATTCGTAGCTAATTAATCGTTGTATTTACTCATTTGGATTGGAAACAACGGACCATTGAGGTGGCCATTAAAAATTCCGGCACTACTGATGTAAACTTCATCAGCCCAAATAACTTTTTTTAAAAATAATCGGTTCTGCTGAAGATTTTCACGGTACCACTGGCAAAACTCCATTCGTTGCTGAGGGTCTGTTGGTTGCAAATGACGTTGTTTTCTTTAAGCATATGGCCTAAATTTATGCTTCTTGAGGATTCTCAAAGCTCGGCGTCTTGATACCCCAGATTCAGTTTCTATTTCACGACTTGAAGTTGAGGGATTTGCAACTGCGGCTGCAACTGTGTTGGTGGCAGCTTCTTCCGCATTTTCAATATGGTAACGTTTGGGTCTTGGCATACTAAATGACCCGTGATTGATGAGATTTTCTTTTAATCTCTCAAAAATAGATTTGTGAGGTTGTGTTCTTTCTGGATAATGATTGAAGTATGTTTCGGATACAATTTCAGCATTGTTATTACTTTGAATAAAGCATTCGATCATTACGTATATTTCATATGATTCATACGGCATTTTGTAACTTTTAATTGAAATAAATATCCAAAAGAATGCAAATTCAATACTTAAGTCACTGATTAGTAGTTTCAAATCACTAGTGACATACGCCTAAACGGAGAAATCTCGAAGACAATAATTATAATTTCTCTGATATATACTAATTTCATGTTATTCAATAAAACATTTATTTTGGAATATTTTGTCACTAATTTTACGAACCTAAAAGTTACACTGTGTCAATTGTGAAAGCGGTAAAACATTTTTAGCAAGAAGTTCTTTATATAAAAAAGTGACAAAAGATTCCGTCGAGCCGGATTTGAACCAGCGACCTATGGATATCAGCTTTTCTCGTACATTCTACAGTCCACCGCTCTACCAACTGAGCTATCGACGGTTGATAAACAATCTCATGCCGCCGAAAAACTGTTGCCGCTATTCACATGCGAAGTAGGCCGGGTAAAAGTTACAATTCACAACATCTCTCGCAGATAGCCGACTCCGCAAACCGCAATTATCATTTTAACACATTTCCGACTTTAGGATTATCGTCATTTGTCAATTTGTTTGAAGATATGCAGCGATATCGCAGAAATGATCCTTCGAGCACATCTTATTTCTATAGCAAATTCCACATTGGGCACTACACAGAGCACAAATTTCACCATTCTTTACTCAAAACGTCACTTCATCACTGGCTGCAGAATAAGCACTGAATGCAGAATAAACAAATCTTCTGTTGCAATTTTAGGATAGTTAATTATCTTCGATGCGAGTTCTGATAATTGTAGATTGACACCGAGTCCATGGACTGATTTTTTTATGCTGTTTATGCTCTTCTTGTCTCCTTAGCAATATCTCAAGCAATCTGCACACACAAATAAAATTAATACAGTGTATATTGCTCTACCCTGTACAAAAAGTACATCAATATGCATGATTACAAATACGGCATCCATTTTTATGTTCGTTTACAGTCATAAAAAAGCAATGCTTTTGTAAAATTATAGTTTTGATTGTAAAATACAGTTAGATAACGTTTTGTAATTTGCCATTAATGTTGATGTGATTAATTACATGAATAATGGTGTGGTTTTCATATATTTCATGTAAATCTATGGTAGATCTCTTTTATTGATTGGTATGATGTAGGTATATAATAATACTTACCGTATTATGTATGTAAATAATCCGTATACAATTTATTAAACTTATTTTCAAAATAATTGCCGTATATGTATGTATACAGTAAAAGCGCAAACTGGAGTAAATGTATACAGTTACTAGTCAGTGTATACATTTACTGGCCATTTTAGTAAAAGTATGAACTATGTATAAAAATGTATACTATTCCTAGTAGATGTATACACTTTCTAGACAATGCATACACTTGCTACCACAGAGTAGTCAAACTATCGACTAATGTACTAAATAATACAAATAGAGAAACTTGTGAAGAATATATTACGATATTATAATCATTAATTGAATCTGTATACAAAATCACCTGTGATCTTTTGAAGCTAACATTATGTGCATTTTTCTTTCCATTAATGATTTTTTTATCAATTTATTTTTTAAATTAATATTTGTCCATACTATTGTAATTAAGTGAAATTGTGAGAGCAGTATGTAACTGAACCGGATGACAAAATGATTTTAATTCAGAACGCTTTGACATGACTATATCGCTTCAGTTGGTAGTTTTGATAGTGCACTCTGGATTAATTAGCAATGTATTAATTAGGCAATGAAAGCATAAGAAATGTGATAAAAGATATGATGATAGGTAATTTTTTAATAAAACTAAAAGTTAATATGTCACAAACACTTTTGAGTTACAAAAATGTATTGTGATTAAAATTATTAACCTCACTTATCAGATATTATGATACGTAATGTATTAACTGGTATAAAACATATAAATTACTTACATACATATCTTCAAGTGTTTGTTTCGCCCACATTCAAGTGCTTGGGCGTCTGATCCAAAGTTAAACTCATTGTATTACTTGCACTAGATAGGTATGTACTTATTACCAATTTACGAATTTCGCAACAATATAATCTGCATTACTGATCACCGATTCAGCTAACCAACAGAAATGATACCGCTGGCGACGTATGACCGACCCACCCCCCACTCCATAGCAAAATACTACTTGAATTGTCGTTTTACAATCAAGTATTTCAGTATCTTTGCGCGAATAAAGTATTTATTAGATGAATGATGTACATTTATCAAGAATATTTTTACTTGGTTCAATACGTCCATCGAGTTCTTCTGCTAAAAGTATCTTATTCTTCCACAAAGGTAATTATTCTTCGAATAACAATACTAAACGCTTCAACAATAAGAGTATCCCATAATTAGAACGACTATATTAAAAGAGTTGTTGGAATAAACACTATTTGGTCCGAGAGAAAAACTTCTTCATTTTACACAATATACGCAAGCATATCGTTTCTTGATATCCAAGAATAGAGTTCTTTCTGTGTATTTTTTGTATCTATAATGATGTAAAATTACATTTATTTTTTACCGTGTGGTAAAAGTATGGTAAAGTATTGTAATCGTGCCGAAAAGAAAATTGGGATTTTAGCGGAAATAGGTATTTTTGGGTCCCCTGAACATTTTTGACCAAGGTACAATAAAATGTCTATGGGTGTGTGTGTATGTGTGTATGTATGCGTGTACCCGATTTTTGTGACGATTCCGGAGACTACCAAAGATATCGGGACGAAAGTTTATATTTAGAAGTTTCACGACCAAACTTAGACCTGAAAAGCTTTTGGTTCAAAAGGGTCCAAAGGAACTGGCTATTTTCTCTTGCACTGCATTTTTCTGGCATTTTTCAACGATTTTGTAAATGCGCCGATAAATAATAAATTAGTAGAGGAAATTTTGTATAATTTATGTCTATAACATTTTTTGGCAAAATTAATAGTTTAGCTGCAGGAGCAAATTCTATTTGATCGAAATCGTGTCTACATTAATAAGTAGGTAGCCAGGAAATTTTGAAACTTTTTACAGTATTCACAACGTCAGCGGTTGCGAAACGTCAATTCAACACGCAAATGCATGGAGAATGTGATGAGGAGGAGAAACACGCGCGCACGTACGCTATGTGAAACAGTATTGCAACATCTTGGTGTTTACAAAGTCAATGTGTATTTCGAGTGCCGATAGCAATGTTGTTATGAATTTTTTAAGGATTTAGCAAATGAGCCGCCATTTCTGTATTTTCGTCAAAATACTTAAATAATAAATTAAAATAGCGGAAATTTTGTATAATTTATGTCTATGACATTTTTTGGTAAAATTAATAGTTTAGCTGGAGGAGCAAATTCTATTTGGTCGAGATCGTGTCTGCAATCTGCATTAATATAAAGTTAGCCAGGATTTGCCAGATATCAAATCCTGGCTAATTCGTTTTATTTTAATGCAAACCCGATCGATCTCGATCAAATAGAATCTCATACAGCTAAACTTAATTTTATATATTGTATGATAAAGTCATGTGCCTGGCCACATCAGATTTTTTCGAACTAGTTTTAAAATTTTCAACAGGTAGATGTTTTATCTCATCACTTAACATATCTTTCATAACAATAATAACATAACGTCTTTCGTTCTTGTGTTGTGATCGTGCTTACTACTTAGGGAATGAAAAAGCTGGAAGTTTGTTCTAATCCAAACGTTTGAATTTCTATCTTGACATAGGTAACTTTCATAAATTTGTTATGATTTCGGATGAAAGAAAGCACCTTTTCAACAATGGCATTGTTGTTTCTTCGCAGCATCGTCGTTACAGTGATGTAAATCCATATTTTCCACTCTCTAGACATAGCCAACATATCAAAAAAATAAACTGTAACGCAACATGTCTTCGGCTCATCAGCAGACCTTCCTCATCATGCCAGCTAAAACCACCAGTAGCTCCACGCAAAACACCAGAAGCCCGCGATTTCGTCATATCTCTTCCATGCACTCTCCTAGTAAATCGAACGGACGGACCGCGTGTTTCCTTGGACCCCAAAGCCTCTCTCTCTCTCTCTTACTCTATCTCTCTCTCACTCACTCTCTCGTCTCCTCTCCTGTCTACCTCTTCTCCTGCGTCCACGACGCTTGAATAGCAGCCGAAACCATGGGAAATAAGACTCTAGCATTCGAGAGCGTGGAACAGCCGAGCTCGCTTACGTGACCGAGCGAAACGACCACGCTGAGGACGAAGATGGAGATAGGCTTGCCTTTCTACCATTCGGCACACGGGCAGTCGCCAGCTTTCTCTCTCTCGCGCTCGTGCAGGTCTACGGGCAAAAGTGTGTCGTCTCTGCTCCGTCTGGAGTTTTGCCTCGGCAAAAGGCATTCAGGAGACTGTACCGCTCCGTTTCGTCGTCGAGCCTTCAACCGCGTGCTAGCATACATATATATGCCGGCGTGGATGTAACTAACGATTGTCACTTGTTACGTAACGCTGGAGTTTTGCAGCGTTTTGCACAGCTTTCTCCGGTCGGATGTGGGGATATCTGTGCGATACTACAGGTGGCAGAAGCATGTTGCTGGCTTGTTTAGATGAATGGAGTGTCTAAGATTCGATGTACGTTGTTATAACCAGAGATCATGTGGATGTAGAAGCCGAGGAATTCATCAAATCCATCCAGAAAGAAGCCTGGTGCAATACCAGAGAAACTACGCTCAGAGCAATGGGCAGGAGACAACAAACCGAATGCTTTTATACTTTTGCAGAACGCCTAGCAGAAATCTTCCAACCGAAATTGGAACCTTCTCCTTCCATATCATGTTTCCAATTCTCATTCAAACTGCGTTTCCTCTTAAATTAAGGAAATTACTATGAATACAAAAACAAAAAAGGCACCTGGTTTTGATCTGATAACAGGTGAGATTTTAAAAGAATTGCCTAAAAAATGCCATAGTTAAGATAACTAACCGCTGCAACGCAGCATTTCGGCTTAAATATGTGCCATCTGTTTGGAAAACTGCGGAGGTAGTGATGATTCCCAAGCTAGGAAAACCACCAAATGAAGCATTACAGGCCAATTTCTTTACTGCCCACATTGTCAAAACTGTTTGAAAAGCTACTTGCAGAACGACTGAAGCCAATCTTAGATGAAAGAAACATCATACCCACTCATCAGTTTGGTTTCAGAAACAAACATTCCACAATTGATCAGGTGCACAGAATAACAATGATCATAGAAAGAACTTTAGAAGAAAAAAGTATGCTCCTCCATATTCCTGGATGTGGCAAAAGCCTTCGACAAAGTTTGGCACGAAGGTCTACTCTATAAGCTGGATCGGCTACTACCCTTCGAGTATAGCAAACTATTAGGATCATATCTTTCTGACAGATACTTCCGCATAAAGCAAGATAATGAGTACTCAAGCCTCAAATATATTAAAGCTGGAGTACCACAAGGTAGTGTACTTGGCCCAATTCTTTACCTTCTATATACACATGATCTTCCGCAACCAGATGGTGTTACCGTTGCCACGTTTGCTGATGACACTGCTATCATGGCAGTAGATACAAATGTTGAAGGATCAACCCTAAAACTGCAGAATGCTGTCAACGTTATTAGTGATTGGATGCAACGGTGGCTAATTACATTGAACGAAACCCAATCAGTTCACATAAACTTTACCAACAAGAGAATACGATACGTTCCAGTTACAATAAATTTCACCACCGTACCTACTCGAACACGGCAAAATACTTCGGTATGACGTTAGACACCAAGCTCCGCTGGAAAGCACATGTTAAAAAGAAACGAGAAGAATTGGGCATAAGATACAAAAAAATTTACTGGCTTATTGGTAGGAAGTCGTCTTTGTAGACATATAATAAACTCCTACTTTACAACCAGATACTTAAACCTGTGTGGACCTATGGTATCCAACTGTGGGGCTGCACTAAGCCAAGCAATATCACCATCATTCAACACTTCCAAAATAAGGTGCTAAGAAACATCGTGTGTGCACCGTGGTATATACGAAACAGAAATCTCCACAGGGATCTTGAGATGGAATTAGTTACGAACGAAATTGGAAAGTTTGCAGAGAATCATCAGAACAGACTTCTCCAGCACACGAATGTCGAGGCAATGCAGCTTCTTGACAATTGTGACAGTGTGCGAAGACTCAAAAGAACCAAACCTTTTGAGTTGGTGAAGTGATGTTAAAAAAGCAGAGCACAGTGTTATGTGAGTGAAAGTCGTTAGTGAACAAAGCAGAGCAACGTGCAGTGTGTGAAGTTTAAAGCGTCAGCATCGAAATTAAATTTAAGTTACACCAATGGGGAACACTTAATATAGAACACCTTTTAATTTCGGTCAGATTAATATAGCTAGATAGTCATCAGACTTAGGTATTATACACAAGTACCTGTAAGGGTGCTGTTAATTAATTTAAAAAAACTGAATATGCCAAGCATCTTCAGTTTTAAGATTAAGGTTTTCCTTCTCTTGTTGCAGTGACGATTCCACACCAGGAGCTATCAGCGTACCTGACCACACCGTCAGCAGGCAGGAGAGTAGGCAGGGCGAAGCAGAATCCCAGATGAAACGGTTCCTCCAGTGTCCCGGAAACTGCAGGATAGAAGTCCTCAAGAAATTCGTCCAGAACAAGTACAACGTAGACATTAACAGATTCCATGTAAGCACTTCGGCGCCAACTTTTGAGAACCGCTTATCCTCAATTTCTTTCATCAATTTTCAGATCGAACTTTTATACAAGAGGGTGCCACTTCCAAACCACTACACCCTCATAGATATAGCCTATATTTATTCGTGGAAAAGGGTAACAGAATTCTATTTCTTTTATTTCTGGGACAAATCTAATTTTTGTGGGTTTCGTTTGCTTTTTGCTTACAGAATGAACCTATGAAGTTCTTCTTCCGCATCATGGAGCAATCCACAAACGAGAAGATCGAAAAGGTGGACCATATCTTCGTTAAGCCGCCTAGGAGCTTCAGGGATCGCAGTAAAAAGCTTAAGGAGACCAAGAAGGAGGAGATTATCAAAGAGACCAAGCTCGTAGAGTCTGAGGACGTCCTCAATACCGATAAACTAAAGGCTGAGATTAAGAATAACTTGAAGAAAGTCAATGGAAAAGGCCCTGTCTTTACCAATATCACCCTGAATAGGAATAGTAACATCGAGATTATCACTAAAGTCCAGAAGGTTTCCAATAAGAACGGCCAACCCATCGGTTTGAATATTATTAAGAAGACCGTGAAGAAACCAGGAAAGCTCGAAGAGTCCCCAAAAGATGAAGATGTGGAGGAAATCGCTAAACAAGAAGGAATTTTGATTGTGGATGGACTCATGAAGGATGACGTTGGTAAGAAAACGAAAATCAGCGAAGACGAGAGTTTGAAGGTGAAGGAAAACCAGGAGAAGACGATCGAGGGATTTAAGATTGCAATACCAAAAGAAGAAAAGGAAGACATAAAGGACGTCGTAGAGATAATAGAAAGTCCCGAAAAGATGAACGAGAGTAGCACCAGTTTGGAGTTGGACGATTGCAGTTTGAAGATCGATGAAGATTGTAGCTTGAAGATCGACGAAGACCACGAAGAGAATATGGAAGAAGAATCCTCGATTCCTTGCGAAGAGAGCAACCCAAAACACGAGAAGAAAGCTGAAGACAAATCGACCAATCCACCTTCACGCGAAGACAGGAAGATCGACCATTACGACTTTGAGATCGAGGATGCCAAGGAGAAGTGCCCCCAGAAAGGCAGCTACAGGAGCATTCTCAAATCGCCCTCCCAACCAAAGACTTTGACGAAACCCGAAGAAGAGGTTACACACAACGATGAAGATGAGGACGAGAAATCGCGGTTTTTGAAATCGATTGAACTGACGGCTAAGACCGCCCTGGAGACGCTGCACCAGGTCAAGATCCCCAGCGTGACGTCCTCGAAGCAGCCTGGGCAGATCTTCATAAAGATCACGCAGAAGCGGAAGAGCGTCAGCCCGTTGAAGAACGATAAGGCGAAGAAGTCGAAAAGGAAGAATTCGCCGGTTAAGAACGTGCCAAAGGTCGAGAAGATGATGGAGTCCGTGAAGAAGAACGCCAACGATCTTCAGTCGATCTTCACCAATTGCAAGTTTAACATCCCGTCTTCGTTGTCGATAACCCTCAAGGAGACCAACGAGAAAGACGATAAGGCTGATAAGGTCAAGATGGAACCCGTCATGAATTACATCGAGATCTTGAAGATCCCCGAGGCGGCCGATCAGAATTGCTTGAAGTCGAAGAGCGCACCGAGCTTGGGCGGTAATGGAAAGACGAGCTTCCAGAAGATGTTTGAGGAGAGCATCAAAAGTCCAACCCCTCAAAGCCAGAAGAGGAATTTGACCGCGATCGCCAACCAGCTGCAGAAGAAAACGAAACTGGACGAGGAGAAGACGACCCCGCCTAAAGTGAAGTCACCGCTGAAGACGCCACCTCCAAACATGAAGTTCCAACAGATTTCCGCGAAGCTGAGATCGCCCAGCTTGGGGATGAACTTCACCGTCTCCGTCGATCAGCAGGTTCAGAATAATTACGGGAAACTGGACTCTGTCTTCTGCGATTTCGCGAAAAAGTCGTCATCGCCCAAAGAAGCTAAGAAGAGGCCGAATATTTTGAAGGCACCGCCTGTCCAGAACGGCTTAAAATCGCCGAAGGTCCAGGACGACCACGTCAAGATCGGCCAGCACATCATCGGCGTTGTCAAGAAGTCACCCAAGCCCGCGGACCTTGTCCAAAGCGTGCCCAAGATGTCCCAAGCGCCGAAAAAGTCAGCCCAAGTGATTCCCAAGTCGCCCCAGGTCATGCCCAAGTCGCCCCAGGTCATGCCCAAGGCGCCCCAAGTCATGCCGAAGTCGCCCCAGCTCATGCCCAAGGCGCCCCAAGTCGTGCCGATACTGCCCAAGCCCCCTAAGGATGGGTCCCAACCAGCGCTGAGCACGAATCAGATCCTGGAGAAGTATAATATCCAGAATTTGGCGCAGCTGAGCGCTAGTTTGAATTTTAACCACCAGGGGATTATGGGCGTCGCGCAGCCCGCGCAGTTGGCCTTCCAGCAGGCGATTCTGAAGCAGTTTGAGCTTCAGAATCACCAGAATTGGCGGATGAGTCAGTATCAGGCGTACCATCGCGCTAGTAATCCCAATAATAGGTTGGTGTCGAAGGAGAATTGACGTCTTGTTGGGATCACTTGTTTGTTGGTCGTTAATTTATTTTTTTCGTTTCGTTTTTTTCTTTTTTAATTTTTTGTTTTTTTGATGACGATTTTGATGATGGAGGAGGACTTTGTTGGACTCTGGTGTATGTATACGTTGTATAAATTGTATGTAGTTTCTTTTTGATATTCGAGTCGAGTATTTATCGGTTATTATTATTATTATGGATATTATTATTATTGTTGTGTGCATGTTGGATAGTTAACATTTTTTGAGTTGTGCATACGTGTACATATAAATAAAATGCAGGAGCAAAACAAGGTAGTTTGTAAGTAAATGTATAAATATTTTTTCCAATTTTGGATAATAAAAGACGTAAATGTTTTTGTTTTGTTCTCTTTTGTTGTTCGCCTTTTTTCTTTCACAGGAGTGCGATCCAGATAGATACACGGTAGGTACTATGAAATTTTGAGTACAGGTAAGTCAAAAAATACGCTTTTTATTCAAGTACAATATAGTAAGTAGACATCTCGATATACAATTGTATAATTCATTTTGTAATATGTAGCCGTCAGAGATATTGTTGTCCGGTCGCGTGTTGTTGAGCGGTTATGGTTGCCAGGTATCCTGGATTTTGCAGAATATCCCGGAGGTCTGGGATTTCTTGGCAGGTTTGAGGTTTCTTGGCCATTTAGTTCAGCAGGAAAATTGCAAAAATTACACAATAACACTATCTATGTAAGGCTTTTTCTACTACTATAAACACAATTAAAAGCTCCAACAAAATGAGTAAGGACGATAGGACATTTTTGGAGGCCTGTAATATATCGCAAAAAAATTCACCTGTGTATAAAAATAACTCTCGAACAGATTGGGAGTTGACAAATAAATAACGTTGGCGTTTTAATCGCAAACCTCAAACAGAATCCTTTTTCGAAAATTGTCTTTTTTTGCACAGACAGGGCCGCTGTGGCCTGGTTTTATCAGTGCCGGATTTCTGCCTAGACCTACAAGGCCCCGGCCTATAGGCATCGGTGGCGGTGGCGCAATCTTTACATAAGCTCAAAAATTAAACTAAAAAGAATTACTTAAGATCTTACGTAGCAGAGAACAGGCCCAATTCACTCCCTGTAATGTTCTAGTCAGAAATAATGCAGTCAATTGACTATGATGACGTCATTCGTTCTTTTGCACAGAAGAACGTTCGTCGTATGATTCTATAAATTTTATAGAAAACCGTAACTATAGTAACATAGACTATATTATTCTGATGTTTATTAAAGCCGATTAAAAATTACATGTTCTGTAGTAGTGCATTTAATTTTCTAAATTTCCAAAATAGCTTCGAGATGGTGGTGGCCCAAATGTCAAGTACCTAGGGGCCCTGGGCCTCTAAGTGCGGGTTGGGTTTTATATTGTGTCAACTGTTTTCACGACAAGCCTTGAAATATAGAGACGTGAATGTGTCATTTTAGGATTTAAAAAACTATTTTTGGTGCATTTGTGATGAATGAACTTGATTTTCTAGAATATTTGGTCCGGTCTCACAGAAACCGGCTTGCCGTACGGACAGTGTTGCTTGATATTGGTTATCGCGCTTGCAATAATAATAATAATAAATAATAAATCAATCTTTATTCAAAAAAGCAAAACAGCATTGAATGCGTCAGTACAAAAACAAAATAGAAAAGGCAACATTTATGTACGAAGTGCAAACACTAGCTTTCAAGATATTCTTTCACACTGTAGGAAACTATCTGCTAGATACTGCGTTAATTTGCTCTTAAATGACCTATAACGTAGTTTGTTCAGTTCAGGTGGTAGCCGATTATATAGCTTGAAGAGCTGCACCACGACACCTTGATACACTTTATGCACTCTCGTTTGTGGGATCTTCAGGCATGCTGCTTCTCTTGCTCTTGTTGAGTATTGATTTATCCGTTTCAAAAACTGCAAAGTGTTCCTCGTAATATTTTTTGACAAATATACATGATTCTCTGATATGCATAGATGGAACAGTAAGTCTTTTTTTTACTGTAAGTATATCCTTGCAAGTCTCGAGGTTTTTTGAGTTTATAGGTATCACGAATACAAGATTTTTGCAATCTAAAAACTCGCAGGGCTTCTGATGAGTTTCCCCAGAACATGATCGATCCCATAGCTTATTCTGGAGTAGACCAGGCCATAGTATGCAGTAAGTGCCGCATCTTCATTGAGTACACCAGCAATAGTCCTTATAGCATATAAATATCCGGTTAGTTGTTTAGCTAGCTTATTTATATGTTGTTTCCAGGTAAGGCAGGGGTGCCAAGGATACTTGCTTCCTCCTCAGATGTGATGCGTTGTGATCCCTTATATTCTATATTCGTTAGCATACTTTTTTTTTGTTATATTGAATTTGATTTCTTTATTTTTTTATTGACATTTAATTTTAAGCTGTGCAGTTCGAACCAGTTCTCAAAAGTGCATAGGTATGTTGGTCTTAATTTCTTCACTTAGTTCTTTTCTTGATTGAGCGCTGACTATCACTGACGTATCATCTACGAACATTCCGACTGGATAGTCTGTTACCAATGATAGATCAAGCAATTTACTAGGCAGTTACTTTTTACTAGTCAAGTACCTACTTTAATTTACTCTGCTTATTTTCCAGGTACGATCTTCAGGGTTATGATTAAAATTCACCCACTGTTATATCGGAGATGCTGCTGCTTTCCGAGAGATTTGCGACTTCGTTTGAAGATTTGAGTTTTTGGTTAGATATTTTCATCTTACAAAGGAAGAAAACTTGTGCTGGCCTGCAAACCAATAAGCTTATGAACTCTAACCGACTGGAGATTCGAGGCATTGATGCAAAAAACCTACTCACTTTGCAAAGAATCGCAAGAATTGCTCAGAATCGTTGTAGAGGGTGTGTTGATGCGACGATTTTGAGGCCACCAGAGGCCATTGAGGTTGTATAAGTAGATACAGTAATATTGTAGAAAAATTAAAGATAATATTCATGTTACAAACAGTGCCGGATTTCTGCCCACGCCTACAAGGCCGGGGCCTAGGGGCCCAGCCAGCCTAGGGGCCCCGGTGGCGGAATCTTTACATAAGCTCAGCAGCATGGCTTGCCTTATCAAAAAACTTTATCGAAAATCATAATAAAATAAAATTATATGTTCTGTACTAGTACATTTAATTTGCTAAATTTCCAAAATAGCTTCGAGATAGTGGGGGGCCCAAATGTCAAGTGCCTAGGGGCCCTGGGTCTCTAAGTCCGGACCTAGTTACAAATACATTAGAAGAAATACATAAGCCGCTTAATGTGATCACATCGGGACTCGGAGTTTTTGATAACAATAACCGATTGATAAAAATAGCCGAAGAAAACCAAAAATTCGAAAAAATCTTCATTCAGAAAGTTAATATTACATACATATTATTCATAAAATACAATAAATATTGATGCTTTACATGAGGTATGTAGGTACAAAAACAAAATTAGAAATAATCCTCAATAATTGTTAGTAGTCTCAGGTGGTTGCGAAGAACTGCGTTTATGTAGAGGTCGTACCCGTAATGCAGCTGAAAATTTGACGATCTATGCTGTACACCACGACGCAAAACTTCTAAAACGTTCCGCATTTCTTTATTTGTTGGAGCTGGCAATATTTCTATAGTATCTTCGTCCAATTCCTGTTGTTCATATTCGGTTTGGGCGATTGAAAACATTACAGATTAAGAATTGTCTTCTATAGGACGCTCCGGGGTAGTTACGGCGCATATGCTGACGTGCCAAAACGAATGACCGCTCGATTTACAAAAACAAACACAGCATATTTGATTTTACCGCCACGGTTTTTGCCGAGCGTTTATTATTTTGCATATTCCTTGCTCAACGCAAGAACCGAGGTAAGAAGAAGTGATAACATAGTCCGATGAGATGATTCCAATAAGCGGTGTTTGTCCTGTGTGGTAATATACGGCCGGCCCGTTTTATGCAAAAGTGATAACAATAACCGATTGATAACATTAACCGTGATTACAATAAGCGACGTGCATTGTATTTGTTAGGTATTAATATTGAAGAAATAAAAAGCTCATTATCTTAATTTCATATTGTTTTAAATCCCAATATTTTTTTCAGTTTCATTATTATTATTTATATTATTAAATAATAAATAGTATTATCTTGAATTTGATGGATGAATAAAATTTTGCTCTGTCTTTTCAAACCGCTACGCAATCGATGCGTATGTCGCTGTATATAAAGTCGCATTTGCCGATTTCCGACTACCCTGGTGCGTAGGCACAACATCACACATTTAATAGGCAAGTAAATTGTTACGCACTACTTTTTACTTACCTTTTCAACAAATGTCGAATTTCTAGGTAGTAATTTACTCTCGATATCTGCCCATGAGATTCTCATATTTACATTAATTTGTCGTATACCAACCTCGTAAAAATAAACCTTAATTGTTTACATTAAAAATTAACATCTACACTATAATTTGGTTACGTATCACTACAGCAAAAACTTGGCCATTTTTGAGACCGCATTTTCATAAAAATAATGCATATACTAAGAAGTCCTTACCTTTCAAACGCCTTTATAAAATTAACGCATAACTAATATTGAACACCAAAGTAAAACCGTGATCAAGTTGATGAATATCTCATATATTAAATTTTCATATAATCCCATATAGTTTTACTATTTAGTAGTCGCTGACAGTAAAGTTTATAGCAACCCTAGGTATTTCAGGAAATAACAAAATGAAAATCACTATAAATAATGACATAAAATATAAGCATTTAGACGGCGTTGTCATGGAACCACAGAATAACGGAGATCGTAAACCAACTTGATACGGGAGCGTGAAAGATGTAGAGAGAGAGATGGAGATAGAGTGCCACGTCAGTACCCTAATTGATAGGGGAGGAAACCTTAGCATTATTTTATCCTTTTGTGATAGCAATCATGAGAATAATTAAAATTAAATAAAAGCACTCCCAGAATAATTAATACACACCGAAAATAAAAACAATCAACATGCCACACTATTGTTAAATAATGATCTGAAGTTATACAGTGTGTCCACGAAAGTCCGCACCATAATGGAAAACTTTTTTATTGTGAATTTCTTAGAAAATTTTATTCTTTATGAAAGTTGGCGGCTCGTATGAAACAAAAACAAAAACTGCAACAGTCAAATATGTAAATTTCGTTGCCATATACCGAGCGATTCAGAATATATGAATTTGTGATAAGAGTAAAGTACCTTTATTTTCATTATTATCGATAAACTTTATGATGGCGATGGCCAAATTTATGATTTAACAAGTTCTTCACAGAGTTTATACTGTGTATGGGCGCACCATCAAGCTGGAACCAAATTGTCACCTGTTGAATTAACGGGAAATTGTCCAAAAAAGGTGAAAGCCCTCTGTTCAGGAACTGAAGATATGTATAGGTAATTCTCCATTTAAATTTTGACGTAAAAATTCCCAAATATTTGATTATTCAAAATACCGCACAGCACATTAGTCTTAAAATGGTACTGATCTCGGAATTCTCTTGTAAAGATCGGGTTTTCATGTGCCCACCACCGGCAATTTTGTGAAGAATGGGCCTGTTCGTTGACAAATATGCTCTCTTCCATTTTCCCCTCAAACCAGGTGGCAAAGTCATACCTTATATCAAAGTCTCTTTCTTTTAGTGTGCTTATAAATTTGTTTATAAGGATGATACTTGTTTAGTTTTAGTATTTCATCTACTGTTGATTTACTGCTTTGGCTGTGTGCAGCAATTTGTGGAACATAAGTCGTTTCATGCTCGATTACTTCTTGCAATACTGGCAAACTTGTTTCTTCATTTTCGGCAATATATTTTTTGTGGGGTTTCTTGCTATTTTCAGCAGAAACAGCCTGTTTTAATTTTTTCATTAAGCTGGAAATGGTTGAATGGGCAAGCATTGGTTTAAAAGTTACAGCACATAAACCAATTTGTATTAATGTATGTATGTATTTTTATAATTGTAAGTATAATTGTAATTATTAGTATTATTAACATATTCATATCTAATAGTTATAAACATTAGTTATCATACCAAAATAACAAAAATATAAAAAAAATTATTCGAATTTCTAAAAACTAGATTAAAAAGAACCTTTAGTATCACTGGCATTTACTAATAATAATATTTTTTCAAGTTATGTGGCTCTCACGTCATATTTGAATATAATTTTTAGTTCTAAACAACATTTCCAAATAATGTTTATCGATAATAATGAAAATAAAGGTACTTTACTCTTATCACAAATTCATATAGTCTGAATCGCTCGGTATATGCACCGAAATTTACATATTTGACTGTTGCAGTTTTGGTTTCATACGAGCCGCCAACTTTTATAAAGAATATAAAATTTTCTGAGAAATGCACAATAAAAAAGTTTTCCGTATGGTGCGGACTTTCGTGGACACACTGTATACCCATATTTATCAAAATCAAGCTGTCCACGAACTTTTGACAAACGAGTGTTGTTTTTTCCCTATACATACATAAGTATTCGTTATATCGGAACTATACGGTTTTATATAGGGTGCACTCTATTGGATAGTATCGATCTGGAAGCACATGTGGTTACAAGAAGCCCGGCACAACCTGCCACATATAGTGAGAGGACTATATACAGGACACAATGCGATTATCTCTATAGCAAAGTGTCCGCTTCGTGCCGTTTTGTCGTTTTGCCGGCCAAAGCTGTCGGTGAGGTTCCCAGATTTCACGCCGTTTACTTCTTATTGTATGGCGCAGTGCTCTTCTTGAAGTTGAAAAATATAGTGGTAATAATTCACGTGACGTTTCAACGGCTGAAGGACAGGAAACAGACATGGAAAGTTTGTTATGAAGGCGAATACTTCGAGAGATATTTTAAATTTATATTAGCTATGATAAGATATTATAAGATAAAGATTTGTTTTAATTGTTGCAAACGGTGGTGAAATAAATGTAAACAAAGGGAGATTATGTTAATTATACCTAGTTAACCAATAATTATTGCCACAGAGTTTTTCTCGTGAATTGTGAAGCAAACCTCAAAAACAAAGCAGTTTTTGATACTACATAAACTTGGCAGAAACAAAAGAAAACCCATTTTGACGTTTCTTTGCAAAGCTTTAAATTATTGTGAAAACGCTTTTGTAATAATTTTTGTAATATCTATATTTTATCGAAGGGATTATACCTACCATGTAGTTAGTAATTTTACTTTCAACTAAAAAATTTATGTCTCATGTGAATTGTGACATGACGTTTCCGATGTGTATGTTCTGACTTTATCATACGCAGTATGATGAAGTACCTATTGTATAATCGTGCCAAAAAAAAATTGAGATTTTAGCGGAAATAGGTCTTTATGGGTCCCCTGAACATTTTTGACCAAGGTACAAAAATGTGTGTGTGTATGTATGTGTGTACTAGATTTTTGTGGGGACGATTCCGGAGAAACTAGGTACTAAAGGTATCGGGACGAAAGTTCATATTTAGAAGTTTTATGACGAAACTTAGAGCTGAAAAGCTTTTGGTTCAAAAGGGTCCAAAGGGACTGGATGTTTCCTCTAAGCATTTTCAAGTATTTTGCAAATGAGCTGCCATTTCTGTAATTTCGTCAAAATAGTTAAATAATAAATTAAAGTAGAGGAAATTTTGTATAATTTATGTCTATGACATATTTTGGTCAAATTAATAGTTTAGCTGTATGAGCAAATTCTTTTTCATCGAGATCGCGTGCCTGCAATAAAACTTAGTTAGCGATGATTTCACAATTAATTTCATTCTGACAGTAGGTAGTGTCAAAAGCTGTTTTTTTGACAATACCTACTGTCAATATTATCCATATACGTATTAGGGATTATACGGAGCTTGTCCTATAGCGCCAATGTGTAGTCGCGGTTCCAACATTGTGAGACGGAGATATATATTTTGTCTATCGATGCGGTGCCCGGGATCAAACTGCGCATGCGTGGCCAGTAGTTATTAGGAGCGTCGACAGATGGCGCTATTGTAGGTTAAAGTGCGCGGTCGGTAGGTATTACCGTGGCCGTTAGCCGGTAATATTCGGCATCACTAACGCCAAACCAGTGACAGCCAATAGATAACCTTATACATGCTTTATAATGTGGATAAACCAAATACCTAAAGGCATCCTAAAGGAATAATATAAATAAATAGATAATATATAAATTTCTCCATAAGAGTTTATTAATTACAAATTTCATTGTGAAATACAAATATCCAATTCGCACTCTCCAACATTATTTTTGTAACCTTCTTAAATCATAGTCCTTTTCATAGTTCAAACATTGAAATTACCTATACGGTTGCTTAAAAAACTTGGCATTGAAGGTCTTGATATAGCAGCGTTGTTCGGATGAAACCATCTCTGTTCTTAGCGCCAGCGAGTTTTGAGAAGGCTTTAGTTACCAATTTCACACGGCAGTCCACCACACACGGGAAATTGTGGAAGTTCTATTCTTTTGCTGTATTGGCAGTTGAAACCTTAGCCCAAATATCTTTGTCAGATACTGTTTTCAGCAAAGATAGTGGAGAAAGAGCAGTCCTAGTAGTCCATCAGTAGCTAATTTCGTAATATTCTTTTGCAGCGTAAATTCAACACGGAAATTCTAAATTTCCCTTACGAAACGTAAAACCAACAATACCAACGCCGCAATCTCATTATTTCATCACAAAACAATAAGAAATTCCTACAAAAATCCATCAAATATACCCTAAATCGACCAATAAAACAACATAACCCTAAAAAGAACACGATAAATCAACCAACAGGGCCACAATATCCAATAGTCCGCTTCAAAATCCACTAATGACATATCTATTGGCACCTACTGCGTCGATGACGTCACGCCGGCAATAGAGAAAAGGCTATGCGGCCTAGCAAGGCCCGCTGAGATCCCCAAACGCCGCCACAGCCAAGAGAACCGCACCATATGATTCACGAGTAATTATATAAACGCTCACGAGTTGAGCCGAGGCGAGCCGATCCCTTCAGTTGCGAGGATAATGACCAAATGCAACGTTGCCAAGCATCCCCAAGCCGTGTATACCTTTCCAGCCGCTCCATAGCCTACTAATACCCCACATCTATCCGTCTATCTCTTTCCATTCCACACAAAGGCCTATCTCCGTTCAACTCATGGCTTACTGCGTCTTTGTTTGAGCGTTTGAAGCTGGATATTGGATAAATTCGAGTGTAGGGGTGGCCATGGATGTTTCGAATTGCCGATAGTGCTTTGTTTCCACGGATATAGCGATTTGATTGAAGGAAATTTGGGGTTTAGCGTTCGTTGTAGGTTTTTAGGGGGTTTTTCGAGATTTTTAGTCGAATTTGCTCGATTTGCAAGGTCCTGAAGACCGAATTGACTGGATTGTAACTATTTCTAAAGGAATTTTATGTTGTTTCCTTAAAATTAATTGTAGAATCGTTAAAATTAATGACTTTTATCGTTTAATTTATGTAAAATTTTGATTTTAACACTAATTTGAAGCAAACGAAACCAAACAAAATCAAAAATAATCCAGTTACTACTTCGTTCTTGTCAAACATTATCGAAAATTCAATATATATCTTTATAAATTAGTCCAACCCAACCCACCACCATAAAAATTTTGAAAATACTGCTTAAAAAAATTGTATTAACAAAAAAACTTACATCTTGAATTTCACCACCGGGAAATCCGAAAATCTAACCTAAAAAAACCTCAAAAAAGCCTCAAAACTTCCACTCAAAATTCCTCAATAACCGCTCGACGGATTTTCACCAAACCGTCAAGATAACCCCTCCTTACCCCAAAGAACACAACGCAAAAATCCCCACATTTCTACAATGACTAATTTCGAAGTTATAATCTTTAGTTTTATGGTGAGAACCTCGCATCCTAAAAATCAACTTGGCTATGGATCAGGCGTCATTCGACTGTTTAGGGGTGTGGCTAGGGGCGTGTCATGGGCGTCGCCCATTGAGGAATCGACCAATAAGGAGGTTGGACGCCACTGGAAGTAGACAAGTCTGTTGAAAGGGCATATTTATGGTTTTTTTTTCGTACAGGGGTCATGTTGATGGGGTAATTAAATAGTTTTGCTCCCGATTGGTTGATTTTATTGGGGGTTTTGTTTTGTTTTAATGGTTTCTAGGTGAGTTTCCGATTTTAGGTAGGACACGTTCGATTTTTGATTGGATACCTAATCTCAATCTAATTAATTTAAAATTGAATTATTATTCGGAAATCCGAAATTTACGTTAGATTTTGTTTATATGTTATAAGAATTGTATATTATTGATTTTGGTACTATTTTATGTACTAAATTTTTCTAAAATAACCGATTGCCTATTTATCACTAATAATAAAGCTAAAAACTGAAAACTACATAACAAAATAACTATAAACTGAATATTTTAATGTTTCAAATCACAAAAATCAAATCAAAAATCCCGCTAAATTATTCAGAACGGACGAGCGAACTTTTGAACCAATTAGAATCGAGCACGTCGAACCGCATCGAAAGCCATTCAAAAACAAAAGACGGCGACCCCACGCGTACCTTCTGCAAAAATGCATCCAGTTTTCTCCATAGTTGTTCGTAATTTTCCTTAAGAAAATCAGCACAGAACCGGGAAAGCCGGTCAAAATCCGAAAGGTAAGCGCGAGTTTACCGATATTTCATCATTTTCCGGGCCCGATCGGTCGAGATTTTCCAAAAGACGTGTTCCAAATCCGCATATATCAAACAACGGGATTCGCCATATTAGCATAGGCCGATTCTGCACACCAACGCATTCAAAAGCAGTTTTCGATGGAAAAAATCGATAAGAGCCCAGAGCACCGCCGTGCAAACCCAAGGTAAGGCTTTATTTTATCTTTTGCATGCATTTTTGCGGAGCTCCGTGTTAAAATTGAGTAATAATTGCCGAGATTACGATGTGATAATGCATTTTATACCGGGGAACAATGGCCTATGCGAACAATAGACATTCTTTTCGCCTTTTTATAAGTTGATTCCGGTCTAAATACGCTCCTTGGGGCCAACGCCCTGCGTTTTCATCGGGTTGGTGCGGTATTTAAGCCCCATCTTACGTTAGGGCCCCAAAGTTGGATATATTGAGCAATGTTACCGTAGAGGGGTTCTTGTATAGGATAAAATGATAGGGTATGGCCAAGTGGCGCAATCATGCGGAAGCTGGGTGAACTACTTTATCTGTTGTGTCAGTTTGTTTATTTTGAGAGTTTTATCATTGGAATTTTGGTTGTTTTTGTAGTTTAGGGATGGGAAACGGGTGAATTATCAATAAATATTGTATTTATAATACTTGTATTGATTATTCGCTTGGGGATTTTTGGTTCTTGTGCCGAAAAATTTTGAAGGTTTGCGGTTGGTACTCGACATAACCTCACTTAACTCAAAGCGTTGGTTCTACGTTTTGTTTACCGGTTTAACTTCGCTGCAATTACTTGTTTTTGAGTGTTTTTTCGTTGATTAGAGACAAACCCGTAAAAGTATTTGGCGATTTTTCGTAATCCCACGCACAGAAAAACAAATTTATACATTTTTCGGTCTTACAGGCAGAAATGGACGCCGATTTATACGATGAGTTTGGGAACTACGTCGGCCCAGAACTTGACAGTGACGATGAAGACGATGAGGAACAACAGCAGTTTGGGGGGGACGAGGAGCCCCAAGATTACGATGTAAGTTAACCTATAAATCTTGATCTTTACACTTTTATGCGATCGTTTTGTTCCGACACCTACTTAAATCGTGTTTTAAGTGTTTACGATTGTTTTAAAGGTAGTTTTCTATCGATTGTTTTGTTTCTTTGTTAGATTTTTTTGTGTATGTTGTTCGTAAATGCTTTTTTTGCGTGTAGGATGAACATATGGATGAAGGCGAGCCTCAACCCATGGCGATTGTCTTACATGAAGATAAGACTTACTATCCGTCGGCCCTTCAAGTCTACGGGCCTGAAGTGGAGACTATTGTCCAGGAGGAAGATGCGCAGCCCTTAGACGTTCCGTTAGTCGAGCCTGTTAAGAAGAAGAAGTTTCAGTTGAAGGAACAGGATTTGCCGGAGACAGTGTATAGCATGGAGTGAGTATCGGTTAGAAATTTGTAAATAATTTCGTTCAATTGTCCTTAAAACCAAATATTTCTGTTGATAAACATTTCCATTGAAGAAATATGGCCCATTTACTTTTTTTTAAATGTTTGCTACGTCTAGATTGTTTAAAATATGGATTTACACCACTTCAGTAATGATAATGTTGTGAAGAAATAATTCCCTTTGTAGAAATGGTGTTTCATCCGAAAATACAATAAATGTATGAATATTTTGATTATTTAATATTTCATTACCAATCTTAAGACATAAATCCAAACATTTGGCATCATTCCTGGCATCCAACGTCTGTCTTAATCGTAGTCTAAATCAGTTTATTTTTTTTTTTGTATATTCTGGCCATATACGATTTACTAATTTCAATTTGTAACGCTTTTCTTCAAAGGGATTATTTTGGAATTTCTTGAACGGAACGTAATGTTGTTAGAAAATGCAGCGTCTTCCTTATTCCGTTTCTTTCTCTGCGGCTTTATGGTTATAGAGAAGCTGTTTCCAAAAATTTGTTTATAAGTTTGCGAGCCCCAACGTGAGATATTCTAGTATAGGTAGAAATTGTTGTGTAAGAATAGTTACAGTTAAATGTTCAAAGAAATTTAAGGAAATTAAATACTAATGTATATAAAGTACATACAACAAATAGTAATGCCTATGTTTTTGTATTAGTTTTGTTTTGAATACTTTTGATCTTTAAAAAAGTATTCAAACAGCTGTAAGATAGAGCCATAAAAAAGTAATATCTGCCAATATTTTAAAAATACATACTGTACCATACACTAGACCCTAAACAGTTTACCACTTTTTGCTGGATGCTTTTTAGTGAAAATAGGAATTTTGAAAATTTCAGATGAATTGGAATATGCACTAGAATTGTATGAAGTGTCTAGTTTTTAAGGAAAAATGCATTTTTGCTGTTTTGTAATGTTTATCATTGATTTGTTCAACAAGTAGACTCAATTCAGAATTTCTGCCTTCAGGTTCAGATTGTTGTTTTAATATTGTTTCACATAGCAAACGTGCGCGCGTGTTTCTGCTCCTCATCACATTCTCCATGCATTTGCGTGTTGAATTGACGTTTCGCAACCGCTGACGTTCTGAATACTGTCAAAAGTTTCAAAATTTCCTGGCTACCTACTATTAATGTAGACACGATTTCGATCAAATAGAATTTGCTCCTGCAGCTAAACTATTATCTATTTTGACGAAATTACAGAAACAACGGCTCATTTGCAAAATCGTTGAAAAATGCTAAGACTAAATTATAGCCAGTTCCTTTGAACCCTTTTGAACCAAAAGCTTTTCAGCTCTAAGTGTTGGTTATATGAAACTTCTAAATATGAACTTTCGTCCCGATACCTTTAGTAGTTTTTCCGGAATCGTCGTCACAAAAATCGGAGACACACATACACACACACACACAGACATTTTGTTGTACCTTGCTCAAAAATGTTCAGGGGACCCAAAAAGACCTATTTCCGATAAAATCCCAAATTTTTTTTTTCGCCGTGGTTACAATACTTTACCATACTGCGTATGATAAAGTAAAAAGGATGCAAACATCTTTGAGATAGAACCTTAAAAATGTAATATCTGCCAATATTTTAAAAATACATACTTTACTATTCACTAGACACTAAAAAGTTTACCACTTTTTGCTGAATATTTGTTAGTGAACGTTTGGAATTTGAAAAATTTGAGATGAATTTGAATATGCACTAGAATAGGGTATTCCGGTCATGTCAAAATTTAAGCAGATATTCGGTTTAACCTATTGTACAATTTATGAGGATTCATAAAGTTAAGCTATGAGCTTTTTGATTTAGTTTTTCTGTGAGATAATTGCAATTAAAAGTGCATTTCGTTTGAATTCACCGACCACCCTCGGAAACACACGATGATTACCGATCCCTATTAGCGCTGGCAACAGCGGACAGCTCTCGAACAGCTGATCGCCCAAGTTGACGGTTGGCTACCCTGTTGTTTGAGAACGAAGTCGAACTACATTTCCAATTCGACACAGAACTATGTCGGCGTTGGCGTTTATACATTTTGAAGTCAAGTATTTGATATAAGCTCAATAACCAAAGCAGGTGTCAACAAACGAGCGATTCTAAACGTTGACACAACACGACAACAAATTACGTGCACCCTAGATATAGCAACGTTGTCAAGTCGCTCACTTTGAGCGGTCTTTGTGACGTCACAAAGACCAATCCTAATTCAAAATTCAAACAACGATTTCTCTTAATTTAAAACGATGTTTGATATCTTACTAGTGAAGTAGCAAATAGTAACACCCATAGTTTATAAAAAATTACAATTTAAAAAACACCGGAATACCCTATTGTATGAAGAATTCTATGATTTTCTAAAAAAGTAGACTCAATTCAGAATTTCTGCCTTCACGTTCAGATTGCAACCCGAAAAAAATGAAAAAAATTATATCAGTGTCAGTTATTATTTATTTATTTTTATTGAATTTTGTATTAATTCTTTCCTTGATTTTGATGTTTTTTTTTTAAATTGTTGTATGTATTAGATTAATTAATTAAGTAAAAATAAAGTTTAAATGGTGTTTGAATACAAAAAAAGCCTCTACACAGCAAGAAATTTTGTTTAATTCTAATAAATCACAGTTTGAAAATTGTTGCAAATGATTATATTTTTGCCTCTATTTCAAACAACAATTTACTTCATTCAGACCAACTTTTCTATCTGGTACAAAATTTTATTAAACAGATATTACATTTATTTAGAAAAAAGTTGGGGAAAAAATTTTTGTGGTAGTTTTATTCTTTGAAATTATGCATACGTATGTATCTATGACTATGTAATCGCAATCATGATACACGCCAATGATTATAATGACACTGGCATTGTATAATAATTGCAATTTGCTCAATAAAACGTCGTATTCCTCTCGTACCCAACGAATATTAATTGCTCGCATATTTACACGCTCGCTCGCCTTTGGCGCTCGTATAAACTTCATGCTCGCCATTTCTATCTTAAGTTATGTGCTCGTCAAATAATATACTTTTATTCTGGCAAACTAGCAATAAATACACCAAGAAAATATTGAAGAATATAAAGAGAATGCTAAAATTTAAATTGGGATAATTAATCTTTTAGACTATAACATAATTTTTTATTTTGCGTTTAGGTATCTTGCCGACATGATGGACAACACATCGTTAATTCGTAACGTGGCTTTAGTCGGTCACTTACACCACGGAAAAACCACGTTCGTCGATTGTCTTGTCCGACAGACGCACCCCGGCTATCAAGATTACGAGGAGAAAAATCTACGCTATACAGATATTTTGTTTACCGAACAAGAACGCGGCTGCTCCATAAAATCTGTCCCCGTCACTTTACTTCTTCCTGATGTCAAGAATAAAAATTACTTGATGAACATTTTCGATACCCCTGGTAAGATTTTTTTTTTTTCGAGTAAAAAAAATATAATTTTTAATTTTATATTAAGTAAACATATTATTTATCAATTTATTTATTAATAATATTTAAATAAATAGATTCTATTACAAGTTTAGTACTAGGTTAATAATTTTATAAGCGTAGAGCCATAATTTAGAAAATATTACACAAAATTTCCCAAAAAAAGAACATCGTAGGAAATAAATTTATTTTTCTTTTTTTCTGTTAGGCCACGTCAATTTTTCCGATGAAGTTACAGCTGCAATGAGACTCTGCGATGGAGTTGTACTCTTCATAGACGCCGCTGAAGGCGTTATGCTCAATACAGAGCGTCTCCTAAAACATGCTGTTCAGGAAAGAATGCAGATAACGATCTGTATCAACAAAATAGACAGACTTATGTTAGAATTAAAATTACCGCCGCAAGATGCATATTACAAGCTGAGGCATATCGTGGAAGAGATAAACGGATTATTAACGTAAGTATACATAAAAAATTTTTCTCCAACGTTTATTTACTGAAAAAAAATTAATATGCTTCGTACATTTTTTTTAGGTTGTACTCTGACGATCTCAACCCACAGATTGTGTCTCCCGTTCTTGGCAATGTTTGTTTCGCTAGTGCGCAGTACGGAGTTTGTTTCACTCTGAAGTCTTTTGCCAGTGTCTACAAGATGTATTACGAAGATGTTAACGTTGAAGAGTTTTCTAAGAGACTGTGGGGTGATATCTACTTTAATAGTAAAACGTGAGTAATAATAATTTGTGTCGCATAACAATTTTTATTAAGATTCATAGTTTACAAGGAAAACAAGTAAGAAATGGCAATAATGTCCTTTCGGATAGCAAACGTATTTCAATCAGTTGCTACAGAAAAATGTTTATAACTTTCGTGAAAATTGTTGCATAAATTTCTATCATACCTCAAATTGTAGGTAATTAAAAGACCTAGTAGCCCTTTGACTTTTGGAGTTTTCCCCATGGACAACATCCCCTAGATGGCGATAATGTCCGCTCGAATAGCAAACGTATTTCAATCTGTTGCTATAGAAAAATGTTGATAACTTTTGCAAAAATTGTTGCATAAATTTCTATTATACTTGAAATTGTAGGTAATTAAAAGACCAAGTAACCCTCCAAATTTCGGAGTTTTGCTCCAAAGACAACAACTCCTATCTTAAATGGCAATAATGTCTGTTCGAATAGCAAACATATTTCAATCAGGTGGTACAGAAAAACATTTGTAACTTTTGCAAAAATTGTTGCATAAATTTCTATTATACCTCAAATTGTAGATCATTAAAAGACCTAGTAACCCTCCGAATTTTGGAGTTTTGCTCCAAAGACAACAACTGCTATCTTAAATGGCAATAATGTCTGTTCAAATAGCAAACGTATTTCAATCAGGTGGTACAGAAAAACGTTTGTAACTTTTGTAAAAATTGTTGCATAAATTTCTATTATACCTCAAATTGTAGGTAATTGAAAGACCTACTAGCCCTCCGACGGTCGGAGTTTTGCCCCAAAGACAACAACTCTTATCCTAAATGGCAATAATGTCTGTTCGAATAGCAAACGTATTTCAATCAGTTGCTACAGAAAAATGTTTATAACTTTTGTAAACATTGTTGCATAATTTTCTATCATACCTCAAATTGTAGATAATTAAAGGGACTAGTAGCCCTTCAACGCTCAGAGTTTTGCCCCATGGACAACATCCCCTATATGGCGATAATGCCCGCTTCGAATAGCAAACGTATTTCAATCAGTTGTTACAGAATAATGTCTATAACTTTTGCAAAAATTGCTGCATGAATTTCTATTATACCTGAAATTGTAGGTAATTAAAAGACCTAGTAACCCTCCGAATTTCGGAGTTTTGCTCCAAAGACAACAACACCTATCTTAAATGGCAATAATGTCTGTTCAAATAGCAAACGTATTTCAATCAGGTGGTACAGAAAAGCGTTTGTAACTTTTGCAAAAATTGTTGCATAAATTTCTATTATACCTCAAATTGTAGGTAAGTGAAAGACCTACTAGTCCTCCGACGGTCGGAGTTTTGCCCCAAAGACAACAACTCCTATCCTAAATGGCAATAATGTCTGTTCGAATAGCAAACGTATTTCAATCAGTTGCTACAGAAAAATGTTTATAACTTTTGCAAACATTGTTGCATAATTTTCTATCATACCTCAAATTGTAGATAATTAAAGGGACTAGTAGCCCTTCAACGCTCAGAGTTTAGCCCCATGGACAACATCCCCTATATGGCGATAATGCCCGCTTCGAATAGCAAACGTATTTCAATCAGTTGTTACAGAATAATGTCTATAACTTTTGCAAAAATTGCTGCATGAATTTCTATTATACCTGAAATTGTAGGTAATTAAAAGACCTAGTAACCCTCCGAATTTCGGAGTTTTGCTCCAAAGACAACAACACCTATCTTAAATGGCAATAATGTCTGTTCAAATAGCAAACGTATTTCAATCAGGTGGTACAGAAAAGCGTTTGTAACTTTTGCAAAAATTGTTGCATAAATTTCTATTATACCTCAAATTGTAGGTAAGTGAAAGACCTACTAGTCCTCCGACGGTCGGAGTTTTGCCCCAAAGACAACAACTCCTATCCTAAATGGCAATAATGTCTGTTCGATAGCAAACGTATTTCAATCAGTTGCTACAGAAAAATGTTTATAACTTTTGCGAAAATTGTTGCATAATTTTCTATCATACTTCAAATTGTAGGTAATTAAAAACCCTAGTAACCCTTTGACATTTGGAGTTTTACCCCATGGACAACATCCCCTAAATAGCGATAATGTCCGCTCGAATAGCAAACGTATTTCAATCAGTTGCTACAGAAAAATGTTTATAACTTTTGCAAAAATTGTTGCATAATTTTCTATCATACCTCAAATTGTAGATAATTAAAAGGGCTAGTAGCCCTTCAACGCTCAGAGTTTTGCCCCATGGACAACATCCCCTAAACGGCGATAATGTCCGCTCGAATAGCAAATGTATTTCAATCAGTTGGTACAGAAAAATGTTTATAACTTTTGCAATAATTGTTGCATAAATTTCTATCATACCTCAAATTGTAGGTAATTAAAAGAGTAATTAATATAAATAATTATTTTTGCAGCCGAAAATTCACAAGGAAAGCCCCACACAATTCCGCCCAACGCAGCTTCGTAGAGTTCATCCTAGAACCTCTATACAAAGTTTTCGCTCAAGTTGTCGGCGACGTTGACTCAACCTTACCCGGGGTTCTCGACGAGCTTGGAATAAAACTCAACAAGCAGGAGTTAAAACTGAACATCAGGCCGCTACTTCGGCTGGTTTGCAATAAATTTCTCGGCGATTTCAGCGGTTTTGTGAATATGGTTGTCGAGCATATCAAATCTCCGCTCGATAATGCAAAGTTGAAGATCGACCATATATATACTGGGCCGCCCGAGAGCGCCATCTACGACGATATGGTAAATTGCGACCAGGAAGGTTTGCTTATGGTCCACAGCTCGAAGATGTACCCGACGGAGGATTGCACGTTCTTTCAAGTTTTGGGTAGGGTTATGAGTGGGACGCTGTATGCTGGGACCGATGTTAGGATCCTCGGGGAGAATTATAGTTTGCAGGACGAGGAGGATTCGAGAATTTTGACCATTGGGAGGCTTTGGATCTATGAAGCGAGGTATTTGTTTTTTTATGTTTTTGTATTATTATTTGAGTTATCCCTATTTTCTTTTTGTTTCATATCCTAGTGCTTATTTTTTTGCCGTATTTCTTATGTTCTTATATTTCTTTTAAATTTTATTTATTATTTATTTTTATTTTCCATTACTTCTAATTGAAATTTTAATTTCTTTATTAAATTCCTCTTTTTTTCTTTTTATCTTTTGATGAATTTGTTTTCTTTTTCATTTTAAACCTAGTAGTTTTGTAGGTATTAATTTATTTCCAAGTTTATTTCTTCTCTTGAATCTTATGAATTTGTTTAATTTCTGATTGTTATTACTGTTATTTGTTGTTTTTTGTTGTTGTGGTTTGGTTTATTTTATATGCTTTCCTTTTTTACTGCTTGTTTTTTCTTTTGTCTCATTATTTTCTGATTTATTTCCTATTTTTGTCTCATTATTTTCTGATTTATTTCCTATTTATTTTTCTTACTTCATTTCTTTGTCTCTTTCGTATCGTAGTGGTGTCATTATTTGTTATGTTCTTATATTTCTTGTAAATTTTAATTCTTGCATTTATTTTCAATTTCTCTCAATTCAAATATTAATTTACGTAATAAATTCGTCTTACTTTGTTTTCTATTAATTCAAATAAAAAAATACCAAAATAATAGAGAAAATACATATCGTGTGTTTTAAATTATATTATATTTTGATTGGTAGTTGACTTCAGCTTAGTACTGTTTCTTTTTATCTCTTGATGAATTCGTTTTATTTTTTATTTTAATCCAATAGTTGTATTATTCTGTTTAATCTTATTTTCTGTTCTCTTATGTCATTTAAGTATTGCTTTGAGCACCTTTTTCTGTTTTGTTTACTTCTTATTTTATTTTTGTTTATTTACATTATCGTTTACATACGTACCTTTATTTAGAAAATAAACTGCTTCCGGGTTATGCCGTGTGTCAAGATTTGTTAATGCTGACGTTTCGCGAACCATGTTGCTCGCTTCTTCAAAGCTAATTGAATACTGACGACCTACCTAAACAATCTCCCTTATATACCTAAGTTTACACCTCACTGCGCACATCTGGAGAACCGCTCCCATGTGCTTTTCCACCTGACCGCGTTAGGATCGATTTCCAGACCCTACTAATGTCAGTACCGTCCTCGCGATTGATGTTGTCAGGATGTTTGTAGATTTCGATTGCTTCTCTCGTACCTTTATGTTTTCTTGCATTTGTTTCTTTTTCTCTTACTTCTCATTTGTTCAGCTTTTTGCTTGTCTTTACTTATATGTTTTATTTTAGTTATTTCTCCATACTTCTAACTCCATACGTACGTTCTTTCTTTATCTTTTTTTCTTGCATGATATTTCATTATTTTAACAATAAATTAATAATAATAATAATGCCTAAATATTTCAGTTGTTACGGGCTATCAACGTTAAGAAAAAATATATAAAAAAGAAACTACAAACATTTTGATTATTATAGGTTAATAATATGGTGATATACAGGCGGGATGTAAATTTTAAAATAAATCAAAAATTACAGCCTGTATATCACCATATTATTAACCTATAATATTAATTTGACAATAATATGTCGTTAAACATTTTCATTTTGATTATTGTTTAATACAATAAATTTCCAATTTGACAATTATTAATTTATAAAAAAATCAATAAGATAGATATTATATATGGAAAATTACTAATTACTTAACTTATCAAAAATACAATAATTGCAGTTAAAGGACCTTATCAACAATTTTATCTTCTTCTGTTATTTAACTTATAATAAACTTTTGATTTCCCTTTTTTTATTTATTTTTTCTGTTTGCTAGGTACAAAGTAGAGTTGAACAGAGTTCCAGCTGGTAACTGGGTATTAATAGAAGGCATTGACCAAAGCATAGTGAAGACGGCCACTATTACCGATCTCACAATCCGCGACGACCTCTACATCTTTAGGCCGTTAAAGTTCAACACGCAAAGTATCATCAAAATTGCCGGTAAGTAATCTTTTTTTCATCTATTATGTGTTTTATTTATTATCCCAGAAACCGATATTCCATTTTATTTAAACAAAACTGAATTTCCTTTTGATGATTTAGAAAAAAATATAGTTTCAGTAGAAAAGCAACAATTTCTAAAAAAATTAATTATTAAAGTAATAAATTAATAAGTTTTATTTTACCTTCTAGTTTGCTGTTTTATTATTAAATTACTTTTTCATTTAATACATTTGATTTTGACTTAAAATTCTTTCTGTTGCCTAAACGACAGTTTTTAAAAAAGAATGCACATTACTCAGATTGGTACAAAATTGGCATTTCAGAATGAAATAATCCACTGTATAATAAAATATTTTGTTTTTTTTCTCGTCTAGTTGAACCTGTCAACCCTTCCGAACTTCCGAAAATGTTAGACGGGCTCCGTAAAGTGAACAAATCGTATCCACTTTTGACCACTAAAGTAGAAGAATCTGGAGAGCATATAATCCTAGGAACTGGGGAATTGTATCTTGACTGCGTCATGCACGATCTTAGAAAGATGTACTCAGAAATTGATATCAAAGGTAAGTCTGACTTATTTTTATATAAAAGAAAGATCGGTGCGATTTAAGCGTGCATTATTTAAATAGATATGTGCATTAAAACAAATAATTTGAACATTAAAATATAAATAATGTACATTAAATAAATGTACTTATGTCACATAAAAAATTACATATTGTGCCTTAGAATGGATAACTTGTGTATTAAAATAATACATATTGAGCATTCAATGAATATGTTATATGAAAAATGTTATAATAAGCAATATTCTATTCATATTGTGCCCTAAAATGAAAAGTCAGTGGTTTGGCGTTAGTGATGCCGAATATTACCGGCTAACAGCCGCGGTAATCCGTCGCAATAGCCAATATTGCTATTAGCGCCATCTGTCGACAGTACTAATAACTACTGGCCACGCACGCGCAGTTTGATCCTGGGCACCATATCAATAGACAAAATATATATCTCCGTCTCACATTGGTGGAACCGAGACTACACATTGGCGCTATAGGACAAACTCCGTATAATCCCTAATACTAATATGGGCTCACCCTATACATTATATTAAATAAAAATTCAATAGTTTTTGACTTATGACGACATCGACACTTTTAATGGCAATCCCATATTCTGTGTACTGATATTGATATATCTGGTACTTGTTCGATAGATATTTACAAAAAGAAGACAGTTGAAATTAGGGTAGTAATGATAATTTATTTGTTTATGGAATTCGCATAGACATTTTCAATTGACTTATTTGCGCTGAATATGGATCTAAACTTGAAAGTTGCATATCAGGTCAGAGTAATAAGTTTTTTATATTTCTTCCAGAAATCGATTTAAATGCTTCCACATTTATCAATATAGTCATTTATCAATAGTTTTAGGATTCAGGATTCAGATTAAGGTTTCCTATGAAGCCATTTTGAGGTTTCTAGAACAATGCGTTTAGGTGGTATAAATTTGTAAAAATTCTCAGAATCGCCTTTTTTACACTTTAACTCACTTTTTTCGATAACAATTAACAAACTTACTTTATGTGCACTACAGGTTGCGTAGCTGAATGCACATTATATTCTTTGTAGGGCACGTCATAATTTTCTCATGGTACAATTTCGATTATTAAATGCGCTTATAATATTTTCAAATGCTGAGTTATTTAAACCATTGGAAATATATTTTTTTCAATGAACAATTATTACGTTTTAAGCTGCTCATTATATTTTTAAGAGGTAACGATTGTAGTGCACATTTGTTTATTTAAGTGTAGAAATGTATTATGAAAGGGGACATTGAAATATATAAATGTACAATTATTTATTCGGATGTACATTTATATAAATTTATTGTACATTTATTTTTTCAATGCACAAGTAATTTTTTGCATTGCTCAAATACTTTTTGTATTGGACAAATATTTTTAGTATTGGTCAAAGATTTTATCAAATGCTTACAATAAATGCACGTTTATTGTTTATTGCGCATATAATTTGTACTGAAGAAAGGCCACCTTTTATTTTAAATTATTTTCCTTTACGTTTATCATTTTTTATTTGGAAACACTCCAAAGATCACAGAAGTTCATCAAATTCTTTCTTTTAATCAAATTCACACAAACGCACATAAAAATCATCTCAAATTTTCAGTGGCCGATCCCGTCGTAGTTTTCTGCGAAACAGTCGTCGAAACGTCCAGTTTAAAATGTTTTGCGGAAACCCCGAACAAGAAAAACAAACTGACGATGATTGCGGAACCGTTAGAGAAAGGCCTCGCCGAGGACATAGAGAGCGAAAACGTGCAGATAGACTGGAACAAAAAGAAGTTGGGAGAGTTTTTCCAAACCAAGTACGACTGGGATCTCCTGGCCGCGAGAAGCATATGGGCTTTCGGGCCCGACAATACCGGCCCGAATATTCTTGTCGACGATACTTTGCCGTCGGAAGTCGACAAAGGATTGCTGAATTCCGTTAAGGATTCGATCGTGCAGGGATTCCAGTGGGGTACCAGGGAAGGACCTTTATGCGAGGAACCAATTAGGAATACGAAGTTTAAAATTTTGGACGCGATGATAGCCGGGGAGCCCTTGCATCGTGGAGGAGGTTAGTAAAATTTTTTTTTTCGGTTTTGGCTTGTTGGTTTGATCTTTTGGTTTTTGTGGCGTGACGAGAAAAGTAGATGCGATAGAGACCATTATCATACATGTCTTGGTTACTGATAAATTAGATAATTCAGCCTGAAATATAAAACAATCGGTCTATTCTGGCTTAATCAGGAGAATTAAAAACTAAAACTGTTTCCTTGATTGTGCCATCACACATTTCATTTATTTTTCTGTATATCAGCTTTCTTTTCACCACGCTTGATCTGTATTTAATTCTCTAATTCTTTATATACGCTAGAATTTTGTATTAAAACCAATGACTAGCTTTCGACTCCCCCTCACCCCTGTACATTGGTGCCTGCTGTAGCTGTTGTGCTAGTGTATGTAGCTGGTTTTGCTGTTTTTCTGGGATTGTACGCAGTTTTTTATGTTAATTAAGGATATAGTTGGTAAGTGAATAAAGCAAAAAAAAAAACAAATTTTAGGACAAATAATTCCCACTGCTAGGAGGGTTGTCTATTCGGCCTTTCTGATGGCCACCCCCAGGCTTATGGAGCCATATCTCTTCGTCGAAGTCCAAGCGCCTGCAGATTGTGTTTCTGCAGTCTATACAGTCCTGGCAAAAAGAAGGTACGTTTGATATTTTTTTACTTTCTGTATTTTTTTATTATATATTTTTATATATAATAAAAAAAGCATTAATAACTTGTAATTTAAAGTTTTGAACATCCAAAATTTGATTTCCGGAAAAACCGGAAGTGATACAAAACTATAAAATTATAGACATTTTTTTTACTTTTTCTATTTTTTAGGGGTCACGTAACGCAGGACGCCCCTGTACCAGGCTCACCGCTATACACAATCAAGGCTTTCATTCCCGCAATAGACAGTTTTGGCTTCGAAACTGATTTAAGGACTCATACGCAGGGACAGGCTTTTTGCTTGTCTGTTTTCCACCATTGGCAGGTAAGTTTCATGTTTCATCACATGAAGTTTCAATAACAAATAAAAATACGGAAACGTAAAACGTTAACAAAAGGGGGGTTTTCGAAAAAAAAATCATTGAAGAAAAAGGGAAATTTTTCCGTTTGTTGGATTAAAAACGATATGTTTCGTTCTTTTTTTGATATACTGTACTTGCAAAATAATTAAGGCCTAAAGATAATTTTTTCTTTTGTTGGTTTTAGTTAACACAATATAATTAAAACTTAAATCCTATTTTTAAATCGTACTTTTTGAAATAAGCAAAAAAGAATTAAAACCAAAGGAAAAAATCATTGAAGAAGAAAAACTATATTTTTTCAAGGATAATAAGTTTTTCTATCCTTTTTTAGATTGTACTTTTATAAATACAGTAGAACTCCAATTATCCGGATTAGAAAATTTTTTGTAGAATTCTTTTACCTAAAACATTATTGGTTAGAAAACCAAAAAATATTATCAATAACAAGTTCTTTGTTCAGTATAAAAGCTACTATGTAGCTGATTTGCAACGATGGATTACAGAAGTCCCGCGATGTATACATGCACAGTTATAAATTATAACACATACTCCCTTACTTGTAATATACAGGGTTAGAAAAAATTATCCGAACACCTAAATAATTCTCCAAACCGTAAGAAATTTCCAAAAATTGTTTTTTAGCTTTAAACTAGCTATCTTTAAAATATATGTTCAATATACAGGCTGCTCATTTAATTATAGACATTTAGTAACATTTATTTTCTTTAAATAGAACATCCTATATATTATTACATTTTTTAATTCTAGGATTAATTCTAAGAATTTTTTAAACGGCATCATTTTTATATAAAATGCATTATTTTTTAATTAGGAGCTATTAACCAAAAATAGTCATAATTACCGGAACACCTAAATTATCCTCCAACCGCAAACAAATTCGATAAAAATGTAGTATAAAAGTGTTTTGGGCTTAACCCCTTAACGTGCACTCTCGAATTAATTCGAGCACACTGTACTTATTATTATGTCTAAAGGGGTTAAACAACTTCTCATTTAAATATAGTTTCTATATACAGTGTGTTCGTTTTATTATGGATATTTGCAAAGCATTCCATTTTCTAATAGAATAACCTGTCAATTTTTGTTTTGTTTTAAGAACAATTTATAGCATTATGTTCAAAAAAAAAAAACGAATGACTCCAAATTAAGAATATTTTCCCACATACATACATATTTTTTTAATATGACAGTTTGAACATTTAATTTAATTCTATTTAATAGTGTTGTTATTTTCTCTTGATTTCTTTTATTTTTTACCCGTTTGGTTAAAGTTAAAGTTCACGAGTATTGATTAATTGCTTATAACTAAAAAAATAATTTTGTAAAGAAATATTTCCATCACAACATTCTTAGAATAGTATAGCATTAAAAAATGTTAAATATACATTGTGTTCGGTTAGAAAAAGGAAAGGTTTGCAAATTTCCATAATAACACGAACACAGTATATTAAAACTATATTTAAACGAGAGATTGTTTAAGCCCAAAAAACTTTTATTCGATTTTTGCATTTTATAAAAATATGATTTAAAAAAAAGGGAAATGTTACCAAATTTCTATAATAAAATGAGCAACCTGTATATTAAAAATATATTTCAAAGAGAGCTTGTTTAAGGCCAAAAAACTTATTTATTAACAATTTTTGGAAATTTCTTACGTTGGTTTCTTTAGGTGGTCCGGTAAATTTGGCTAACCCTGTATAAGCGCATACATAATAAGATTTCCGTAGTCTACTTTTAGCTCTTGCTGTGATCTGTAGTGCCAATTCTTCAGTCATTATATCCTAGAGTGATCGCGCCAAAAAAAAACGTGTTGTTTTAACCGCGAAGGAGAAAATGATAATCGTTGATGGTCTAGTAAAAGGTGAATCCGCAAAGAAGTTTGCCGATGAGTATAATTTCAGAACTTCAACGATTTCAAACATAAAAGGAAATGTTGATTCATTTAAACATGTTTTTCAAAACTGAGAATCAAGACTGAAGTTCATGTAGAAAATCTATTAATGGGCCCGTAAATGATAAAATTGAGCATGCAGTTTATACTTGGTTTGTACAAAAACATGCTCAAGGCCAGCCGCGATCTGGATCTGTACTTTCAGAAAGAGCATTATTGTTTAATAAAAAAATAGGAGGGGATTTGCAATTCCAGGCGAGATAAAGTTGGCTTAGAAACTTTAAAGAAAGGCATAGAATTTGTGAACTCGAATTTCACAGCGAATTAATATATCCGACAAGCATACCGCAGATACGTTAGTTACAGAATTTACAACAAAGTTTTCAGGACAATTCAATAAAGGTTTTATCTACAATGCGGATGAAACTGGTTTGTACTGGATAGCCTAGCCTTAAAAACCACTGATATCAAAATTTAAAAAAGCTACGGCACCTGGGTATTAGAGAAAAGATTGTCTTACAATGAAAAATCCAGCTATCCGGATTTTTGATTATCCAGATCGGGTCTGGCCCAAATTAATCCGGATAATTGGAGTTCTACTGTAACTAGATAATAATTAAGACCAAGAGAAATAAATCCTTAAAGAATAGAGGCTATTAATTTTTGTTGTCCTTTTATAGATTATACCTGTATAAATAATATAAAATAATTAAGATCAAGGTAATAAAATAAATAACTAAAATTAAAACCAAAGAAAGGAAATTCAATTTGAAAAATGGACAGTTTATGAGAGGATACAATTTTTTTCCCTTTTTTAGATTGTATTAGTATAAATAACTAAAAAAATAGTTAAAACCAAGGGAAATAATTCCTTGAGGAAAACAGTATAATTTTTGAAAGGATTATAACTTTGTTCCTCCTTTTTTTTATTGTTCGTGTTAATTTCTGAAAAATAATTAAAAGCAGAAGGAAAAAAATTTTCAATTAAGATAATTTGTTATTGTTTTGCTAATGTACTTGCCTAAAAAACCCCAAAATTATTGTAACAAATGAAAATAAATGCTTTTAGAAAAAAGACTAATTTTTGAAAAGATAATAATTTTGTTCATCCTGCTTTCAGATTGTTCCTGGCGATCCTTTGGACAAAAGTATAACGATACGGCCACTGGAGCCCCAACCCGCTACACATTTAGCTAGGGAATTTATGATCAAAACCAGGAGAAGGAAAGGACTCAGCCAGGATGTGTCGATTAACAAGTTTTTCGACGATCCTATGTTGCTGGAACTGGCCAGACAGGACGTCATGTTGAATTATCCCTTATTATAGTTACCCTTCTAGTTACTTTCCTTAAGTTAAGTTCTTTTGTATAAGTTAATAGAAAAATAAAAATATTTCTGTGAAGGCTGGCAATAACTACTTACCTTATCTTTAGTCGACAGGAACGGCCAAAAAAGGTGAGAAATAAAAATCGGATATTTAAATACAGAGATTTCTTTAATTTAGAAATTTCAAAGTATGATATGATATATAAATATTTACATTAAAAATGAACAATACTAATACGCTAAGCAAAAATCGATTGAACTATATATAATATATAAATACAACTAAAAACGGTAATGATCATAATAATAATATTTAATAATAATAATCGTAATAAAAAAGTTTTGAACACTGGAGAGCGGGCGGTTTTGTTTCTCGGACGCCTACTTTGATTTTGTTCTTACGTATATATCTAAAAACGTTGTCGAAACAAAACTGCCCGGAACTGTACTGGGAGAAACAAAAAATATTCGCTACGCGTGAAAACATTTTTGAATTTCCTCCACTATAAACTATATTTCATCCTCGTTTATATATATAATTATTTATATATATATAGAATATACTAAATCTTCTTAAAAATGTGCATTTTCTCGGTAATATACATGTTTTTTTGTTAATTTATTTTTCACTATGCTGGATTACGTATTTATTTTCTTCACTTGTGTTTTTTTTTGTTCTCACATTACCTTACGGGAAAGAAAAAGATTTATTATTTTTTGGAAGATTTTCGGAAGTACACTCTAAAAATATTGCACTATAATTTCGAAAAAACGTCGTATTTATTATTTACAACAGAACGATCCTATTCATATAATATAAGAAAGGCGACGAAACAAAAAAAAAGGAAGAAGAAAAAACAGATTTATATTATAATATAATAACGAACTATGTACAAGTTTTACAAATACCGCCTCATCATACCGTATTTGTGATATGCATCATCGTGACTAAATTTTTAAAATTTCTACACAAACCGAAATCGTCGGAAAAAATTTGAGATCTCGTCAAAAAAATAAGAAATGCTATGTTCTGCGTTTGTTCAACGCTTGACTGGCCTCAAAAATCATAAAAAATGCCCTGATCGCACGCGAGACTAGAGATTTTGAAAATAAAAAAAATAAACAAAAAATTTAGATTATGTACAATTAAAAATATTTTGGATCTTTTCTGGTCCTTAAAATCTAAAACGAACGTAAATTTGGCCTTACGCGCGCTAAATCCGAGGTTCGGGCGTAACCGGAAGACCTTTTCTCCCCCGGAAAAGCCGCCACGCATACAAAAAACAAAAGCATTCAATTATTATATCACAATTATCTTACATTTATATATATAATTCAAATTTCATCGGAGACATGTTTGAAATTCGCGCGCTAGCGCAACACCCGGTATATAAATACATAATTATTAACAGTCTTATATTTATTTACGTTCTTTATAATTAACAGAAATCGCAAAATCACGAAAATCGCAAGATCGACCTAGCGATGGACAAATCGCGTTTTTTCGATTGTAGTGATGGATGTTTCGGCGATGCCCCGAAAATTTAAAACGCGATTTCTCCAAGAGTTGATCTTCGATTGGGTCGGTGACGAATTATCACTTTATTAAATCAATTAATTAGTTAATTAATACAAAAAATTAAAACGTAGAAGATTGCGGGAACCGTCGTTTAAAACAGTCTTTTCTCTGGTTTGTGGGGGGTTCCCATATTTGGCAAGATTAACAAAACGATATAATCACATTTTTTCTCTCAACAACTCCCGTGTCCTTAAATTTTCGATGATTGCACTGTTCGATTCATATGAAGTCTTTTTTAAAACAACAAAAAACACTACACTCTAAATTAATAGTCCCATCTTTCGAGGTTTTCCTCTTTTATGGATTTGTCCTCGTTCTCCTCTGATTTCTCCTCAGGTTTTTCGGTATCGTGACTTACTGATGACGTCTCACTTCTGTCATCATCGTACCTATCTAAAACAGGCGTCGGTTCGATCCTTATGGTCTCTTCCGAATTCCTCCTACCATAATCCTCAGTCTGCATCACGCAAACCCCGTTAATTATAACCTCATCCCCAGTTTGCGGTTGCTTCTCCTTCTCGTCTTGCCAATCAGGATTCACCCACTGCGGCGCAGCCGGTTTCCTCCTGGAAGACCGACTCTGCGACACAGGCTGCTCCTTCTGCTCGATCTTAACCTCCAAACTCCCAGAAATATTCGAATCCTCACTCCCCACATTACTATCCATATCATCGTCCTCAAACTCAGATTCACGTTTAATACCCATGGATAGATCCAACCCTGACATTTGCTCTTTAACCGCGTTATTCAAAGCTGATAAATCGATATCACCCGACTGGAGCAACCCCCTGCTTATAAGAGCTGCTATGTTCGGATTCGCTAGATAAGGGTACCCCAGGGGGATATTGCTGAGGCCTATTCTTTCTTGGGACATATCCATCATACGTTTCCCTAAGAGAAGCCTAAACCTAGCTGGGTCTAACGGTGGTTGGTTTGCAGCCTGGTCGCGGTCTGTGGCATTGCCAGAAGGTTTCAGCCTCATCCGATGGTTGTGGAACCAGTTGGACACCGTCCGATCCGGTAGAGCCAATTCGGAAGCCAAGAAATCGGTATCTGTCTGGTTGGGGTAGTTTTTCAACTCATACGCAACGTTTAGTGCTAACTTCTGGTATTCCGTGAACAAAACCCGTTGCTTCTTGGGTGCTGGTGGTCCGGGACCAGGAGAATTCGAATGGTAATACTCCGAGGTATCATTCGACGATGTATCCGAAGAATTATCATGGTTACCAGCCCCGGAAGACCTTCTTCGTTTATTGGCCTCCCTCCGTTCATTTTTCAACGCTTGAAGCCTATCGATGTTATGTGCGTCGTTCAGCCACAACTGCATCCGAATAAAAGGCTCCCTTCCTTTGATACTCAACATATGCCATGGTTTCGGCTTAGACAACAACTCACTCACCGACCCTTGACTCAAACCCAACACAGCTTCTCCAAAAATCTTTTGACCGATGTTATTCGCCAATAACGCCTCTTTAATTTTGGTTGTGATCACCTGGGTGTCCAAATCCTGCGTGAGTGCTGCCATCTCGTAGACGCTCGGCGAGATGTGCTGGTGGAGGGCCCTCATGTTCACCTGTTGGCTCATGGGGTTCGGTGTGAGCGGGCTGTGACTGGTCTTCTTCATGTGTTCTTGGTTCTGGAGGTTGATGGCATGGTGCGGTGGTACCCCTGGTGGCGTTAGGAGCATTGGTGGTGGAGGTGGTTGAGGGTTGTTGGGGTTGTGGTGTGACATCTGTAGGCTTGGTGGTAAGAGAGGGGAATCCTTCATGTGGTTGAGGAGTCCAGCAGCTTCGCTTAACATCTTTGGTGTCGTTGGCATTGGTTTTGGTACTGAGGCGCATGCTGAAATGTAATGGGGAACTGGATTAAAGTTGGTAAAAATCTGGTTCTTAAATGTGTAGAGGGGGGGTTGGTCGGTGTTGATTCTGATTTGAGAGATTTTTTTTAAATTAATTAATTATTTTTTGGTGAATTAATTATTAGTTAAGCTAAGAAGAAACTGTTGAAATTGATTAAAACTGAGTTGAAACGTTTTTTAATTAATTAAGTTTTTATTAATTAATTAATTGTGATCCTTCAGTTGAAGTAACATAACTAAATTAATTAATTAGTAATTTTTAATTAATTAATTTTGTTGTGTTGAGTGAATTATGATTCATAATTAACAAATTATGATTCGTAATTTAACAAATTATGAGAAATAATTATTTAAGGTAACCAAGAAAGAACTATTAGAAACGCTTCAAATTGACCAATTTTGGTTTTAGAGTGTTTTAATTAATCAAAACGTTAGCAGCATTGCCTTTGAGAGATGTTTTTTAACTAATGAAAAGTAATGTTTAATTAATTAATTATGTTGTGTTTGTTGCAACAATTCGTATTTAACATGAAACTATGTGTATTAAGAGCACTTGAAATTGTTGTTGCCTCATTAATTTTAATCAATTAAATAAATACAATTAATGAATATTAGAAAATTAATTAATTAAAAATTCAATTTAACACAATTATCGAAAATGTGGAAGGAACTAAGCAACTTTGTAATAAAGATATCAATAAATTTAAAGCGCATTTACAGATCTAAACAGCTTTAAAAATGAATTAATTAATTAGTTAAAAATTAAGTAATCAATCTTAAATGATCTCTCATAAATCATCACGACACAGACCAACCCGTCAAAATTGGATCATTGAAAATTCGCACATAATAACGAAAAAATCGAACAAAAATTCTGACCAAAAAATTTTTTATGACCCAATTTCCGAAAAACAAAACACACTCACCTCCGCCGTATCCGCCAGTCCTCATCAGCTTCTCAGGCGCGATTTTGTACTGACTCGCAACCAATTTATGAACAGCATTATCGTCCTCCAAAAACATTTTCATCCTAATAAAAGGTTCCCTGCCTTTCTGGGTCAACATATGCCATGGTTTGGGCCTTGCCAATAGGTCACTAACAGACCCTTGACTCAGCCCAAGAACAGACTCACCGAACAACCTCTGGCTTATTGAATACTGGCTAAGTTGCTCCTTAACTTTCTTTACGATATCCTCAGTATTCAGGTTATTGTACATATCGAATTGCTGCTGCGTGATTGGTGGCAGCACCGCTTTCAGAGGCCTTTGCGAAGATGTGGGATGAGGTTGTTGCGGCGGTTGCGAAATTAAACTATTGGTAATCGAAGCCATCCTCTGCAAAGGACTGGCAGCTGCTGAACTACTGAATTCATCAGTTGGTGTCATCGCCGGTGGCAAAATTGAATTCCCCAAAGGGCTGGAGGCTGTAGAACTTGTAGTCTGAGGTGTCCCAACTTCTAATTTTGGTCTGACTAAGCTAAACGCTGAATTATGCTTATCGTCTTCCTTGTCTTTATCATCAGACCCATTGACCATCTTCATCTTTTCTTTGGGCAACGATAAATCTTGAGCTCCGTTGTTCACTATGGGGTTTTGGTGCGCCATGGCTTGCTGGTGTAAGGCAAGGAGGCCTAAGTTTTGTAATTGCGGGTTTGGACATTGCTGAATTTTGGCTAACTGATGATAGGCATCGAATAACGCGCGGACGTCATCCTGGCTTCGCTCCATCGGATTCGCAGTGAAGATTTGAGGTAGGAACATCCTGAAAATATGATGTTTTGATAAGAAAAGTTTGATTTTAGTATGACTTCCGGGTTTTCCGGAAATGACGTCATCATTGAAATGTTATAAGGCACTCTATATTAACTCTGAGTTTTTAATTAAGTAAAAGGTTTTATTAATTAATTAACTTTGTTCTTTTAGTTGAATTAATTCTAATGAAGACTAATTTATACACCAAACAATTAAAATGTCTTAACATTAACTATTTTTAATATGCATTATTTTTTTAACTAATTAAAAGAAATGTTTAATTAATTAATAATGTTATTTTGAGTGCATTCGTTCTTATTTAATTACGAAGCTATATTAAGAACACTTGAAATTGTTATTTCCTCATTTAATTAATCAATTGAAAACAATAAATTAGAACGTATTAATTAGAAAATTAATTAATTAAAAATTCATTTCAGTTATAATTTGTCGAATATGTTGAGCTAACTAAGCGAATTTGTGTTCAGAGTGTCATCTGGATTTAAAACGTCACGTTAATAATTTAGAGTGAGGTCAAATGTCAACGATGACGTCACTTCCGGAAAAACCGGAAGTACCCCAAAAATTGCAGTTTTGTTTATTAGTACTTCTAAAAACTCACCCTTGCATGTCCCTCGTGGTTCTCATGTCGTCCATCCGCCGTCCCATTAGTTTGGCCATTTCTTCCTGGTATATCCTGGCGACCTTCTCCTGTGGGATGTCATCATTTTCGTACTTCTTTAACTTTCTATTTTGCGAAGAATCCTTTGAGTAGGGGCTGGGACACCCTTGCGGCGATTTTGAGTCGTTACTGTGAGTATCCTCGATATTTTTGTGCATTTGTTGTGATGCCTCGCTGAGCATATGAACTATCCTGTCGTCGTTATAGTCGTTCGGTTCCGGTCGGCCAAAAGTTGGCATCCCTGATTCTTTCCCTGAGGAAAAACTGTCTGTAATGGATCAAGTAAAAAAAAATTGTCTTAATTTTTGTGGTCCTAGCGTATAGATGGTTGGAAGAAGGAAATAACAAAATAATATACAATATGTCCGCGGATTGTTACAAAGAATTTAAATTAGTAAAATCGTATATGTCTATAGTATACAAAGAAAAGAAAATTTCAGAGATTTATTTGTTCAAATAATTATGATTCTGTTGAATAACAGAATGGCATGACATCAACTGAGCTGAGCTTTCACCAGTCTATTATATATACTCAAGATAAGGCCGAACTGCGAGGAGAGAGTTTACAGCGCCATCTTACAATATCTACAATTGGGTGACTTTTCACAAAAATATATTTATTTGAATCAAATTATGATTTCTTTGGCAGAAGTAAACCTATGTTTAGAAAACATTCGTTTCCTCTTTTAACTCAGTTTGGGGACAGACTGTATAGGTTTTTAGGCGAAATATTTTAACTGTGAACTTAATTCTTTACCTAACGCTTATTTTATTTCGTAAGAATGTTTGAATCTTAGACTGTGTGAATAGTGTCAATTATTTAAGACAAAGCCTCTTTTATGAATAGAGACCAAGAATTTAGAAACTATTTCAGAAGAATTAGCGAGGAATATTCAAGGTTCGATTGTTTTAAATATTGAAAGAGATCAACTGTTAGACCGATTGTGATTTCTACTTTAGATTGTTACGTGAAGTAAAATCTTGACGTCGTTACTTACAGTTATATCGCAACGCATTCACAATAAGCAAGCAACAATAGTTAATAATATCTGTCACAGAAAATTTAGCGACATCCGTTGGAGTTGTTTTGTTTTGTCTTTCTTTATAAAGCAATTGTTCCAAATCCTAACTCATAATCATTATATTCTGTCTTCGTGAGAAAAAAACTTGTTCTGCTTGACTAAGAAAAAAACTTAAGATCAAATTATAGCGTGTTTGTGTTTTTTGTTACTTCCAAAACCTGTCGATACTGCCTTAATAGGTTTCGAACACGACATATATCTATGGATCACGATATGACAATTATGTATTATTAAATTTTCGTTATATACACAGGAAATCGATAATTAATTTCAGGAATTTTTATTATACACAACTCTAAAAACAAATGCAAATTACACGCAGTTCGGTTGTATACATTATTCAGATTTCATTATCAAGCTCGAAAGGAAATTGGTAAACCACAAAAGAACGATTAATAACAAATAATTTTTTTCGTGTATTTGCTCCTAGAATTTGCGATAAAATCTTGATTTCCCGTTTCTCGAAAACAGATCGATCATTTTCTAAGGGGGAGTGGGGGGGGGGTTACACAAATATTAAGCAATTATATCCTCACGACACGGTAAAAATTTTGAAGCATAAAAAACGACGTAAAAAACTCAAGCATGCAATCATTATAAGTCACGCTATTTCCAATCTTTCCGTATATTGATTTGTTCTTTGTGTTTGAACGAATTATTTTTTACGAAATACACAACACAACCAATAAAAATACCTAAATAATAATCCCCTAGAAACATTTTAACGGATTTTATTAAATTTACACACAAAAAAACTAACTTTTCGACTAGCACTCGTCACAGTTTCGGTACACTATTACTTATATAACCAGCAGTATAAAAATAAATCCTTACCTTTCTTTGGTATTAGCGACTTCAGCAGGAGCACAGCGTTGTCATCACAACTCCACGCATGCATCTTCCTGTAGCTATCCCTCCCCTTCTCTGTGAGTTTATCCCACGGTTTTGGCTTGGATAACAACTCAGAAACGGTCCCTTGCGACAATCCAAGGATGTACTTCGCAAATAGCCTTTGTCCAATATTATGGATGGATAATAACTCCCTAACCCTCCTCGAGATATGCAGGGTGTCCAAGTTCTGGGTGGCGTATTTATCCATGTTGAACCTCAGCATCTCCTGCAGTCTCGCTTCCATTGGATCTCCTTTTGGAATCAGACTCTCCCCAAGCCTTCCGACCATCGAACCTGGAGGCATGCCCAGATCTTCAGCGAACCTGAACGATCTATGCTCCTCGAATCTATAAGGGTTCTTAAGGTCTTCTGTCTTCAGGAAGTTGTTCACCGCGCACACCGTCGCGGATAGAGGGATGTTGTTGTTGGAAACGTGGTGGTTGTTGTTGTCTTCGGGGCTTTTCGGGTTGCCGTTTAGCATTAGTGGCGAGGGTTGCCGGATGTCTTGGGGTTGCGGCGTCGAGGTGGTGCTTTTCTCGTGGTGGTGTTGGTGCACCTCCATCGGTTGGACATCTGTAGGTGTTGGATTTATTATTCGGTTGTTCAAATTGGTTGTTTGTTCTATGCTACGACGCCAATTGGCTAGTATTTCCTCACCCAGTAATGATCCAAATGATTCCACATTTTGGAAGGGCGGGGGTAGTGGTGTTTGAGGGTGGTGGTGATTTGACACGGGCGGGGTGGTCGTTTGCTGAGGTTCTGGGAGCATCGGTGGTAAGGGTTGTGATGCTGGCAGATCACCTAGAACGGAAACAACCCTTAGTTTTTCTTTGCTAGGTGGTGCTCAAAATGTGAAATGAAGTTTGAGGAAGATTCAAGGGAGCTTTTCGTTTCTTTTGTTTATTAGATGCCAAGTTTTTATAGACACCACCCTGTATATAAAAGCCTCTAACAACTTGCGTGCGAACTCGGCTTAATTATACGGTAACGCCCAATGAGCACCACACACCATTTCCGGCCAAATCGCCGATGAACTCGGCAGATAAAAGCGAATTCGTTAATCCGTTAAAATTAAAAATAAAACAGTTGAATGTAAATTTAAGCCGCGTTTGGCGCAACCTCTAGCCTGATGTGCAAACTACAGGCGCAACTTTGTGAAATCAGGTATGTCAAAAGTGCCATTGTTTCATATTTATTGTCCGTCGTATACTTGCGTAAACACAACCGTGTGAGAAATTCACTTGTTTTAGTTCGGTTTTTCAAGTCTCCGTGTTGGAAAGTGTGTCAGATCTACTTTGGGAGGGTTTTAGGATTTTTGTGGTTGCATACAGGGTGTTTAGAAACGTGAAAACACTTTTAGGGGGGTTCGTTTGTACTCGGAACAAATCGGGGGTGTTCGGGAGACCCCGATGATAAACGAACCTACCCGAAGAGAATTTTTACGTTGTAAATCGTGTAGAAAACGGTAATTACCTTCGATGTCTTGATGTATCGGGCTTTTTGGTTGTTCTTGCTTCAATTGGTCTAATTTATTTTCTGGTAAATTCGAATTTACCGATTTTAAAATACTGGAAACGAAAGGAATATAATTAGTTTTGTTTTAATTTCTTTTGTTTTTGTTTTAACTTACCATAATTCTCTTTTGATATCCTCGTAGTCTTTTTGTGCTTCTAATTTAGCCTCCAATTTCGCTATGTACTGATTTTTCTGTTCTATTTGTTCCTCCAAAAGTGGTAGTTTGGAGTAGTTTTCGTGTAGTTTTGCTATTGTGGCCTCTCGCCTCTGGAGTTCTTCCACTAATTGACTTATCTGTAATAAAAACTAATCTCAATTTTATTCTGCCAACTTTTACATACACTAAACATAATAAATTCAAAGCTATACTAAGAACAAATCGTCAAGAAAGTTATAGTCATTCTATGGTATTCATTTAATAAATGTTCGATATATATTGAGGAGAAAGTGGTCGGGGTAGCGAAAACGTGGGTTTTCCAATCTACCCCCACTAAATATTATTATAAACAGCACCCCTTTCGTTGCCGCTAAGCAATCTTACTTGATTAATGTCTTCATCCGTACACTCGGTTGCTATTGATTGATTTTACCCCATTCAAAATAATTTCTACCGTATATACACATCTTCTGTCTCTATCCGTTTTTAGAGACGACAGAGATGTAGATAATACCGGATATATTCGAGGTTTTAGCTGTATCTAGGTATTCAATCCAACAATCCACCCTTAAAATTAAGTTTTGAGCAAATATCGATTAAGTTCCGGTTTTTCCGGAAGTAGTTTTTTTTTTATTTTAAGAAAATTTAACACAAGATTAACCAGTTTTTGTTACTTTTTTCTCTGTTAGTTTTATTTATATCTAAAAATCGATTAACTTCCGGTTTTCCCGGAAGTAGCTTTTTTATGTTTACGAAATTTAACACGAGATTAACCAGTTTTGTTTACTTTTTTCTTTGTTTGTTTTATTTTATTCTCAAAATCGATACATTTAAGCGTATCACAAAATTGCGGGTATTAAGCAACCCCTTTTGGACAACCTCAGCAAAAAAACTTCTTTTGTTTTTCCCATTTGAAATATCGACTATATTTATCTCGGCTTCCGAATACCGGAAGGGCGTTAAGTTTTTTGGTCCGGAGCATTTTTGGGACTCCAGTTTTTGCTATCACGCTCCCCTAAACGAGGGCAAAAACCCTCGGTTACAATTCCCCGAACTTACAACAGATGTCGCCCGAAATATATCTCAAATTATCAATAAATAATTGCTTTTTGGACTTACGGATTTCGATGAAAAGTTGCCTATAAGTTCTGCGTTCGCCATGTTTGATCATGTTAACAAATGAACGATTACTGATGATTATTCCGTTCTCCATCACCTCGCATATAGATTAGATATTATTATTACACCTTATATGGAAAGATGGCGCCTTTATGCAAACAAATAAAAAATCCAACCGACACGATAAAAGTCATAAAACTCGATTATCATTGGTCGACAAAATGAGTTTAATCAACACAGACGCCATAAATCTGATTTGAGCAAACAATTCCATGAAATTAAACCGTCATACCCACTAGATATTTTCTTTAATTACGAATTACTTCGCTTTTAACTAATAAGATAGCAATGGATTTTTAGATTAAAGTTACCCATGCGTGCATGCAAGCCAAGTATGTAATCATTATTCAAATATGCCGTTAAATCAGTACATAGTTATAAATAATCCAGCATTAAACAATTACTTATTGCGCCAATGACTACCTTTTCTCAAATATTTACCCGATGTTGCCGTTGTGTCGCCTTATCACATGAAATCACTGCTCTAAACGAACTTTATGATTTCCAACAGTCATAAATTTATAATAACACGAAATCGTTATTGTCTTATTTGCCCAGCTATCAGACTGTGTTTTTCAGCTAGATAGTACTTAAAATAAAAATTCTTAACTCGGGTGTTAACTTATATACCCGGGTTCCAGTCTTATTGTGACGTGAGGATGTGGAAAGATTTTTTTTCCGACAAAATTATTATAAAATCAGGAATATTTTTCTAGGGATTTGTTCTTTAGAGCTACTAGAACAATTCTGTAGAATTTTTTTAAATTTTTTTTATCAATATTTTCTCCTAAAATATCTGTTTGGGGGAGCGATCATCACAATAGGCGTTGACCAGATGGTATATAAGAACAGAAAAAAGTCGTAAACAGAAAAACTCGTAAACAAAAAACCTAATATTTATAACTTATCCCCCCAAAAGGACAATACAAAATCCCCCCATTTCACGTATTAAACGCCAAAATCAATCGATAGCCGGCCGTGTATATATGCGAAAGCCGAGAGGACCGACTTAGCTTCGGTATCACTCTAATTGTCAGTTCTCCTGACGAAGGGGATAGCAGCAGAAGATCTGGGGGGACGGCGCGCGGCAAAAGGGGGGAAACACCAGCAGCATCAATAGTACCACTACAGAAATCGGTTATACGAAATATGGAATATCGGAAGGGTTGGAGATATGATCGGCAATACCGAAGTGGGGGGACAGCCGCCCCGCGGGGGGAATCGGTGGGGGGGGAAGATTTACATTTTCCTCGGGATAGATTCACGTTTGCGAATTAAGGAGATGTCAGTTAGACGGAGTTGAATTAGATTAAAAAAAGAAACTAATTTTATGTCCCCCCCCCCTCCATTGTGTTTGTAATACGTATCGGTCCCTGTGGTGTCGTTGCCGTCTTTTGTTTAGACGCTGATCGCACTACTACGATTAAAAAAGCCCCTATTGGAGCTGTGAACCAATCCCCTTATAAGGGCAACCCGTGACATTATCACAAGAAGATTAAAAAGACTAATTTCTAGATATTATGATTAACATTTGTGATTATAAAATATCGAAAATAATAAAGCAACAGCCTAATAAATAATTCCCTAGAAGAACTTTTGCAATTTTGTAAAAAATTGTGGGGAAAAAATAAGTTTGAACAAACTGCTTATCACAATAGGTACTACACATTAGGTATAAATACTGCCGAATCAAACAAACGGTGCTACTTGCTACAGTATTATTATATGTAGGTAGGTATTGTAGGAATACAGGAACACTCTGTATGTAAGAATGTAAGGGTGGAAAAGCGGGATCTCACGTTCCCGCGAGATTTCCAACCCCATCGGCATCGGGGGTAGAAATCAAGCCGGAGACTTCGAACTACTAATTTAAATATAGTACAGTTTTGGCCCCAATCAGTCAGTGAACGTTTCGTTCGAATCTCTCCCTCCACGTCTCCGCCGACCCCCTGAGATCCTAACGAAACGAAAGGGGTGAAGAGAAACAGGCATATAGCTTAATCACCCAGCGCCCGTCACGTCTCTAAAATTCGCCGCCCCCCGCTCGCGTCCCGCCGCCCCCTCTTCAATAATCAATAATTATACTCAAATATATAAAGAGAAAAGGGTTTCGGAATCATCCCCTCCACTACTGGGCCAAAACTCACTCACATACGCAGGCAGGATTTCAGAGACGAGACAAGGATTCCGAACATCTCCCCCACCTATTTTATACGTTCTCCTGAGATTCGGGGTTGAATATAGCGAGAAATAAAGGGGTATAATTTGAATTTAAAAGTCCGATGTTTGAAATCATCGGGTATAGTTCCTCTACAACGTATTCACATTAGGTTTTTAGGTATCGCAGGTGGCTTAGGAGTCGGAAAATGAAGCCATGCGCATCGAAGCATGGTCGATGTTGTGCACGTGAATAAAAAGATTGTTCTTTGTTTAGTATAGTTTCGGATTAGCAATGAAAAAATATTTTTATCACCGACCAGAAAAAAAAATATTTTAAGATAACATTTATAATAACGAAATAAATGATCTAAAGAATAAATCCCTAGAAAAAAATCGGCGATTTAATTATAATTTCCTCGGGAAAACTAACTTTGCGACATCCGCTCGTCGCAATACCGATTGGCGAGTGGGTATATAAGTACGCGGTCTCTCAGGGGAGAGAAAATCGCGTCAAGTGCGCGCTTCGGAAAAAGCAAATACGCGATTATGCTGTATATACTCCGCGAACGCTACTAACTCCCCCTTTCGTCCGTAATAATAATCAATATCCATACTAATGAATATGAAAGGGGTTTTTCAGGAAAAGTATAAATGGTTGTATCGCCCAGTGTGTCTGCCCCCGCCGTAGTAAGTAAAGGGTTGAAAAACAGAGAGGCAGAGAGAGACAGGGGTCAGTCGTAAAAGGGGTTGCCAACGCGAAGGGAGAAAAGAAAATATGAATATGCAGATATCCATCCAGGGAGGCGGCGAGCGGGGGGGAGGGGGTTGAAATCAGATAATTTCATGCGTCGTATCGGGTTGTTTTTTGGTTTCTCGACCTTCCATTGATTCGGGGCCGACCCTACTCAACGGCGAGGGTCGAAAACGCACTTGGGGTGCCAAAAATGACCAATTCTCCTAAGAGCGACCGACCAACAACCCCCCACATGACCCTCAATCACCCCCGAAATATCACAATTTTACGATTTTAAATTACACGATTGCCTTTTGTTTCAGGATTTCAAGCCAGCGCCAGCGCTACGAAACCACCATGTTTTACGAAGTATCACCGCACTCCAATACCGTGAGTTATTTTTTTACTAAATCCAGTTTTTATTTATTAAATCTAAATATTTTTTTTCGGGTGTAGTACTAAATTATTCTTAAATGTATAAAGAAGGTCGCTACAGAGCTTTTTTGGGGAAAAAGATAGTTTAGCGATTAAACAGCTAGTTATTTTGTTTTTACTTAATCCCGTTTTTCTTTGTTAAATAAAAATATTTTATTTTGGGAGTTGTACTAAATTACTCCCTAATGTCTAAAGAAGGTCACTAGAGAGATTTTTTTTTCAAAAAAATATAATTTGCTAGCAAATCACAATAAGGTTTTCAATTATTGAAACGAATCATCGGAACGGACAGGAATTATGGCTTATGGCATCACCTGATATGACCTCGATGATACAGTTTTTATTTACCATTATTTCAGGTCTATCTGATTTTTCTAAATTACCCATTTCCGCTTCGATCGTGTATTTACATACTTACAACGCTATTCAGTTGTTCGTCACATACCTACGTATATTTTATTTAGTTTTTACGAACATTAATCATCAACAATCGCAATTAAAGTAATAAAAAGCCGAAAAACGTCCAGAAATTTCGCAATTAACTGCTATAAACACAAAAGAGAAACTAGTTCACGACAGTTACAATAAATTTCAAGAGATACTATCTCGGAAAAGCAAAGAATTTGTTTCATAGCGTTCGTATACTTGATATGAATAACAATTTACATATTCCGGATTTTTTCGACGACGACGTCCGAACAGCTTGTTTCAATTGTTTTGACCTTATATCAAAATCGTACGTTTACGTATAGTTATACGTCAACCATGTATGTAGATTAACATCTGCTTGTCTTTGTTCATGTAAATTTCGCCGCAACTCCGTGTTTTGAATAATAATAATTTAACTACATTTGAGACAAAAATCACTTAAAACATTTTTATTTTCTGCACCAGAGCACCTATAAATTTTAATTCGAAAAATTCGTCCTATCTCCAGAAATGACAGGGCTTTGAGATTTATTTTTTTGTGTTAGGGTGGTACCCCTTCGACGAAAAACAAAACAAAAAACACGAGCCGATACGTGTTTCATATCGTATCTTCAATTAAAAATCCTTGTCTTTTGCCCCCCCTTCGAACGCGTTTGATAACACCGCTCATATATATCAATTTGTAATTTGAGTGGAGCGAAATAACGAAAAAATCCCTCGGAGAAACAAAGGGCCCGGACCACCCCCTGTGAAGCACAACCCTTTATATTACTACCAACAGTTGATTTATCGCAAAAAGACCTCTGTATAGGCAAACGGTCATATTTAATAATAAATATCGATGAATCAAATATCCGAAAATTAGGTAACTTATATACCTATGGGTGAACATCTATTGTGATGAGGAGACATTACAACTTAGTTTTTTCGCTAAAATTATTAATAATACATCTCGATTTTTTTCTAGGAAATCACCCCTTAGATCGATTATTTTGATATTGTGAGCAATTTAGTAAACAATTACTACGTATTACGTCTAGAAAATTACAATGATTACATACCTGGTCATTAGAAATCACAAAAAAATTATTTAAAACTCAATCTGTTGTGCATGAGACACAGCAACATTATAAAAGAAATCAAATGATTTGGTAATTTTTATTTGACATCAAGTCAATATAATCGAATATGCCGCGATAACCTCTAATTTTTTTATAGACGCATTCTCATTTTAGTATATTTTCGATAACTTCGATAACACTCACGCAGTTATGTAATTAGTATACATAACCCAATACGTTTTGTTTATTATTGATATACATATACGATATCAATCGATTTTTTTATAAAAATGGAATATTTCTAAATTTAAAAAATATTATTCACAGGTGTCCCGGAAAAGTGAATAAGTACGACATAAAAAAACATTCAAACAACGTTTTTTTAATCAAAATAACATCTGTCCACATAACCATCACAACTAAAACAAAATATTTCATACTCGGTCAAATTGGCCGATTGTCAACTATTTTTTTACAATTGTTCGGTCGAGTAATTTTTTATTTTTCGAAACGTCGCAAAAACACAAAAATAAATTATCCCAAGGTAGAGCAGTCGATATATAACAAAGAATGAATCACGCAAAAATGCGTGTTTAGCAGCCTGTTTTCTTGGCATTCGGTAGAATTAGTCGAAGTGTGCTCTGGACGGAGGCCAAAAAGGCGACACAAGTAGGCGTGCCTCCATTCACGTTTCGTCACACGAAAAATTTCATCCTCAATTGTTTCTTACAGTGGAAATCGCAGTAAAAGCCAATGAACTCTGATATCAGCGCAAGACAAGAACCGGAAACGGATATATAGACCGCCATTATCACCACTCAACTGTCTACTATCGCCAAAGCGCACCACTATTGTCTATAATCCATTATTTATTTCATTCGACCTAAATTTAACCAAAATTAAACATAGACCAAATCGATCGCAAAGGTCCCAAAAACGGAAAAATAACCTGTTTGTCCTAATCCGAAAGCATTTGACCTAAAATTAGGACAAATGCAATATAGGCTAAATCTATGGAGAATCATCGGAAACGTAAAAATAACCAAGGGTTCATTTGTCCTAATCTCGAAGACATTTGTCCTAATCTCAATGACATTTGACCTAAAAGTATTTAATGGTTAGGAATAAAAATTGCAATAATAACCCCGCAAGAAGTTTTAAAATATCTTTTATAATAACCGAGATAATAACGAATTTTTGCTTCAATATAGTAGGCCATGACCGAAAATGAATAGGATAAAATTGATGATAACTGGGGAAATAATGAAGCTAACCCAATCGTGTTTGGGCTCAAATAAAACAGTTTAGAATCAAATTTCTATTGATTTAATCGTAAAGTTCCCAAAACGGAAAAATAACGTGTTTGTCCTAATCCGAAAGCATTTGACCTAAAATTAGGACAAATGCAATATAGGTTACAACTATGCCGAATCATCGAAAACCTTAAAATAACCAAGGGTTCATTTGTCCTAATCTCGAAACACATTTGTCCTAATCTCAATGACTTGTCCTAAAATTATTAATGGTTAGGAATAAAAGTTGCAACAATAACCCCGCAAGAATTTTTAAAATATCTTTTAAAATAACCGAGATATAACTAATTTTAGCTTCAATCTAGTAGGCCATGACCGAAAATGAATAAGACAAAATTGGTGATAACTCGGGAAATAATGAAGCTAACCCTATCGTGTTTGGGCTCAAATAAAACAGTTTAGAATCAACTATCTATTGATTTAAAAATATTTTACAGAAAGCGGATTTTCCGAGTTTTCTAGTTTATTATTTTCTACCCACGGACACCTGTATGCGTCTTATAACTGGGGAGAGGCGATGAAAGATAGTAAAACGACTCGGGCGAAGTATCAAAACAAAAATGTAAGAAGATTTCCTCCTCCTTGGTTCGTAATACCCTACTAATCTGTTACTTAAAGTTGTCTCAAAGAAAGCCCGATTTTAGAAAAGCGGTATTGAGTAGGCGACGGCGAGAACTGAAATTCCCGCTCCTCCCCTCCTCCCCCCCGCAAAGCTATAGGGTGGGAATCTTTGCTCGGAACAGGTGTTAATTTTCCCAAGTTTTCTGTTTTAATTACTTATTTCGCTGATACAGGGTATAGCCGATAATAGGATCAAAGCGCCACCTCCCGTTTCTCAAGGGAATTACTCACTCCAAGAAATCACGATTTTTAACGCGCCGATCTTTGATATTTGATACTTTTTTATTTTGTATTTGTTTTTAATATTTTAAACAGGAATAACAAATGTTACAAGACCCCGAAGGAATTTTTAAATTATCTCTTGATTTGGCCGAGATATAACGAATTTTAGTTTCAATCGAGAAGGCCATGGACGAAATAAACTAAGACAAATTGGGGATAACTCGGAAAATAATAAAGATAACTTGATGGTGTTTGGGTTCAAATGAAAGAGAATTTAAACGTCATTATAACTAAATAAATGTAATTGTGATATTAAGATTTTTTGCATTTTGTTTTATTTTTATCTTCCGTACTGTAGAGAATTGAAAACCCTACCAGAATCTGCAAGAATTGTTCATTTATCCCAAAAATTAACGGAGATACGAACAATTTTAGTTTTAATCGAGAGTGCCATGACGGAAATTGATAATGACAAAATCGGTGGTATCTCCAAAACGGGCCAAGATAAATATATCGTGTTTGGGCTCAAATAAAAGAGAATTTCATCTTCTTTACAATAAAATGATGATAATTAAATTAATTTTTATCAAAATTGTCGGCGTGTAAAATCCGTTTTTGGGGACAAAGAAAATCGCTAATCGTCGATTTTGTTGATGTGGGCGGGGGGAAATCAGTGCAAAGGGGGGGACTATATTACGAAAACACGCGAAGCAGGCCTTGGAACATACAACAACAGCCGTCTTATCGCCTCACGAGATACCGCCGAGGAATATCGAATATACGTCAAGGGAAAGAAATGGGGGGAAATCTCCCTATCAGAAATCCACCGCCCCCGGCGGCGGCGGCGGCCGTTTTATTAATTACGCGACGTTCGATTGTCCGCGCCGCCGCTTTTTTCGCGGTTTCTTTGATCTTTCTTTGCGTAAAACCGACTCCCCCCTTTGGTCGGGGGGTTGAATAATTAATTCAACAGGTTTTTTTGCGCGTTGCTAAAAATCAAAGCGGCGGATCTAATTAATATCGATCCAAAGGGTCTTTGTTTTTTTGCCGCCCTTTTCTCGTTTTAGAGAAGAGATTTTTTTTGTCCATGGGGTGAGTTGGGGTGATATGTACCTGCTTTTCTTTGGAGGTTATTTCCGATTCGAAGCTGTGCCTGTCCATGTTCGCCTCGAGTTTGTTCTCCAAATTCGCTACTTGTCCCTTCAGTTCGGCGATGTCCTTGTCTTTCAGCGCGGATGTCTGAAAAAACAAATGATACGGTTTTAAGAATCATGCTTTTAACAAGAAATTTAAATATTTCTTCATAAAAAATAATTTATTATAATTTGATCATACGGGTAGATACTTATACTAGTACTCCATGACTTATTATGATGAGAGGAAGATAACACATGGCAATTCCGATGGAAAATTTTGATAAATCGAAAAAGGTTCTTCTACAGGATTGTTCTAAAAGTAGTCCTAAACAAAAATAATATCACTGCGACATCTAACAATCTTTTTTGGTGTCATTATTTTTAGATTTTGGTATGCCAACGGGACGAGTTTGATTCTTCATATTACGATCGAAATAAATCCGTTTGACATCTTTATATCTATAATTAAAAATAAAGCCCTCCCCCTTTCCTTCGAGCCCGATACGTATTTTCGTCTATCGATAGGGAAAACAAAAATAGATTGCGGGAATTCTTATATCGTCTTCTTTTATATTTTTAAGTGTCGTCCCCCGAGCGACAGTAAAAGATTTTTTACTGTCTAATTTCTTAGCTGATGAAGTGATTAGTTTTTTTATTGGCTGTTTTAAAACCGCCCTTAAGTGGTTAATGAAAATAAAAATAATCTCAGTCGACTCAATCGCGAATAATTAAGTTCAGCCTTACGATCCAACACCATTAATCCACCAAATTCAATCTCCTCTTTAATCAATTGATTTATTAATAAAGTTTTAATTAAATCGAACCGTCAATCGCCACATAAATTAGAACTAACGACCCATACGCTCAATAGATAGGAAACATCTCAAAACGCGAAAATAACCAAGGGTTCATTTATCCTAATCTCGAAGACATTTGTCCTAAAATTAGCACAAATGAACCATACGCTAAATCGATACGAAATCTTCCAAAACGCAAAATTAACCAAGGGGTCATTCGTCCTAGTCTCGAAGACATTAGTCCTAAAATTAGCACAAATGAACCATACGCTAAATCGATAGGGAATACTCCAAAACGCAAAACTTAACCAAGGGTTCATTTGTCCTAATTCCGAAGACATTTGTCCTAAAATTAGGACAAATGAACGATACGCTAAATCGATAGGGAATCTTCCAGAACGCAAAAATAACCAAGGGTTCGTTTGTCCTAATCCGGATGACATTTGTCCTAAAATTTAATTTTAATTATGCCTAACCGGCTTTTTTGATTGGGTAATTCCGTTTACCAGTCGACAAATTAACTTAATCCCAAAATGCACACACGGACTTTATTATTAATACAGACATTTTGTGGGGCTTTTGTCGATCTAATTGCCTATAAGTTGGCTGCCCATTCAGCGACGTTCAGGTGTATCAATTAGGCTCTCCAGTTGACCATATCCGAGTTGGCGGTGCACGCTTTTCAATCGCGGTTGCCCGAGATCTTGGCCGACTGTATCCATTCAGAGCCGACTAAGGTGTGCGCACAAGAAAGGATTACTTTTTTTATTCAGCCAGCGCGCGAGAAAGATATGTGAAGGCATGTTTGCGTACAATTTAACAGATAAAAATCGCAACTATACAAAGTTTATTTCCAAGCTAACTTTCAATTTAATAATTCAATATAGAAAGGAGATCGAAAACACAACAAGAATACGTCGGAATTTCCGAATTATCCCAAAAAATAACCGAGATATCGCTAGTTTTAGTCCCACTCTAGAGTGCCATGACCGAAGTCACATATCCAAAAATTGGTGATTTCTCGAAAACGGCAAGCGATAAATAGACCGTGTTTGGGTTCAAATATCACAGAATTTAAACCCCTTCACCCCCCATTGAAAATTATTTAAATTTCTCTATTTCGAAAAATAAAGCTGCGTCCATATTAGACATATACGTGTAATTTGTATTCCGGCACGGAAATCGTTCCGATAGGCGGCTTGTCTTGTGGGAATCGGCTGACACAATCGAGGGGGGTCCCCCAAGGGTGTCCCCCGGCCGCCCTTTTCCCCCCGAACCGACTCGTAACGGCCCGCGCTGTAGGATTTCAAACGTCATTCATTAGAGCCGAACTTGAGATAGTTTATTATTGAATTTTCATTTAAGTCCCCCCTCGAGGGGATGGATGCCTTAATCGAATATTGGAGACAATCGGCGGCGAGGTGGGGTACCGAGGGGGGATCCGCCGCGCACGTGGTGGGGGAAATCGCTCCGAATTCCATCGAAAACGTACCGAGATATCGGCCCGAGATTAATTCATGGGATATCAATAATTTCCCCAAATGAAATTTGGGGAAATATTGATATATATTGATATTTGGGAAAATATTGTTGATGTATATTGTTCAGGACGTTAAAACTTAACAGGGTACTGCTGGAATTTAAAATTATCTTGTAAAATAGCAGAGATATAACGAATTTTAGTTTCGATTTAGAAGGCCTTGGACACAACTAACTAAGATAAAATTGCGGCTATCTCAGTGAGCACTAAAGATAACCGCATCGTGTTTGGGCTCAAATAAACCGGTTTTGCGTCAGCTGTTTAATTGTTAAAGAACATTTTCGATTTTATAAATTTTGTTTAAAAAATTATTCTTGTTAAAAAAATTTCAATTTATCGATTTTTAAAGAGCTCTCGTATGCATTCAATAAATGATGCATACAAGGGTTGCAAAGATAGCGGAGGGGTAGATAAGGGTCGTTTCACCCTCCGACAACCCTTTAGTACCGGTAGATCACTAATTGGGGATACGAGTGGCTGATCGAAAAATACTACACAGAGCGCTCGGCGTTCCTTTGTTTTTTCGACGGGACGCCCCGCAAATATTTACGTTCCAGTTCGGCCTCTGTACTCTGAAAAGCGACTTACAACCCCCAAGGTGTATATCTATATATGCGTACGGCCGTAAACACTTAAACACGAAGATAGTTCCTAATAAGCAACACATGGTTCTTAAAGTTCGATTCTCACGTGTGTCAGCGAGAAAAAAACACGCACCCCCCCCTCTCGAAGAGGTCTATTTAAGTCGCCGGAGGCATCTGTTTTCGATTTTTTATCTGGATCTACTTGAGATATATTGATTTTGGAACGTCTGGATGCGTCCCACATTGTGGGATTGTTTGGTATTTTTAGTTTAGTCTAGACACCTTTGTATTTGAAATTGTTTTCAAGTGTAAAATTTGATAAAAATTTGTTTATAGAATCACCAGAAATCACAAACAGTACAACGATCTGCAAGAATTTTTTAAATATGTCTTAAAATAGGCGAGTTATAAGGAGTTTTAGTTTCAATCTAGAAGGCCATGATCGAAATTGACTAAGACAAACTTAAGGATAACTCGAAATATAATAAAGATAACTGTGTGGTGTTTGGGCTCAAATAAAAGGAAATTTAGTAAGCTTTACTAATCTGTAGTAATATTTTTGATATTTTGTTTTATTATCTTGTTCTGCCTTATTTTGTTTTGTGGGTTAGGTATATTGTAAGTAATTACAAACCAAAAAAGAATCAGAAAGAAATTTTGAATTATCTTAATAAATAACAAGGATATGAACACATTTAGTTATAATCTAGAGTGCCATGAGAAAGACAAAATCGGCGATATCTCGAAAACGGCCGATAATAAACCGGGCTTGTTTGGGCTCAAATAAAAGGGAATTTGATACTCTCTACCATAAAACAAATAAACTAATGATATTTCGCACGATGTTTTTTTGTTTATTCGTTGCATTCATCGCCGGGTAAATAATTGGGCATTTGGGGATATAATGAGTAATATAATAGCCTCAGCATTCACGACGACGGTAAAAATAGTCTCCTAATCTGTTCCAACGTCCTCTTCCGGTGCGTTCACAGAAAACGAACTCGGAGAGCATAGCCGAGCTATCAATTGTTTTTACCCTCTGAACGGCGAGCGAGAGAGAACCGAATGCAAATCAGAAATAAATGAAAATCAAACTGTCAAATGCGGACAATGGGGTCCGCCTACGAGCGACGTACCTCTTTTGTTCGACTCTTGAATTTGTCTTGGGGCACACAGATTTCAGCTCCTAAATGGGTGAATATACAGAGCGGAGTAGGAAAAAAAAAACAAAGTGTGAAACGAGTTTTATTTTGTTTTTTGGATCTTAGGTGGCGAATTTAGCACTTCCGGTGCGATTGTTTCGTACTTAAGGGGGCTTGTCAACGCAGCACCTACTTGATGTTGAATGAACTTAAGCAGCTCAATTCTCTTATTTTTATTAATTATTTTCTTAAGGCGTGTTGTTTGGGTTTATAACGGTTATTATTAGGCGCTATGTTTACTCTGAACTACTTGGTCTGTGTTTACGTTTATCTCGCTGTGTTGGTTTTAATAATAACAGGTGGTCGAATACTTCAGTAATCATTAATATTGAACGTAATACAACCTATCAGAAATATTCCTATACAATATTGATAAGTCGAATATTAATATTAGGTTTCGAGATTGCAAGAGTGGCTTATCAATTTTTATTTTCGCTTTGTTTACGACTGCTGAAGATTTTCCCATAACAATTGCTGACACTGATTACTGATAAAGGCAGTCGCGAGGCAGCCGGTCGTTCCGCTGGAATCAGTTTATTATAAAGTTTCAATAAAGTGCAAGTATAATCAAAATCTAATCTACTTGAAACTAAGAAGCTGGACGCCGTGCACTATGTCCGTTCTCATGGGTGTCGTGTCTGTTTTGTTTTCGAATATTATGTTACTTCACTTGTTTTGTATACTTTAATAAACGTATTAATCGGTTTCTGCGAACCCATCACCTCCGATTACGTCCAAACGGCATTATTCAATACACGAAGTCGACCCAAAATATAGTTTTAAAAGACGAAATGATTCGGGAATAAAAATACTACTAGATGCAGCAAGAGTTTTTCGATTACATCAAAAAATAACCGAGTTAGCACGATTTTTATTTTCTATCTAGAGTGCCGTGGACGAAATCAACTAAGACTAAATTGGGGATAACCCCATTGAGTTTAGGTTCAAATAATGCAGTTTTCAACTGGGGTTTTACTAATTCTGCGGCCCTAAACCCTAACATAATTTTAACTATGGTTTGTTCAGAAGTAACGACGAGATACAAAGCAATCTTACAAACAATAATCTCCAACGTAATTTTTAAATAAATCAAAAAATACAGCCACAATCTGGATTTGAACCAGGGACCTTTGTGTCGCTAGCACAATACTCTACCAACTGAGCTATTGACGCCTATGACATTTGTTAGGGAAAGGTCCCTGGTTCAAATCCAGGTTGTGGCTGTAATTTTTGATTAATTTAAAATTTGCATCCTGTCTGGATACCACCATATTCTATAAATTGATTACCTAGTTTTAAACCAAAATGATTACGCCAACTGAACCTAAAAATATTTTAGAAAGATGAAATCGTTAAGAAATAAAAATACTCCAAGAATCAGCAAGATGTGTTCGATTATCTCAAAAAATAACCGAATTACGACGATTCATATTTTGAATCTAGATTGCCTTGGACGAATTGAACTAAGGCTAAATTGAGGATATCTCAAAAACTAATCAAGCTAACCCCATCGAGTTTATGCTCAAATAAAACAGTTTTCAACTGGGGTTTTACTAATTCTGCGTCCCTAAACCCTAACATACTTTTAACTAAGGTTTGTTCAGAAATACTGACGAGATGCAAAGCAATTTTACAAACAATCTCCAAGGTTTTATTATTATTTGTTTCAAAGACTAACTAAGACTATACTAGTAATGAATATACGGACATACCGTATCATACGGACTACCGTAATGATGAAATAATAAATTCATAGAAGATGGTGATATCCAGGCAGGACGCAAATTTTAAATAAATCAAAAAATACAGCCACAATCTGGATTTGAACCAGGGACCTTTGTGTCGCTAGCACAATACTCTACCAACTGAGCTATTGACGCCTATGATATTTGTTAGCGAAAGGTCCCTGGTTCAAATCCAGGTTGTGGCTGTAATTTTTAATTAATTTAAAATTTGCATCGTGTCTGGATACCACCATATTCTATAAATTGATTACCTAAGACTAGTTTTAAAACAAAATGATTACGCCAACTGAACCAAAAAATATTTTAAAAATATGAAATCGTTAAGAAATAAAAATACTCCAAGAATCAGCAAGATATGTTCGATTTTCTCAAAAAATAACCGAGTTACGACGATTCTTATTTTCAATCTAGATTGCCTTGGAGGAAATCAACTAAGGCTAAATTGAGGATATTTCAAAAACTAATAAAGGTAACCCCATCGAGTTTAGGCTCAAATAAAACAGTTTTCAACTGGGGTTTTATTAATTCGACATCCGTAGACCTTTAAATAATTTTAACTAAGGTTTGTTAAGAAATACTGACGAGATTCAAAGCAATCTTACAAACAATAATCTGCAAAGTTTTTTACTTAAAAAATCAGCAAGATTTGTTCGATTATCTCTAAAAATAACCGAGTTATATATCAGTTTTTAGTTTCGATCTAGATTGCCATGGACGAAATCAACTAATACTAAATTGAGCACAACTCAAAAACTAACCAAGCTAACCCCATCGCGTTTAGGCTCAAATAAGCCAGCTTCCAACTGGGGTTTTACTACTTTTACGTCCATATAGCCTAAATCAATTTTACTTCCGTTTTACTACGAAGAGCTGAGGAGATTACAAGTCTATCATATCCCAAACAATAATCTGCAAGATTTAGTTATATGTATATTTGTGAAACTAACGAAGATACAACTAGTTTTAGTTTTAATCTAGAGTGCCAGGGCGGAAATTACCAAAAAACAAAATAGGAGATAACTCGGCAACGGATGACGATAAATATGCGGAGTTTGGGCTCAAATAAAACAGAATTTAATCTTTTTTCAAACGAAATAAATATCTTAGTAATATTTAGCATGTGATTTTTTATTTTTAATCACAAATAATGTATTCAATGTGTACAAGCATGGGTTAATTATAATTGCGGTGAACTTAACCGTGACAGGAGTTAGGAAAATAACATTAACGTACATTCGGGCCAAGTTTAAACGATTCAATTGTTTCCTAGAAAGTTTATTCTCTTAATCGCCGATCCGCCGAATTTTTCTAATTTGAAAGTGAAATAATTGATACGCAAGCTTTCCCCGAATAAATAATTGCTGTGTTTGGCGTTTCGCTCCGTTATATATCTAATATAAATCAATTAGTAGAGCCCGAAAAATCTATTTATACGACACCCAACACGGTATACTTATCTTTATTGCCCGCAGAAATAAATAAAAAATTAATATATCAAGGCGAACTAGACCGAAATTTGAAATGTCAATATCTCGGCCGCCATATCATATTTTTCGATGATTTCAACGAGTATACTCTCAGAATTCGATTCTTAAATCTATACGCATAGTAGATACACGTCATGAGAAAATATGTGGTCGTAGGGTGGGTGGGTGGGGTGGGTGGTTGAAAGTTAGATTTATGTCCCCTGGCTTAGAGGGACAATAAATCCAGATCGAAAAGCCAAAACAATAACCTCCGTAGCGGGCTTAGGGGCGAAATTCGCGCGAGTGGCTGATTAAAAAAAAGAATAACGCCGAGGGTAGAAGAAGTCATGATATCCATCATGACATACTTTGCATATTGAACCCGATATATACATATGAGTGCCGTTGTGTGCGTTCCCGTTGAGGGAAATAATGATTTTTCTTTATAAACCACCCCCACGGCTGCTTATAAAGCCACCCCGTCGTTGTAACGCTGACACCCCTTCAGATTTATAGATATGAACTGGTTAATATGGTAATGACGTACTGCCTCATTCAGGTTATTTCTATTTTTGCATGACGTCTCCTGAACTATAATTTTAGAATTGTGTTATTAAGCCATCAGAAAGGCATTATTTTTACGAATATAATGCTTAATTACTAAATAAAATATCATTATTAATCGATTTGTAGCGAAAAACATCAAGATAACTCGTTCTAAAGCCATTTTTCGATTTGGTCTAGTGTGCCTTGGATTAAATTTAAAAATACCTTTTTGGGAATATCTCGAAAACGGTTTGTGATACCTTAGGGGTGTTTGGGCTCAAATGAAAGGATTTTTAAAGGATGTTACGAATAGTTTAACAAAAAATCGGAAACTTTATTCATAACGAAAATAATAACAAATCGAAAAATTTAATCTTTGGCTTTTTGAATATTTAACGTCTCAATAGGGTCGGTCGGCAATACGGGCGGTGATAAATGTGGCGCGGGGGGTTGAATTTTTTATAAGCGCCGCTCCCCGGAAAAGATGAATACCAGTTATTATTTTTCGCAATTTAGATTGGGGGCGCGAGATGGCGCGCGGCACATAAGAATCATTATTACCGGTTGTTTCGGGTATCGAAGTAATCTCCCGCAGCCGAAAATCGCTCCACCAAAAACCCACCCCCTCACCCTCCGGAGGGTGAGCCGCCCCTCGCTCCCGCGCAGGTTATATCTCTCGCGATATCATAAAACAGTGTCTGAGTTTTGAATTAAAAATCAAAATATATTGCGCGGCATATATCCGACCGCTTCGCCGTTGTTTTTAATAAGCAGCCGCCACCCCCGTATCGGAGTAACGAAGGGATGAGGGGCGTTATTTATTATTTCGGATGATGCTAACACCTCTTCTACGTTTTTACTACCCCGAGCGTGGTAATCTTGCGGCTTACCCGCGAAATATTCGGCGAAATAATCGAAAAACCACAACCCCCCACCCTCCAAAAACAACCCTCATAAGCCACGCCATCAATTCTGCGGAATCTACATCAAAAACTATGCAGATTGCCAAAAACACCTACTAGAAAACTCAAATAGTAGCGAAGTTATAACGATTTTTAGTTTCAATCTAGTTACCTTTGGTTTAAAACAATTTTGCATATTTCGAAAACCATTAGTGATAACCCTATCGAGTTGGGTACGAAATAAAACCTCTTAACATTCTTAACAACCTCCTGGTAAGAAATTTTCAGATTTCACTTTTTTTTTAATTGTTACTTTGAACAGTATGATTATGATTACACAAATATAAGTAATTTAAAACTATGCAGATTCCAAAAAACACCTACGAAAAAAGTCAAATATGAACGAAGTTATAACGATTTTGAGTTTCAATCTAGTCACCTTTGGTTTAAAACCATTTTGCATATGTCGAAAACCATTAATAATAACCCTATCGAGTTGGGTATCAAATAAAACCTCTTAACATTCTTAACAACATCCCACCAAGAAATTTTTAAATTTCACAAACATTTTCGAAATTTCAGCTTCGCATTATTATTGTGATTACACAATTATAAGTAATTTTAAAATACACCAAACAAAGCAAGCCTTGAATCTCTACCATCAATATTAACCTACGTATTCAATTTTAAACGTTCAATCTAGTCGCCTACGCCCCACGCTTATTTCCTAAAAATCTCGAGAACGATTAGAGATACTCCGGCCGTGTTTAGGCTCAAATGAAACCTCTCGCCGAGATCTTCGAGCGTATCGACACGTCATCGTTTAAAGAGCGACGTGACAGCTAAATAAGCGACCCGAGCCATAACAATGCTTAATCGAGGGACCTTTTTTACGCATACAAATCGATAGAGTTCGATATGTCGGGTCGTCGACAGTCAGTTAACATAAACAAAACCGCTCCCAAAATTGACTCACAAACAACCATTCATAAATACACCTACGGTCCTCTACGGAGTGCGACCTACCCCATCCTCTATCTTCGTCGCACTTACGGCAACTTACCGGCTGGAAGTATACAAAAGGAGATACGAAAGTTAAAAATACACTTATTAAAGAAGATCAACAGACGACAATAGGTCTTTTTCAACGTTACATATGACGTGTTTTTTTAAATGTAGGCGCTCGCTGCCCCTTTTGTGTACCAACAATACACCATTTTTTATCGCTTATTACACCTCTGGACGCGCTATTAGCATAATTAATGCGGGGAATTAGTCATGAATGCATTATTAAACGAACGAGCGTTAAAAGACGATTAATTTGAGCCCAAACAACGCATATTTATCTTGATCCGTTTTTGAGTTATCCCAAATTTTGTCCTTTTTGATTTTGGTAAAGGCATACTAGATTAAAACTAGATTAGAACTAGTGATTTCTCTGTTACCGAGAAATCTGAAAATTTCTCCAGGTTTGGGTGAGGTTTGTATTTCTCCTCAGGATTTTTTATAAAATTAATTTAAAAGTAATATTAAAAAATTGTGGAAGGGGGATTTTTGTATAGAGTATTTCAGGAGGTTTAGTTTGAGCCCCAACTCGATATATTTATCTCTGATAGTTTTCGAGATATTCGAAAAAGTACTTTTTTGAAACTGGTCATGGATGTCTAGATTGAAACTAAAAATTGTTATATCTCCGTTAATAATAAAGTTACCTATGCGGGATTTTAAATATTTTATAATATGTTTAATCTAGATTATGATTATGTTATAATTTTTCAAAAAAAACTTTTTTCTTAAAAAAATTTGATACATAATCGTACATAATTTGGAGCGCGGGGCGCTAGGCGCCGAATAACAACAATAACGCGGGCAAACAATAACGAATCGCGTAACAAAAGCGCACCGGAGCGTGTAGCATCGCCCGGAGTGTTGCCGCGGCTGGCGACCGTGTGGGCGCGCTGCAGTCGCTCGCGCGCTCCGGCTCGCCGGCCGGCCGGCCTCGGCTTCGCAAAAACGCCGCGACGAAAACAAAAGATACGCGAAAAAGTGGACGAGAGCGCGGCGCGCGCGAGCGGCGGCGCGCGCGAGCGGCGGCGACGAAAAGGTGCAAGAGAGTACATAATATAAAAGTAGGAGGCTGGGTATCCCGTCCGGGTGGAGTTGGGGGAGTGTCTATGCACGGTGCCCACCCACTACCGATAACCCTTCTACCTCTTTCCCCCCCGCATCGGTACTCGCCGGCCGGACAATTCGAATTTTATGGACCGCTGGTGCTTGTTTGTTTCTCTTCTACGGAGACTGATATCTCCGAGGAAAATCCTCATCGATTTTCTCAAATTTCTCGATAACGAATCGTTAAATAGTTAAGACAGTCATTGTTTTAGAAAAAGGGATAAAAGACCTTCAATTTGAGCCCAAACTCGACTGGGTTACCTTCAGTAGCTTCGAGATATTTCACAAAGTATCTTTTTTGGAATCGTCCATAGCCAACTAGATTGGAAGTTAGAAATTCGGTATCTCCTTTAATAATAGAGATATCGACCTGGTTCTTTTTGCGATTTGTTTAGTTTTTAATCTAGATTAGTAATTAATAAATTGGTAAATTTGAATTAATTAATAAATTTTTAGAAAATTTGGTTATGGGCTGCATTTGAAATATCTCGAAAAATCTTTTAGTTTGAGCCCAAACTCGGCGGGGTTACGTCCAACAGTTTTCAAGATACCACAAAAAATTTACAACCACTGCCAACTAGATTGAAATTAAAAAGTCCTATATCTCTCTTAATAATCAAGATATCGACGCGATTTCTTTTACAATCTATCGAGTTTTATTCAAATTACAATTTTTAAAATGTGCTTTGAGTTCCTAAGAATCGTCCTGCGGTATGAGTCGAACTTATTCGAAAAATTCGCATCAGTCTCGGCAAATTCCTGCGTAATGGTGCAATATCTGTGCCGAAGAATGTATACAGGGAGCGAGCCGGAGCGCTTTGTTACCGTTGGCAAAACAAAAGAGCACGCGCTACAGGCGCGCACGTGGTACCTCTTTACGTTAAGGATAATGCCTCCTGCACTATCCCAGTTATTTTTCTAATTAAAAGTCGTAAACTCTGCTGCGCCTGCTCCTGTTATGACCGCCGCACAGGTGTTCTTAAACAAAGTTATGCCCTCTTTTTACTTTAACACACACAAAAAATAGAAAAGAAAAATTTAGATTAAAATTGATTCATGCCATCTAAAATTCAGGTTTAATTACAACAGAAATATGAGATATGGCCCAAATTATCGATTGCTACCAGACGTCCGGAGTATATGACTAATTACCCAATATAATTCTCGGGGTGCAAAAATCAAGCGGGCCTTGTAGCCCTCTCGAACGAGCCGCTCAGCTGCTTCGTAGCGCCACCAGCGGCCGAGTTATCCCCGTTCGAAGTCTCGATCTAGCAGGCCTTGAAGAGCAAAATTTTGCTATATCTCCGAGCGGGTTAGAGTTAGTCTAGGGGTGTTTGGGCTCAAATAAAAGCATTTCTAATCCTCTATACAAAGATATTAATTCAAACAAAATTAAAATTTGTTTATTTACAAATATTAGGCTTTTTAAAGTAATTTATGACGCGTCAATTGACATTTTTCTAGTAAAAGCGAGCATTTATTGCTTCAACGAGATAAGGTCAATTATATTAACATATTGACAACTATCCGCTCGACTTGTGAGTAATTAATATACAGTGTTAAGTGACCGATATGTGTTGAGCGGCGCTCGCGATGACTCACATCCTATAAATTCTAAATTAAAATTGCCTCATCGATAGATATATTGCAGGACAGATGTCCTGCTGGCCGGTCGTCTTCGATTGTTTCGTTCCTCGCGGAAACGCGACTGACGTCACCTTTTCTGGCTTCACTTGTTAAACGTACGTATCGCCGCTTTTTTTCCGACCCGTTCCGTGCCGTTTGCCACCGCGTCGATTGCTGCCCCGGTCATTTGAATTTTAAAACGCCATTGTTGCAACCGCGAATTAATTAATTATGCGGCGGACCGCGACCACCGGTTCGGAACGGCTGGTCGGATAGCCCTCGAAAAATCCTCTGACCCGACACCCAACACAACATATCCACCGCAAACAGTTTTCGAGATATACGCAATTTTCTTTCTATTTGTCCCAAGACCGCTAGATCGATACCTAGTTGAAAATAGTCGTGGTATTTAAAAAGAAAACAAAATTTCCTTTTAAATGACACCCAACATGACCCATCTACGACTTATAACTCCGGAGTTATATAGAGTTAAAGATTTCCATGGCCTACTAGATCGAAATATTCAAACTTGCAAAGTTGGTGTTTTTATAGGAATTTATTAATAACAAACTTAAATTATTGTTAGATATATCTATAGTTACATGTTAAGTATGTCATAATGCGTTTATTTTATATTTATGCGTACAAAATGAGTTGGAAAGAAATGGTTTTAAACCCTTTAAAAAGAGAGTAAAAATCCCTATTAAATGACACCCAACACGACATATTTACGACGAATAATTCTCGAGTTATACGCGGTTGAACGTTTCCACAGCCAACTAGACCGAAATTTCAAACCATCATATCTCGGTTATTTATGGGATTTTTTCGCTGGAATCTCGAAATTATCGAAATATTTTGCTCACTTTTTAATTTAATTGCGTTACGAGGCGGATGCGTTTATTTTTATTTTTTCTTGTTTTTTTTTTTATCGCGATGCATGCCACAGGCGCAGCTTGCTACAGTGAAATAAATTAAAATGAATGTCTTTAATGAGCGTCCCGAGATGAAAGGATGGTTTGATCATTGTCGGGGACCATGAGAAAGAGCGAAAATAATAATAAAAAAGAGAAGGCCGGGCCCAATGCAATAGGGTGAACATCCTGAGGACGCGCCGATAATTTATACGTTTTTCTCGGTTGGTACACATGTTAAAATCGTGTGGCGCTGCCATCGTTCGGGGTTACATTGAAATATAGAAAACACATGCTATCGACTACTCGCCGCCGTTACGGCTCACAAAGAGGAAGAAGGCAAAAAAGTGCACAGGCGACCAGATGCGTATTGTCCCATCCAGGCCTATATTAATCGCCCTTCAGTACAATTGGCTGATTGGAACTCTGGCTTAGTTGACGACAAAAAAAAATGAATGACTGCTCCTACGTGTGGGAGCAAGTCTCCCTCTGAGATGTCACTTGTTCTATAGCTCATCAAAAGCCTCATTCAGCAAAGTTTACTTCAAAACAATACCTAAAGGCAGTAAAAAGTTATAACAATTTGAATTCTCGATCTAGTCACCTATGCCAGTGACCGAAAACGTTTATATGGCGTGTATCTCCGAAACTATAATTAATAAACATATCGTGTTTGGTGTCATATGTAATGATTTCCTAATATCTATCGAATGTCGACAGAATCTTAAAACGTTTTTCATCAAAATTCTATGAGTCAATCAACCGCTGTACAATACACAAATGAGGTACGCGACCACTTCCGCCTGATCACATCATTTATTAGATATACAATAAAATTTGGTGAAATTTGATATGCGACACGGGATGTTTATATTTAGGATTTTTTTAGATATCCTCGTTTTTCACAATTTTTATTCCGGTCATAGCCAACTAGATTAACTCGTTATTTTTTGTTATTCTTAAAATTTCAAGTGTTTTAGTTATTGCTTTTAATCGATTTTTAAAGGGTCAATCAAATATATAAAATTTAACAAAAATCTGCTTTATAGTTTATTTCTAGACTTCAAACATAACCTAAAAGATACAGCATTAAATTTAATAACATTTGATACCAAACACGATAGATTTATCTTTAGAACTAACCGAGATTTGCAATTTTGATATCGATCACAGCCCACTAGATCGATATTTATTTTTTAAATAACTCCCAAACGGGTAAAGATATTTCAAAAATTCCAAAACTCCCGCGTTACGTTTTCAATTGTCTCTTAAACGGTGCTAGTTGAATTCGGATCCGGTGGGGTTTTCACCCCTTTTCCGTACGGAACAGCTTCGTCGCGTATAATTTAATTTAGAAAATGTAAGAATTACGGATGAATTAACTTCGCTTGTAGCAGGGTGCGTCGCCGCCGCGTCGCCCGCCGCCCGCGCACCCCCGGTTGCCGCCTCCGCGCGTTTAAACGTTTCCGAATGTTTAGCGTTTCAACCCTTTTCTCTCTCTTGAGCTATTACCGGCTTACTTATGCCTCGATGAGTCCTACAATGCTGTGCAGATTTACCACCGCTAGCTGGCGCCACGTGCTCCGCGACGGGAAATAGACGTCCTCCCGTCCGAAAAATCGTATCTAGTTAATTTCTAGCTACTGTCTATACGCCGAACCCCTTAAACCCCTCGGAGGGTCTTACAGGGATTAATAAGTAATCCCGTCCCCGTCAGTTCTTTGCGGATCTTCATCGCTAAACGCTCTTCGAGAAAATTAACTTGGAGAATCGCCGCCGAATTCGGCTTGTTCGGTAGATAATTAAATATGAAGAGAGGATTCAAAGAGTTCTTTCCGAAAAGTTTGCTAGTTTTTGAGATATCGCTTTTTGAACTTTTCATCTAGACGCCCATGGACGAGACCAGAATTGCGTATCTCGTGAACGCGTAGAGATAACCGTATCGTGTTTATACTCAAATTAGAGGAAATTACGACGTGTTTAATAATCAGTAATTGTTATTTTTATATCTCGCAAGAAAATAAACAAAAATAATTTTAATGATTTTTTTTATTTAGATTTATAAATTACGTGACAAACACAGTGTTAAATCGAAGGAATCAACGTAATACCATTTTTAGTTCCTGAGATATTGCAATTCGAAGCTAGCATCTAGTGAGCCATGGAAAAAGTCTAAAAACGTTTTAACTCGTTTATTAAAACCGGTAATTACGTCGTGTTGGGGCTCAAATAAGCGGGCTTTTTACGAACTTTAACACCATTCAAGAATAATCAAAAAATATTTAGCAATAAATAAGCTATTAAAGATTTTTACGTTTGGAATTGATGAGAACGCGGTGATATATTGTTTATCTGCGAGCGCCGAACAGCGGCAATTTCTTAATTCTTCGTTTAAATCAACCGGATGTGACGCGATCATAATTTTCTAATCATCGGGACTGCACTGCCTCGCGCTAGAGAAAGATGGCCGTGCCATTTGTCTCTGTCCCGCGCCCGGTAACGACCACGGCGGTACCAATCGCGATCAATTGCCTTTTATTCGTTGATGATGATGATGAAGGGAACAATTGATTGAAGTGTACAGGATATGGGGAATTAGGCAGTTGGAGCGCTGATTAAAAGACAAAGGAAAAAACCTCTCCCGAGCGCTCTTGTTTGGCTACCTGAGCTCAGTCGCAGTGGTCGTTTTTCGTTTTCGCGGAATGTCAATTTTTGCCTAACGTTAGGGGGAATTAATCATACAATGGGACGGGTTCGCAGAATCGTCGAGAAGGTCGTTCTAAACACAACGCCGAAGGAATCACCCGAATATCTTGTGGAATAACCGAGATATCCTATGTTAAACTCTTCCATCTAGTTAGCCATGGAATTATCTTTTTTTGGGATATCTCGGAGATGGTTGAAGATAACTATGTCGTGTTTATACTCAAATGAAATCGTTTTTAAAGAGCTTTTATGTAGGGGCATTTGTCTTTTAAAATAGGTATCTATATTTTTTTAGAATATTTGCAATTTTTGTAAATACGGTTTCTAAGGATAATTAAGGGTTAAATATACCTACTATCAAATGAAAAAAGAATTGTTTAAATATTACTGTTGGTTTTGGAGATAATCGAGGTTTAAGTATCAGATCTAGTCACCCGTGGAGATGTATTTTCGGTGATATCTGGTAATCCCTCAGGACTAAGTATGCCGTGTTTGGGCTCAAATAAAAGGATTTCCGCCCCTCTGCAAGACGGTGCCGTCGAAATTCCGGTAATATCGAAATATTTGCTCGAAAAATCGCGATTTGGGGCGGGTTCGGCGGATTCTTCGTTTGTTTTAGGGCGGGTGGAACAATCGGTAAGTTTGAGTTGACGGCGCGGCGAGCAAATTCCCTCCCGAGTATTTGCACGGGCAATCCGTGCGTATACTTCTATATAATAAAGTCGTTTGCTTTCGGGATTTGGCAGAAACCCGGTAAGCAAATGAATCGATTGCGGTCTCTGTTTTCTTACGTCAACGTCAACGAGATGGGGGGAATCAGAGTCTTCGGGGATTTGTTCGGCAGAAGTGGGGGTAATCAAACTGTAACAATTAGTGTGAGAAATCAAATATCAGACAGTTGATGAACAATACAGGCTTGGAACTTTATTCATTGGATAGAGAATTCAATTTGGTGAAATATGATATGCGACACGGTATAGTTATCTTTAAAACTCTCGGAGATATTCGTTTTTTTGTTAATTTTGATATCGATCAAAGCCTACTAGATGGATTCTTTATTTCTAAATAACTTCAGAACGAATGGAGATTTTTTAAAATTTCCAGTGTTTTGTTTTTATAGGTTAATAATATGGTGATATACAGGAGGGATGTAAATTTTAAATAAATCAAAAATTACAGCCACATCCTGGATTTGAACCAGGGACCTTTGCGTTTCTAGCACAATGCTCTCCCATCTGAGCTAATGAGGCCCTGGTTCAAATCCAGGATGTGGCTGTAATTTTTTCATTTATTTAAAATTTACATCCCTCCTGTATATCACCATATTATTAACCTATAATATTGATTTGACTAAAATACGTCGTTAAACATTTTCGTTTTGTTTTTAGTTTTTAAATATCTTTCGAATAAAATCAACGGAATTTATATAATGTAACTTATTTATTTTATTTGCAATTGCTACTTAATGAAACAAATCCTATACGATACAAAATAAAATTTCATTAAATTTGATACCAAACACGATATGTTGATCTTTACAAATAGCCGAGTTATTCAATTTGTCTTAATCTTAATCATAGGTGACTAGATCGAAGTTTTATATTTAAATATCACAAAAACCAAAATAGATAATAAAAAAATTTCAAAAGTCTCGAGTGAGGGTTTTAATTGCCTTAGAGCACGGAGCCTTGTGCATGGTTTGAGAGCAATGCTACAACTGAGCCGTGGGGTAGCTATGCGGTGGTGGGGGTGAACTCGACGGCAACTGTATGAAAATCGCATAGGGGTGTAAGATAAAGTAGAAGGGGTGGTGGTGGTAAAAGATGTGCTGGGTAGCTCGGAGGTAATCAATAATATTGTACATGTATATATAGTATATACGAGATAAAATATCTCGGTCCTTTTCCCTCTCTTACCCCTTTTCTCCGCCCTCTGCCGTCGAAACCGTGCATCTCAATCAAACCATACCTCTTCTCTTTCCCCACACGTACGCGTACACAAAATATCCAAAAGTGACGGACGGACGTCTGGAGTGGGGGGGGGGTTGATTCCCCCACCACCTCGTGTTGCACATCTCTCAGAACCGATATCTCTCCCCGGTTACTAATGGTGAATTATAGATTTTAATTTACTTTCTGCTATTTACGAATACTGCCGGGACACCCCCTCCACCCCCCAACAACCCTTACCCCCCTTCACCGCCGCCCGACCGGCTCGCAAGGGGAGACTGAACGATATTAATGAGTCAGTAAGTTTCGAACCCATATCGGGATTTAGATTTATTACCGGGAATTTTTAACCGCAAACCGAGCACCGAGTGTATTTCGCTGAATTCATTTGTTTTTAGAAATGTTTTTGTTGATAGTTGGATAGATAATTAAAAATGCTTTTATTTGAGTACCAACATGATATGCTTATCTTAATTAGTTTTTGAGATATAACCGAAAAAGCTTTTTGAAAATGTTCCAAGGCCTACTAAGACAGAAACTTTACAATTGAATATCTCGTAAACTAATAGAGATTAGGTATTCGTTCTTTTACAATTTTATTTTGTATTTGAGCCTAAATTCATAACGACAACAATAATTTTAATAAAACAACGTATCAAAGCCCACTGAAAATTTTAAACTTGTATATCCAGCAAACGAATGCAGATACGCTAATGATTCCACTGCGGGTTTATTTAATATCCCACGCCGAACCAAGTACCGACTGAAAAATCATTAAGAATAGCATGCGAAAAATCGATTATTTCTAGGTTGGCAATTATGTTACTCCGCCGTTCCGGTTCGTGTATTTTTTCCGCGGTCTCGAAGCGTGGAATTATCGAGAATCGGTCACGAAATATTGGATTCCTGTCGATTGTCGAGGGCTGGGGGAAGACCGGATGAATGATCGTGTCCGACCTTCCCCAATCGAGGAAAAAATACACCCGCGCCGTAGTGGTAGTAAAAGGTAGTAAAACTCCCCCAATTCGATGAAAGGAAAGCGATAGAGACATCAAGGGGGCTGTTTTTTCCTCCCGATTCGGTATAAGTGATCGGAATTCTAAGAGGGGGGATTCCCCTTATGTCTTGAGTGCCTTACCTTCCTCTTCTCGTTATTCTCCCCCGGATACTTTTTCTTTAACCCAGTTTTTCGTCCGTGCGGCAGCGGGACACTTGTGGCACGTCTCGCGCCCAGTAACGAGATGCGACATTAACTCAATTTTGATTTGATTGAATGAAACAAGAAAGAGCCAATACATCGCTCAGGCCGGCCGCTAATGGTCTGTGAAAGGATATTGTAATAAAATCAATTGAGAGCGGTGTAAAGTTCAAGTGCAGGTCATCCTTTCAACTACCGCACCGAACACTCAATCGACAATTTCGAAATTACGATTCTACCACTTCGTAGAGCATAAAAAATCGTGAAGATTGAGTACCAACACGACATAGTTGGCTTTAACCGTTTTTGAGATATTTCCGGAAAACGATTTTCCATAGGTGACTAGATTGAAAACTTTAAACTCGAATATCTCTAGATCTAAAGAAGATATTTAAGTATTTCTTGTTTAGTATGAAAATATAAATAATCCTTTAACATAATTTGTGTTGATTTCAGTTTTTATTGTTCTAAGAAGTTATTTTAAGTTTTATAAAATTTCTACATACAACAGATTGTAGAAGATAAAAAATGCTCTAATTTGAGTATAAACACGGTATGGTTATCTCTAATAAGACAAGAGATATCTCTAAAAGAGTAATTCCATAGGTGACTAGATTGAAAAGTTTAAATTTGAATATCTCTAGATTTAAAGACGATATTTAGGTAATTCTTGTTTAGTATGAAGATATAATTAATCCTTTAATATAATTTGTGTTCATTTCAGTTTTTATTGTTCTAAGAAGTTATTTCAAGTTTTATAAAATTTCTACATACAACAGATTGTAGATGATAAAAAATGCTTTAATTTGAGTATAGACACGATATGTTTATCTCTAATAAGACAAAAGATATCTCTAAAAGAGTTATTCCATAGGTGACTAGATTGAAAAGTTTAACTACGATTATCTCCAAAACTAAACGAGATATCTAAGTAAATCTTTTTGTATCGCCAAGAGAATTTAATTCCTAACATATTCTAACGATTTTCCGTCGTTTTGCCGCAATTGCCGATTTATAATTATTATTACTTAATATTAATTATCAAGTGTCGCGCTCTGGCGGGAATCGATAAGCGTTGGAAAACCGCTGACTTGGACTTGTGGACGCGCTCGGGCTTCGCTCGCAAAGTCGATGTTGCGAGCAATTATTAATTAGTCAAATTTTAATTAATGGTTGTGGGAATACTCCGTTTGCGATTGTTTGATTTTAGACATCTAGACGGCGCGCGGTGGCGGCCCGGCATATTGCGGGATCTTCAAAGGGCCCGTCAACCCCCCAGCCCAACCCTTTACGACTCACACCAGCCGTCAGCCAAAACTTGACCGAAATCGACCGAATTCGACGATTCTTGAATGAGAACGAAAAAGAATTTCGCACAGACGTGCGAAGAACGGGGAAGTTAAGTTTAAAACAGCCGAACTTGCGAGGGTCGGCGCGTGGCGTGCTCCCGGTGCGTGTACGGTGGCGCCCTCGCCACCCTGCGGCGAAACCTTGAACTACATAGGGCCACTTCCGCAAACACGACGCAACACCTCCGCGCGCAAAGTTTTCGGGTCTGCATTGTTTCATAACACTTTTAACAAGTTCTTTTGTTGACGCATTCGTTTATTTTTCAGTTAGCCCAATTTGAAGTTATTAGGGCTGTAGACGACATAAAATGCTTTTATTTAAGTACCAACACGGTACAGTTATCTCTAATAATAAAAGAAATATCTTAAAAAAGAGATTCCATAGGTGACTAGATCGAAAAGTATAAATTCGAATATCTTTAGATCTATTCGTGATATCGAGATAATTCTAGTTTTTTTTATGAGTATATTAATATCTTAAACAGATTTACATTAATACCAACATTTTATTTATGTTTACCTATTAATCAGAGATTTACAAAAATGTTATACAATCCATTTTATAGGTACCAAAAAATGCTTAAATTTGAGTATAAACACGACATGGTTATCTTTAATAATAAAAGAGATATTAAAAGAAATGTGGTTCCATAGGTGACTAGATTGGGAACTTAAAATTAGAATATCTCTGAATCTAAACGAGATAATCGAATAAATCTTTTTGTATTGCGAAGTGTATTTAATTCTTGATTGGGTTTATTTAACGATTCTTTTTTTCTGGACGTTCTGCCATCTCGGCCGAGATCAAACGTTTTGTTTTAACTAGGGGGCGCTTTTGTTTACGCTAGTTATAGTGTCTTAGTCTAGTGGTTTATGGGCTGTAAAGACAACGTTGATAAACACATTAATGCGATTTTAGTAGTATACGCGGCCTGTTTTTCGGGAGACGCACAAAGTGAAATCGTCTTTTATGTCTTAATCCACTACGGGAGGGAAAAAAACTACAATAAAATCGGCCTTAGGTACCGAAACTACCAAAGAGAATACTACTAATATCTGAAAGTCTGCGATACATATCTAACTATATATACTATAATTTATTTTTAGACGGGCGGCTAAGAATTCGTCGGGAGGATAGAAAAGAAACAATTGAACCTGAGCGCGGTATTTTTAAAACGTGAAAAAACGCGGGCGATGACAAACAGTCTCGAAATGAGTTGTTTTTTCTCAAGCTCTAGCATAATTAACCCAATTGTTCGAAAATTGTTTTAACTTGACGAAATGTGTTCGAAAACAAAAACGAACTACAACGGAGATGTCAATGATTGGTATTTTTCGATCTGACAGACAAACGAAACTTTTACACGAACACGGAATTCATAACAAATAATTGTTAAGTAGGCCTCGGTAAAATCTATACTATGTCGAGTATTTTAACTTAAATGTAGAAATGCGATGTAAATAAACATTGTAATTTTTCCGGGTTTATTTTTATCATGAAATAACAAACACCGGTTAGTGTATAATTAAAAATCATTTTATTAGAGTACAAACTCGATATGATTAGCTCAGTGCGTCTCAGAGATATTACAAAAATTATATTCTATAGGTGACTAGATTAACATCATAAAACTCCAATATCTTTAAGACTTACAAAGATATCTAAACAATTCTTGATTATTTTAAAGTAATAGTTAATTCTTAAAATGTCTGTTATATAAAACTTAATTATATTTTATGTTACAAAGAATTTGATAATTTCGTAGAAAATTGAGTATCCTTTCTTGGAATCGTAGAAAGACTAATTAACAAAAAATTATAGGTATTCTATAGATTACTAGATTATTGGAATATACGTAATATATCAAGACAGAAATTCCTTAGGCGGCTAGACCGAAAACTTCCTATTTAAATATAGTACCGCATAACAAACAAGATACATAAACAGTTTCCAGTTTTATTTATAGTTATATTCAGCCATAATCATTTTTCACTTTAGGTCTCTCATTTCAAGAAAATATTTTTATTATTTTGTTTCCATGTAATTTTATCACTCTGTTTCTGTGTATATTTTACACGGGTTAAAAAACGGTGTTATTAGAGTACAAACTCGATAGGGTTATCTTTTGGGGTTATTGAGATATTTGGGAAAAAGAAATTCCATAGGTGACTTGATTGAAAACTAAAAACTCAATTATCGCGGAACTTAAGCAAGTTATTTGGTGATTTTTGAATTACCGAAAAGTATTTCTGGCTGTTTTTAACCAACGCAAACAAATTTGTCATTTTTCAAGAGCTTTTGTTTTGTTTTGGTCCAAAAGTACTGAGGCAAAAATTAGGTTATTTGAGACCAAACTCGACAGGGTTGTGTTTTGCGGTTATGGAGATACACAAAAATACATTTTATGGTTGGCTTGAT